>JAWZYV010004575.1:0-313218 GCA_038373885.1 Cheiracanthium punctorium | reverse complement strand
AAAAATAAATTAACTCTTGATTAAAAAAATATTTGTTGTAACATTATTTAACTTAAAATTAAAACTTGGGTAAAAATCTCTTAAGAAAAAAAAAAAAATGTTTAGATAAAAAAGTTCATACGCTATCTAAATCATTATTTGTAAAAACTATAGGTACTAAAATCGTTCTATGGTATAATTTTCTCACTTCCTTAACAGTAGAAGAAATTTGTAGAAAATGTATGGGTATCCTAAACCCTACTTTAATATTCTAGTAAACTGTTACTTATTAAATATATGCTATAATCTTAAACGGTATACAAAAATTAGAAGTATGTATTAAGCAGCATTTATTCAATTTGCATTGGTTCTATTACTAAATGGTAAAGAAAACTAAATAAATAAAAAATTAATCAAAGTCCCAATTCATTTTGAAAACTAAAGTATAACACAATACACCTACAATTTTATACCTGAAGGATTCTCGGCCTAATGAACAACAATCATTAGCCTATGAATTCTTTTGTAGGTTGCGCGTTCAAATTTGAAAATTTTTTTCCAAGTCCCCTTATTTCAAAAAATTTGTTAAAGTCTGAAAATTTTTCCAAGTACCCTTATTTCAAAAATATCTTATGTCTGAAAAAATTACAAGTCCCCTTATTTGAAAAAAAGGAAAAAAATTCTTATCAACCCTTCGAACTTCCGGTCTTAGCATCCGCTCCCCACATCCGGTCCGACCACGCCCCCCTCTCTCTCGACCCAGGGAAAGCACTCATCCAGACTGCACCGCAGAATTAACATGGCACCGCATGAGGTGAACTCTCGTTTATCTACTACTAATAACGCGTTTGACCAAAATAGAAGATGTACAATGCACAGAAGTTATACAAAATGCTATTCAAGCGACTAGTGTTGTCTGAGATTTAAAGTGGCGAAACTGATTCTTATCTAAAATGTGGCAAATCTTTTCCTGAAATTAGAAAATAACTTAAAAGATCAGTTGGTGTAATATATAATTACAGTGGCAGCTCGAGGGTTATTTAAATTTAGGTTCACAAAATAAATTTCGGAAATTAAATATGCAGATACGACGCACATTACAAGTTAAAATGTATTTCCATTTCCAGCAGTTAAAGGAAAACAATGCATGCAACTGAAAGAAAGTCATCTTTTGTCTTACAGTTAGTCACCAAGGTAAGTTTTAGTAAAAGTGTTGTCTTGATTTTTTATTTCAATTTTTTTTTCGAAAGACAATATTGAAAAAATGTAATTACTTTAGCTCCAAAACACTTATTTTACTCCCATCTTAATTATTTACAAAATACTGTACTGAAAAATGATAAAAATAAAGAAAGTAATAAGAAAATGAAAAAAAAAATTGGATTAACTAATTGAACAGAGCAAACCAAGGTAGAATCCAGAAGAGGTAACGGCAAAAAAAATAGCCCGTGAGCACACTAAAAATGTGTGAACGGAGTGATATCAGCAGCGTTTTACTTCTCCTGCAACTCTCTCCGCGTCTTTTCTCAGAGAGTGGTTCAGAAGGCCATTGGATCGCTCGCACCTACGAGTTACGAAGTACTATGCTGTAGTAACCTACGATACAGTGCGTTAGCTATAATAAGTGAATTTAATAATAGTGGGGGGGGTGGGGGAAAATAAAACTCACGTTTTAAATTCACAAAAATCTAGGAATGTACTTTTTAAAATTTAATTTGTTAATGTGTTTGTTTTTTAGTTTTTCCTCTGGATTTACGCGCTCATGTGCTCAAATGAATATTTGCTTTATTTATTAATGCGAATGATATCTTGTTGCTTAGATTATTGGTTATACATAACATGCATAATATATGAAATATGAAACATTTCAGTGAATAGAAATAAAGTTATTTTGAAAAACCTTGATTTCATAAATCAGTTTCCACCACTGTAAGAGGAATATTGGACGTCTTTCGGGAGGCTGTAAAAACTAGAATGGGAAAAACTGGCTTAGCTTCACTCTCAAAGTTCATTGGATAGAGATAAAAAACGTGCGCGCGTGCAGTTTTTTTAAACACTGGTGTAAACAAGTAATGGAAATCCTAATTTAACAACTTGTAACGTTCCAAAGATTCTAAGTTTCGTAAAATTAAAAATTAAAAATTATTTTTGTCAAATTCAAGCCTAGAGGCTTAATGCAGCGTGATTAATAATTCCCTGACTAATAATTCAGATGCGTATAGCAAAAAAAAAAAAAAATAAATAAAAAATAATAATAATAATAAGACTGCAAAAATAAAAGAGAATCTTGCACTAAATGCAGAAATAATTTAAGTTTTTTATAATAGCAGTCACCAGTAGAGTTAAAGTCACCAATGGTTAAATGCCATAATTACAAGATCATCATGCTGGGTCGTATCCAGGAACTGGTTCCCTCCTGAAATTTGGATTTTTGTTGATTGGATGTCAGTAACCAGTCCTTTTTGTGAGAACTTCTACTTTTTCACTTTTTGTGACTTCCCCAGAATTATTTTCTAGTTACGTACCTGTTTAGTTACCCTATCTAGTTACGTACCTGTTTTTTTTTTTTTTCGGACTTGCAAAGCGAAAATTCGCATCAAATATGAATCTTTTGGTAACCCTTTAAAGAGTGGTTTAAAAATTAAATGAAATTAAGGTACGATGCGTACACAAAGCTCATTTAAAAAAGCATTCTCTGGGCTTTTCGATGATAAAAGAAATATAGCTTATGGATTAAAATTCGGGTTACCACAATATGAAATGCGCGAAAAATCAGAAAACCGACAAAACATAGAATAACTAAAGCAATTAAAATCCGGTTATTGTTTTTTTCATTAATAGCCGTCTCTTTTCCAATTTACTACAGAGCTTGTTCCAGCTACGACGAACGACCCAGTCGTGTACATGTACAGGGAACACACAGACAGACAGATACCAAAAATCTCTTTTATACGTAAATATAAATCTCAGAGATTTTCAATAAAAACTAAAGTCCCCCCGAAAACAGCAGTTGAAACTATTTTTATCCCCCTCCAATAAATAAATTTAAAAAAAAGAAAAGAAACAAAACCATATGTTTTTAAATTGGTACAGCTCAAAACTTTTGACTTGTAAACTGGAAAAATTGGCGAAATAATAAGTCTATGCAAATTTTTTTGCCCCCCACCCCTACACACACGCCATTTAATCAAAATAAATGAGCGTGAAAGGCGTAATGTCGAGCACAATTCTTGTTTTTTTTTTTTGTAAAGAGACCAGATCGGGGGGAAAAGATGATGATGCTGACGAAAAGAGAGACAATGAACACACACAGGGAGAGACGATCCTTGTATAGAAAATTGACACAATCAAAGTACGTTTCATCATCCCAATGATACAATAAGGTCAATCACTTTGCTGAATGGTTTGAAATACACTGCAAAAACGAACTCATGTCAAAATCACCCCCTAAGTGTAAAGCTTTTAATCACGTATAGGACAATGTAATTACGTCATGTTCAAGCGTGAATGTTTTTCGGAAAATTGTGTTTGTTTGTTCGTGATGGTTGAGGTGTGCGCTGCAGCAAGACCATCCGGCAAAACACCTAATGATTTAGGAAGAAAAAACACGATTTTCCAGGAAACAAAAATAAACTAGCACATCAAAAAGAAAAGGAAAAACAATTATAAAATTTTATTATTTTTTATTTTTTTATTTATTCTTTCTTCCTTTATTTTTTGTACATACGAGTCCCTGGCTCGAGTATCAAACAGATACCGTGATCGACGATTTTTCGTTAACGAATCTATTTCCAGGTTTACAGGGTGCTTTAGAACACATATGACAAATTTACCACTGGGAATCACATGACATTGCGAGGGTCAAAACCGATGTCTCCAGCACCAGTTAGTTAATAATCAAGATTTTTGAAAAAAGAAGTTGAGGATTGATTAGTAAATTTCCTAAATCGGGTTTTCTTAAATTAATTTAAAAAAAATTAATTTCTTAAAATTAATTTTTTTTGGAAAAGGAAAGAAAAAAAAAACTTGATCATAAATGACAACCCAGTAAAAAGAACAAATTGACGAATATATTGCAAATTATTTTGAATGATTCGATTTTTGGTGAATATAAATACATTGTTTATGAAAGCTAGTAGGGAAATTCGACTGACACTTCGATACTTTTTATAAAGGGGTGCATAAAAACAAAGTTTGCGGCCCTGCTTTACTGTGGTTTCGCCAGAGTTTACCCTGTCCTTCCTATGAATGTTTCGCGTTCATTCTGAAACGCTTTGTATGTATGCATAAGGAACGTAATCAGAAAAGCATTTCGGTAGTGGAACAAAAGCTGGATAAGGCCTCATTTAAAAAAATAATAATAATTTTTTAAAACTAGGATTCCAATTTCGGAGAGAGGTGTGAGTGAGCTAGGCATTCATTCAGCAGGAATACCTAAATTTTTGTACATTCTACATTGTGTAAAATGTAAAGGGCAGGAAGGAGAGAACCAGCAGGCTTGACATTTTTAGTCCTATAATAAACTAATAAAAGTCATTAGCTGCAAAAAATTCTTAACCCCTTCCCATAAATGCTTTTTCCCTCACATTTAATCCCATTCAAGACGTTTATTTTTAATAACCCTCCAGTGTCCACTTTAAGAAATTTCTAAGCAAAAATTTATATTTTCGTTGAAATGGTGTTCTTTTGAGTCGGCAACGTAAATATAATAAAAGTTTGGGGGAAAAAGCTGTTTTTCTATGGTAATGCAACCTAATTTCAAAACTCTTCTAAGCATTGAAAATGAAACATTTTAAAAAGCTATTTTGCATTTAGTGTAAAAGCATATTTTTTCTTACCTACAAATGGCAATTATGGTAATGTTATTGTTTGGATGGGAGCATATATGCTACCTTCCAACTACCATTCCATGGATATTAGAGAGCTAAAGGGCTTTATTTGACCTGTGAGCGATTGTACAGTACGTTAATTTACCACTGTATAGACAGTCCTACGCTCCCCCACTCTTCCCCCATATAAAAGGATTTTTGATAACAAAATGGTAATAATCAAGTCAAGAACGACTCCAGGCTGAATTCTCGGAGGAGACCATTGAACTTTTAACAGGTCTATAAATTGTTCAAAATGCAAATTGAACGTGTGAAATCGTATAATATTCAAATCTAAAATTGTGAGACAAAATTTCGGTGGGGGCCATCGCCCCCCTCCAGGCTGCCCTTGAATCAAGTCCCCTCTGTAAGATATCTGCCCCTTGTGCAATCCTCGTAATTTTCTTTCAGGCGGTGTGCTTGCTTGTAGGACATTTTTAATTACATGGTATTTACATGGTTACTCAATTTATTTCTTCTAGGCTGGCTTCAAGGACTTCTCAATCTCAGGAATCCTTCTCATGAGTTTAGGTCTTCTACACTACAATAAAATCCTAATTTTATCTCCCGATCTCCGCTGAACTACAGCTATTTGCAGGGTCCCCGTTTCTGGTGAACCAGCGATGATTAGTAGAACGTACACGGAGCTCAAGAAGCAGAGAACCTAATGAGAAGTTTACCGGATTGCACTTCCGGAATGCTGTTACACATCCGCTCATAAGAAAGGCATGTCCCGTTTACTTTCAAACGGCATAAATAATGCTTCTTTTTTTTTTCTAACTACACCACCAGAGAAATATCCAAAGAAAGTGAAGTATGCAAATAGAAAAAATATGTCCAATGCTTTTGCCGCCTGTATTCCAAGGTCGCTAAAGGATATTTAAAGCCACAGTATTCTGCGATTCAGTTTGTCATCGAGGTATTTTATTGGTTTAAAACATAATGCACAAGATAAAAGAAAGAAAGAAAGAAAAACCACCTTTTTAAACAAAACACACGCGTCCTGTCTGGAAGGAGAAAATAATATGCGTTCCCAGCGCCCTGGAACTTTTATGGTTTGTGAAAAAAAAGGGGGGGGGGAGAGACACACATTTTTTAACAGTTGATAACGCTTCTTGGCTGCAGAACTTTTTCAAAAGTTTTTTGTTTATTTTTGTTACGCTCTTGAAGGAATATGTCTGTTTCCGAGATGATAAATTATAATTTATGCAAAGAGAAGCCGCGCACGTGTCCCGATTTTCATAATCATGAGTGTCGGCTTCGTTCGAGATTGAAGATTAGGAAGAAACATGATAATGTTGCCGTATGAGTGGAACAATAGTTTCGATAGAATCATAGTAGGAAAACCACATCCTCTAAAATTTTCATCTTATATAGGAACCGTTTCACTCCGTACTAACTTACTGATATACTGAAGACGCCCAAGTACCTTATTTTAACTTTTATGTCTATCAGTCCAAAAATGCCCAAACCCTCTAAAATAGTTCACTAATAATGGAGGAACCGGCTTACTAGGTACTGACAAACACTCGAACAACGCTCTTATTTTACATTTTACAATGATGTTCTATAAATGTCGCCCATCCTGAAAAAAGTCGACGGATTGCAGGAATTTTATAATATAATACTTAAGTTCCGTAATTTAGTTTGTCTAGATAGATGGGAAATAATTTTGCTTGAGATTCAACAACATTCTTTAAAATTTTGAAGACGTCCCGCAGTGGCCTAGTCCCTAAGCTCCATTCCCACAAGAACAGGGAAAGTGGAGCAACACCGGCTTGGTCAGTACTTGGGAGGGTGATCTCCTCTCTCGACTGGACAACTGTGGGACTGCGTACGCTAATGGGAGCTGTTTGTTGTACGTAAAATCGGTGCGTGGCTCGAATATCCTCCATGAGTGATCCAATGAGGACAGCTCATGTCACTGAATGTGTCGCTTGGAGCTACATACGTCCTTCCGGAAGTTTACCGCCACAAATTGGATCCTCGTCAGAAGGTGGGGACTTCTAAATATTGGCTCGGCTCTGAAATTGCTAGCGACCGCCGAAAGGACTTTCGGAACCACTGATTCAACGTGCACGTATACGGTGGTTTTTATTGGTACGTCGCAATCGAACCCACGACCTTCCTGTTACGAGTCCAACGCCTTAACCACTGGGCTACCACAGACCCTAAAAAGTTGAAGGTTTGCTTTAACGTATGTTCTATAAATTTCGCTCATCCTCAAAAAAGGCGACGTATTGCAGGAATTTTATAATATAATATGACGTCATCACAGTTCTATTTTCACAAAGTATATCTATTATAAATTTGTGGTGAATTTTTTCACTCATAAAACTTTTTAATGATTTAAGAGAGAAAAATTAATTTTAGGAGAAATGACAATTTTTGACCATCACTAATTGTATAATAGGATACAGAAGTAGATCACAATGAATTATTTTGTATCAGAAAGGTATTTAATTTTTATCTTTAATTTAAGATATTTGCTAATATTTGTAGCATCCGCCAGAAATTTTAAATAGTTTTAGTTTTTGAAGATACAACGTCATTTAAGATCTAGTGATGACGTCAAACCTTTAGTTATTAGGCCTTCTATATCTATAGAAGGTGTTGACCTGTTGCAGATACGCTACGCTCGTCGAAATGCTCTATGTAAGGATGGCACGACGAGAAATCAGTGTAGCCAGCTTTTTACGAATCGGCGGAAAAATGGATTCGCAACGTGCGTGATTTGATTCCCGATTGCACGGAAAGTCCCACCACAACGACGAACACAAAGCCTATGATTGCTTCTGTAATCCCGGAGAAAGTCTTCGCACCTCTACTCAGAATCGATAATTCATTGGAAACACAATGAATCCAAAACAGCAGCTTTCGAAAAAACTAAAAATCACGTTCAACAAAACACTCATTGAGTTACTGAGAAGTATCACTTGGAGCACAACTAGTTCATTCGACTGACATCTTCCGAACACCTTTTGAACTAGTTGTGCTCATTGGGGATTCGTCACTGCTCCACATAGTACCAGCGTAACACACTGCTCAAACCAAGCAGCGAAGGCAATCAGCTTGTACTGCTGCCTTACTAACGACCCAAAAACAAAGCGCTCCGCGGCTCTGACAACAGGAGCACTGTCACAAGACAGTTCACACCTAAACTAACCTGTTTGCAACCCCTAATAACTTTTCATTATCCTAACTGGAATGATCTGAATACTTCCATTTATTGGAAATTCTAGACGTTTTCGTAATTTTAATTGTGCAGTTGTGCTGATATACAGAAAGGCTATCTACACAGGGGGCCGTATTCAAAATTGAGTGAAATGGTCACCCAGTTTGGCGATGTAAAATATCTTGATGCATAAATCTTATTCTAAAGGAGCATACCTACAATACCATAGAGGAAATGCATTTTTTAGTTCAACGTAAACATTATTCTTCGAGTATCGAAACCTCGACTTTTCTGGTTCCTCTATCTTTGTACGGTTCATCGGTGTAATATTACGGCACATCCTTAAATTAAATGTACCATGTTCCTTTAACTCCATCGAAGTCTTAAAAGTAGCGCTTCGATAGTATTAATTAAACCGAATCTATCGATATTGTCGGTACTTTCGCTGAGCTGAAACAATCCGAACTTTCGATGTATCGATAAAGTATCCACAGTATTGCTGAGGGGAAAACTCTAAATATATTATCTATAGTACAGATTTTAGACGCTAGACCTCTTTTTTTAGCCACTATCGATTTTTCCAATTGATAACTTAAAAAAAAATGCACCCAAGTTATCGATAGAGACTATCGATGCTTAAGAAACTCAACTCAAGAAGTAATAGCATTAATTTAAATTTAAAGGGGGGGGGCATTTCACAATTCTCTCTCTTTCTCACTAGATTTATAGGAAATTTAAATGACGATTTAAGAGGCGTTGCAGGGGCAAATCGGGCAGGGCGTTCCCATCACCATCTCAGAATTTCATGATTTTCTTTTATTGTATTGCCTTACCCAAGGAAAGAACAAATCTGAAATATTTTTGATTTGCCTCTTTTAGTTTTGCAGTTATGGGGGGACAAAGTACCCCAGAAGAGCAACGTCGAATTAATTTAGGGCCATTTTTGTCACTTTATTGTTTCGACTGTGACTGGCTCAGAAGTGCTTCAGAGAATTTTTTCATTTTATCCTATAATATACCTTGTATATTAACATCTCAGATTGAAAATTCATTAGAAAATTTTCAGAGCCCCAAATAAGGGCCCCACCAAAGTACCCCCAATTTCATAAAAAATACAGTTTTTAAAATGCTTTAAATCTTCGCTCTGACGTGATACAGAAAAATTTTTTGCACAGTGCAGTTATATATCATCATATAAAGTGAATCCAATGTTAAAAATTTTTGAAGGCTCCCAGGTCCCCCCGGTACGGGGCCCCAAACATGGTCCTTAACGCTAATTTACGCAATTTCGAAGCATTGCTACAGCTGAAGCCGACTTCTCACAGGCCGACTCTCACTATTGACATGGAGATGTAGTATCAACATAGTAGTTTCTCTCTATTCTAAAAAAAAGTAAAGGCCGCTGGCGCTGTCAAAGCTTCTGGACCTATCTCCTCCTAAACCGTAGGGATTTGAGTTTCGACTAAGGTACCCAGAGATTCGAAAAATTCCGAGGAACCTGCTAAGCTGATCTAAATTTCGAAAATCGAATTATTTTAGAAGATATTAATAAAAAACTGAAAAAATAAACCGAATGGTTGCCAGATTTGGCATAAAATCATTCATTCCTTTGCAACAAAGCGTTTCCAAGTATCTAGAATCGCGTGAAATTTACAAAGTTAACACAAAAAGCCTAATAACTTCTTCACCGTTTGCACGATCCGCTTGAAAATTTTCATGATCATGTATAAAAATATAGAAAACAATCTGCGCTTCTTTAAAAATCTGAAAATCTACCCTTTCCCTCCTTTTTAAGCGATTTTTTGCTATTTTCAGTAGGGATGCACGGCAAAAAATAATCTTAAAAATACAGAACTATTCTGTCATTTTTCCAACAGAAAAAAAATGTTAACAGAATTTAACCATGCTTTCCACGTAAACTTGCTATATTTTATGTTATAAAACGACTTTTGGAATAACTTTGTATTTTAACGACGTTTATCTGTGGCAGCCGGTCCGGTGCGGGTGCGGCGAATGGGCGAACCAAACACAAACAACCATTTACGACGTTAATGTGAAACGTTTGAGGATCCGTAAAGAATTGCAGGTGATTTTAAACGTAATGTTTTTTAATTTTTACTTATATTTTCTGAAATCTTTCTGCTAAGAAATATTACTTTTTCAAAAAAACTCATGCTTTAAAACATAACGACGTGTATTTTAAAGCCGTTAAGCCTAATGTTTACACGTAACCTATTTCTCTTATAAAACAATTAGTAAAGCCTGGATAAATTTAATTTTCTCGGTTTCTAATCATTACTCTCATTTTATTGAAGTATTGTACAGAAACAGTTAAATAGATATTAGACTTATGAAGTTTAAGAACGGTACTGTTCAACAAAACCACTGTCGTTGTTTATTTGTGAAATGCATTGTTTACGTTTTTTTCCGTATCGGTGTATGGGGAATTACGATTGCAAAGTGAAAATAATTTGTGATTATATTCAATTCCTGCTACTCCAGTCATATTTTTTATATATACCTGTAAAAAACAAACAGAAAAACACTAATTTTCAATTTTAAAATTAAAGTAATGATACGATTTGAGATTCATACGCCACCGGGATTAAAAATTAGCTCATAAATTGCCAGAGAAATCTCATGGCAAGTTTGGTTTTTCTTTAAAAACATGAAAAATAGAGCTTTAAGTTGGAATATTTTACATTTTCCTACTTATATTTTCTGTTTTCTAGCATTCATCACTGAATAATAATAACAATAAAAAGCTTTAACGAGTTTTGCTTTTATTATAAGCTTAGTACTTTTATTTAAGACAAATATTCCATTGTTGGGATAAATTCCGTAAGCGGGGGCAGTGTAGAGCTAAGTGTTTTGGTTATGTTCAATTTGTTTATATTGCATTTGAAATATGTTTAGAAATGTTTTAGGAAGGTCCTTAGATAAGTGTATTGTAGTTTTGGTTTTATATTTTCTTATATATAGACATTGAAGAGAAAAATAATGTTGCCAATTAAACCTGCCTCCGCTTACGGAATTATTCCCCCATTGTTTATGCTTAATATTGCTCGGTTTTACTCGTATTAATACTGTTTAGTAAATGGAGTTGTTTACCATTAACTTTGTGTACAGACAATCAGTATAACCTTGTTTTACTAACAAAAGTTGTCCCCAATTTCATAGGTGCACTATGAAAAGTTCTACAGACCTTTTACAAGTCAGGGGTTGATCCAGGAATTTTTTTCCAGTAAAATAAATTTTGTTAAAATAATTGATAAAACAGGTTAAGTGACAGTGAAGTGCTGTTATAATTTATTGCATTTTTATAAAGGGCCATGTTAATCGTTTGCAATTTTGTGATGAGGCTGCAATACAAACCCAATTATCGTATGCATTGAACCCTGCAATTGGTGTATTGATATCAAGAGATGTATTACCTATGTAATTAAATTTGAAATTTTGAAAAAAAAAACCATTTAAGTTTTTCAGTTGGGATTTTTTGGGTTGAACAAAATCCTGTCAATCGATAAAGTGTATTTGGTACTTACGTATTACCCCGCGATCTGCCAAGACGAGCAATTTTTTTCGCCAAGAGAAATGCCGGGTATGAAATTATCAATGGTTTTGAATACGATTGGCAACTCATTTGACGGAAAAAATAGTTTGGCAGGATAATACGTTAGTACCGTGTTTTTTTAAAAACTCATTTCACCCTTGAAATAATTTTTGACTTTTTATATGCAGAATTTAATATGGAACTGTGTTTGATTTAATGAATTAACATTATTTATGCTAGAAGCATTGCTGCCAACATGTAAGGTTTAATGTAAGAAATTGATTACATTGTAAGATTATTATAAATCTAATTGGCATTATTGTAAGATTTTTAGAAAGAAGTGTTTTTATTCAACAAAATTTTTAAAAACATAATTTTTTAAACTTTGGTACCTCAGTCACTAATGTTCAGCTAAATTATGCTTGTAAATTTATTAAATTGAAAACCGTATGAGATAAAGATATGATTGATTTTTTGCTTATACAGCAGAAACTCCATTTTCTCTCTAACTTGTCATAGATACCACCATTTATTAATAGCTTAAATGTTGTAAAATGTGTAAATTTAACTAATGTTTTTTATAAATGTATGCTTTTGATACACAGAAATCTAAGTAATAATAAGAATGAAACTGTGTTTGTGGGTTTAGACCATATACAAATCCACAAAAACGGACCAATCAGCCTGAAATTTTGCACAGATGTGCAAAATAATATAGAGTAAATGATAGTCCACTTTAAAACTTTGAAAGTCCACCCGTTCCCAGAGTTTGAGATTTTTTTATGATTTCCATATAGAAAGCTTTCCGTAATTGTAACCCCCATTCCCATAGTGAAAAATGTGTGAAATGAGCATCGTGGTTGTCATGTGTTGCAATTTTGTCGAATAAAATGTTTTCAATTCTTAAATAAGTAAAAATAAAAGAATAATAATGATTTTTTTGTTAGTTTATTTTTGTAAAGTTATTTTTTTAATTATAATATCATGTGCATGGGAAATCAGAGCAGGAATGACCTGTTTTGTATGCAAAATAGTAAGGATTGAAGATTTCCGAGGCTATTATGTAAAATTTGTTAGTTTGGCAAAAGATAAAATGGCTGATATGCCGATTTTGAGAAAGTAAGCTCTAGTGGTTTGCACAGTTTTCGGCTTGGCGCAATGTACTGAGAGCTTAAGGAAATAGCATTTTTGAAAATAAGTGTATAGGTTTTAGTAGAATACAGCGTTAAATTTTAATTATCTGATCAGAAATAATGCAGTTATTAAGGGATTTCAAGCGATCTATCTTCAGAATTCTCACCAAATTCAGTAAATTGATTTAAGTTGGGGGAATTCCGCCAAATTTCAGACAATTGAAATCTTTGCATTTAGTACATCAGAGTTAATGATAAAACTCGTTATAGTTTATAATTTTTAAAATGCTGCTACTTTTCAAATGAATGCCTGCTTTACTTTATGGTGATCGAACCATATAAGTGACAGATATATCTCATTTTGATTGCTGTTAAGTCGATGCTTCGAATGATTCCCTGAAAAAAATCTTGCAAAATGGTGTATGTTGGCACTTTGGCGAGCCTTAGATTTGAAATTGGATATTATTTGAGACTGATATATATAACACTGGTTACATGTCCCCACTTGCTAGCGGGGTGTATCATATATATTTTCCTCTCACATTTGAACACTCCCAACCTCCCAACCTACACTCATAAATAATAACAATCTGTCTTATGACAAATTTAGGTATGTTGATCATTTATGACTTTCTTTTACAGATGTTGATATAAATTTGAATTTCCATTAATCAGCTTATAAAAATCATAACTGATTTTCATACTATGAAAAAAGATTTCTAAATAACTTGCTTTGATTTTTATTTAATAAAATTGATATTTATAATTAACTGTATTGTAAGGATAAACATTTAATCTTTAGTTGATTTTTATTGTGTAAGATTTTCAATAACGGAATGTTGGTAGGTATGTAGGAGGAAGAAACAAATAATTTTGATTGTTGTAATACTTTAAACACTTAATAATTATTTTTTTCTTGTGATTACCTGGAAATTCTTGAAAAATCATCCTAAGGAATTCTTTTCTTTTAAGAAACAAATATAATCCCAGAAATTGTTATTAATACCAAAATAACAGCCCCAAGTGTAAAAAACTGATCGTTTATGATATCACTGCTTGATTTGCTCTTGTGCAATACCTTTAAATTTTTTGTGGCCTACTGTCTGCAAGTGATTTTTTATTCCTGTGTTTTAACATGCATAGGGGGAAGTGTCCTGCGATTTGATGGCTCAATCAGATAAAGCTTCTTTCTAGTAATGCAACGTCAACTGTAATTGACACAGGACATCTCTACACTGGTGAATTTGGTAGGCCGAATACTGAACAGATATTTGGCCATATTCAGGCTAAATAATTTCAGAACGAAGAGAAAAAAGGTATTTTTAACAGATTTTTAAATGCATTTACAAATAATATTGCTTAGTTATACTTTAATATGTTAATTTCATATTATAAAATATCCTAAGTCATTGAATTTTAAGATGAGTGAAAAATAATCTATTTAATAATATTACAGAAATGCAGACTTTTCTACTGGGTAACACTACTTGACATGGTTTTCTACTTTTCTTTATCGGGTGGGGTGGGGTGGGGATAGGAGGATTTTTTTCTGATCCTCAATTAGAAACATAATTTCGAAAAACTGCTAAATATGTTTTGTAAAACTCAAAGCATGATGCGATTAAGCATAGTTACCAGATTAATTACATTTATCATAGCATATTTATTAAATTATTAATATTGCAAAATATAAGTATGCTGCTATTAGTGTTTAACTTTGTAAAAGGTAATTTTGTTGTGTGTTTTACCTATGAATAATATAAAATGAATTTTAATTAATCTTAATTTAGTATTTAATTACAAATTTGAAAAGTTATATTTTATTTACAATTAAAATGACAATTAAGGAGAGTATTGATTATGTGTGCATTTTATGCTGAAAGCTTTATATTAGCTTATACATAGTATGATCCAAAAATTCCGGGATTGTGGTTATTCCTGATGATGTGGCGAAAGCAAGTACCTAAAGTTAAATTGCTTGGAAAGGATTCTCCCAACCTACCCCTACCTGACTGAGTTGATTTATCCCATGTCATGCAGACGAACAGCACTCACAGCTGTTACCTTCCGAAGTCAGTTGTCTTAGCTTGGTGACATAAGAAAATTGGCTTTTCTTGAGCAGTGCTGTATCATTAAATTCTGTCAACAGTTAGGTAAGACGCCAATAGAGACTTTGGAAATGCTAAGAAATGTGTATGATGAATCTACCATAATGAGATCCAAGGTTTATGAATGGCATCTGCATTTTAAAGAGGGCAGAGAATCGTTGGACAATGTTGGCCGACTTTCGACTTCATGGAATACAGAAAATGTTTCATTGGTGTCTTGAATGTGTTTGAAAAGATCGCCGTCAAACACTTGTAGAAATCGCAGAGTCTAGACACTTATATACAAGTTGCCAGTGCATTCCAATGGAAGATCTCAACATACACCAAGTGTCCCAGCACATTGTCCCTCGATTGTTGATTACTGAACAAAAAGAATAACTAATGACAATATTGGGTGATTTAATTGACAAAGTCTATAAGTACCCAGGTTATTCCCATTCCCCAATTCATCCGACTAGCCCTATGTGATTTTTACCTGTTCCCATTAATAAAAAAAAATAATAATACAGGGATGCCGTTTTGTTTCATCAGAAGAGATGAAACGCCTTTGTGTCATCTGAAGAGATGAAAGCAGCTTTGCAAAAAACCTTATGGGGGGTTGGGGAAATTGGCTTCCAGAAATTATACGAACGTTGGCAGAAGTGTATCGTTGCCCAAGGTGACTACTTTGAAGGTGGATGTAGTACTTCGGTGATGTGAACTATTCAGGGTAAAGAATTTTACACGTTGTCCCCAAACTTTTGGATCATACCTCATATTAAGCTTTGGTAATTTCGTATACAGAGATCATGCTGAAGTGCTATACCATGTATTGTAAACTTTTTTTTTTCTTCTGAATCGCTGGGTTCCAGAACCGCCTTCTTTAAATCCTTAATCATACTTGTGAACCCCTCTTTATGCCTATGTTAGACTTGTAAATGCTTTCATTATTTTGTTACATTATCTAAAAAGGAAAAATGTCAGCGAAAGACTCCGTAAGTCCCTAGAACTTATACACAGAGAATGCTGTGGCTTTTTTAATTTATATGTACAGTCAACTCCGGATATAGAGAACTTTCAGCTTTAGTGAACACATTTCCTTAGTCCTGACTCACATACATTAGAAATGCACATAGCATTTTTCAGTTTTAATGAACCACGACTTCCGTTATAGTGAACTTAAAAATTTTTGGACAGTAGGGGTAATGTTGTTCTATTCCCACGAAGAGTGTCTCTTTAGTGTTCAAGTAGAGAGAAAGATTATCAAGCTCCTGTTCCGAAATACAGTGGTCCTCACTTATTCCAGTTACATCGAAACGGATTGAAACTGGCTGGAATATCTGAAATAAACGGCGGGACCAAAGTAAAAGTAAGAGACACAAAGTATGAAATATTTAAGATAAAAAAATTTGTGAATTAAATCAAAATATACAAACTATATTATTCAATAGTTTGACATATGAACATATTTATTTAAGAATAAAGAAAAAAAAATAACTATTACAACTTCTTGGGTTGGAAATCTGAGATTAAAGGCTGTTTTAAGGGTATATTGTATTTTAGCGCAAACTGAATTTAACTTAGTGGTGAAAAGAGGTAACCATTTACGTTGTTCTCCTCAAATGCTCTACATAAAATGTCTGTAGTGTTCAGCGAATCTACTCATGTGGTTCAGGTGCACACCATTGTTATCATCATCGGGTGCCTGATTCATTCAGGGTGTCAGATTGATCATTATTTTTATTAAAATTCTATTAAGTGTATTAACAATTGTTTTGATTGAATTATTGTAACACCTCCACACAAATATGAGTCATCTTTGACTGGCTGACCTTAAAAGCTAATTGCGTCGAAATTTTACCTAATCTCCAGATTACTTAACTGGATAAAGCAGCACTCACTACCGAGGTAAACGGTGGACAGTGCTGTTTGGCCATTTTGTTCTGTTCATAACAATTTTGACCAGAATAAGCGGCTCACAGGATAAACCACTAACCTAAGTAAGTGGTGACCACTGTACATGTGAATTGCCAGTGTCTAGACTAAGTTGATTATATTAAACAAGGGGGGAGGGTCATAACTTTTTCAATGCTGCAATCCATCCTATCCTTTAAAAGCATTCATTAACAAAAGTGAACTAAAAGTTGAAATTTCGTCTTGACTTAAGACGATTTCATTTTCCATCCTCAATGAATATATGTTAAAAGCGACAGCTCCTTTTTCCAACTGAATAGAATACACATTATTTCCATAAATGCGATTAATTGTGTTTATTTTACTTAACTAGTTCTAGACTTGTAAATGCAATCCATTATGTTTGATTTACTTAATAAACATTCAGTACTTGTATAAAATTCTATTTTCTAGTTTTGTTTTATTGTTATTGGACATCAGAACTTTGGATATAGTGAACGAACTATAGAACAAGTGAGATAACGGCTCTTCGCCTTAAATCTCTAAAATCTCGCCCTCCCTGCAGGGGTGATTTCAAATCAAATCAAATTAGTGAACAAAATTTGCTGCTCCCCAGAGGCTCACTATAACCAAAGACATAATCATACGGTCAGGAACCTATAGTGTCATAGAGTATAAAAATGAAATTTTTATTTTTTATTTAGGAGTTTGCTGAGCAGGACAGTTCCAATGTCTGTGTGTTACCCATAAGTTTTCACACATGTTACAAATTTTATAAAATTAATAATTAAATATAAAATGTTGCAGATAATTATATTTATTGTATATATGTTCATTTTATAAAAGGATGTAAAGCAAGATAATATTGATACTTGATTTTTCAATGCTGAGTTATGAAAAAGGAGTTAAAGAAAAGCAGTTTACAGATGTCGCACACATAACGGTGGAATCGTCCAGCAAATTTATCAAATATATTTTAAAATGTATCTGATTTTACTTTTTCTTTTTTTCAGGAAATGTATCAATTTACTTGCAGAGAGAAGTCCTGTGTATCTGTATTGCCTTACTTATGAATGTTTAGAAAAGATAATTTGTAATGTATATACTACTTTTCTAAAATAAAATACTTTATGGCATATATAATTTGTTGAAAACTTTTACTAAGAAAATTTTTTTTTCATCTTTTTGAGCATGTATCTGTGTGTGTATGAGTGAACACGATAGCTCCTAAATGGTGCATTCGATTGAGCTCAAATTTGGTATGCATATTATAGACCATCGCCATGCAAACGTTATTGATTTTGGTGTATTTATGACTTAAAATTTTTTACAGCGCTACAAAAAAAATTTATGGCCTATGGATAGAAATTCTTCATTTCTATCCATAGGCCTAAGTGTGTTAGTGTCTGAAGTGTGCTGGTGTCTAAGTGTGCTAGTGTCTGAATGATGCATTCAATTGAGTGCTAATTGGTTATGTATGTTATAGGTTTCGATCACATGACCTGCATAGATTTTGATGTGCATAGAGCTGATAATTTGTTCATGGATTTTTTCAGATGAGTACAAATACTCCTTAACCTTTTTAGAAGTATTTTCTGTCCCAAACAAGTAATTAAAACAACGAACATGCTAAATTTTCAAATACGTAATTAAATAGCATTTGACACATAAATAATAACTGATTTTATATCTAGGTACATAAATGTCAGTTCAACAAAAACTAGTACAAAAATTGATTTTTTAAATTTAAAATCAGCAAATCATAATTATTTATCAAAATATACCTACTTTTATATGGAAAAACAATGCGTAAAAACACACATTCCGAAATTTCTAAGGTGTGAAATATTCACATCTAGAGGTGTTGTTGCGATCACTGTTCACGGGGTTGAAAAAAAAAAAAAACTCATACATAACGGCCTACAGATGCAAATCATTTATAGTGCGCTAGTGCCTAAATGGTGCATTTTAATAAAAGTTCATAGGTCACAGTCACACAACCTGTATAGATTTTGATGTGGGTAGAGCACAGATGTTTTGTACAGTGCTACGAAATATTCTTATACATTATGGCACAAATTCTTGAAAGTGTAGTAGCATCTAAAGAGTGCTCAATTAGGTACGCATATTATTGGTCACTGTCTTGCACACTGTATAGATTTTAGTATGCGGAGAGTTTGCAGTTTTTTATTTTTTATTTTTATAGGGCTACAAAAAATTATTCTTATACATTGCAGCCTATACACTCAAATTATTTGAAGTACACTAATGTCTGACTACTACATTTGATTGAGCTGATTAAATTTATTTAAATGCTTGGTAAGGATCAAGAGTTCGCAAAGTCAGTGGAGTTATTCCAGTTTTTTTCTTAAGTATAAAATGAACTGCTGAAAGTAAGCTAATAATATTTTTTCACCCTCTCTGAAAACTGTCTCGAACAAATAAAAGGTTCTATAAAGAACCTTTTATTTTGTTTGAGATTCATAGAGAGGGAAAAGAAATCCAATGTACAATTTTAGTATGACAAATTTCAGGGAACCAAGATCAGATTTGTAATTTATTAAGATTTTTTTTTTAATGACTTTATGATAGTAAAAATTACTTTTTCATATTTTAAGATTTTCTTTTGCAAAAAAAGCAGTCATAAGTTAAACACTTATTTTAAAAATCATTAAAATTAATAAAACTCAATTTATTAATAGGAATATTGCATATTAATTCGCAAACCTTTGTGAAATAAAAAGAGGGGTTACTGAATATTTTCCCCGAAATATACTATTCACCTTTTATCTGGAAACCTTTGCAAAAAAAAAAAAAAAAATTGGAAAATATTTAAATATTTTTCCAAAATATGCAGAAACATTTATAAATACTGTACCCGCCTAGTGCAGAAACGTTCCTGCAATTTTAAAATACAAGAGCTGCCCCATATTTTAAGGTAACACTTCCGATTCTTTTTTTTTTTTTTTACAGTGTAGCTAATAATTTTAGTTAACTAATTTTGTAACTTTTAAGTCTAAATGGTTTGGATTTTTCCGAGAATACCAGGCGTCACTACCTATGCTAGTAGTAAAGTGTATGTGTGGTTCCAGATAATTTTGAAAACTCTGTTGCTACACATTTGGAAAAAAAAAAAAATGCAAAATAGCTACAATAGCATTCAAAATCGGATTTTTTAATGCACCATTTAATGCTCTATTTGTTTTATATTTATGCATTTTCATTTATTTTCAAGAGTTTTTCTAGAAGTGACTTTCATTTAATGGTTCAATTTAACAACTTATGGCAACAATGCATTCTTGTAACTGTAGTGTTTAAAATAGAATCTGAAATGAGTTATTTTTAATTTAAGAGAACAAGATTAAAAGTATTGAGTGTAGTTTTCATTAATACAGCAAAACTTGGATAACTCGAGCATGATCAATTCAAAATTTCAACTTTGAATTATTCAAGTTTGACAATATAAATAAGAATTATTATTATTTTTGAAAGAAGACCGCTTTTGTGTCGCTTTCTAAAATGTGTATAGTTTAAAAATGAACCCTAGCAGAGCAGAGAAAATGCTCTCTGATGTTGGATAATTTCTTATTTGTTTTTCACTATTATGATACCTATGCTTAAATTTTTATCCCGCAATTTAGTGCCAACTATTTATAAAACAATTATTTAGTTGCCAGATTCTAACCAAAGAAAAAAAAAGTAAATAAATAAAATAAGCGTGAACTAAAGGAAAATAAAAAGTGAAATTTTCAGCATTTGTTTTCTCCCCCCATATTTTTCTCTTGATCTGCTGCTGAGTTCAACTATGTTTCATTATACTGGAAATCGAATATTTTGTGTATTTCTAAAATGATAGGAAAAGTGTAGAATTCCCTCATTTTCTTTCTCCTTTTTATCTAAGGAGACAGACTGCAGGTTGTCAAGCTCTGCTATAGATAATTTTTTGCTTTAGAGCTCTAATGGCATGTTTATAAATGATATGTAAAAATTTTCATTACAAATACACTCATCCTCCTATCTTTTCATGGGGAAAAGAATGCTTATTTCTCTTGAAGTAAGTGGGGCACATGATGCGGGTGCTGTGCTAAAGGGGGTGCCAAGATCAATTATCGCTCCTTGGGAGGGGAACCCTAATTAAGGTTTGCCCCAGGTGTCGTATACAGTAGTTGCGGCTCCGGTAAGTACTCGTGTTCTTGAAATAGCTCTCAATTATTACTCACACAGAATGTTTAATTCAGACCTTTAATATTTTAATTTACTGTTGAACTGAAGAGTTATTTGTGTCTATTAAGATTATTTTAAAGTATGAGTATACTTATATCTCTAGGTACAGATTTTGAACACAAAAAGTTCAGATTCAGTGATTAAAAAAAGAAAAATCAATTTTTATTCTTGTCAGAAATATTTCTAATTTTGTTTATCAGTAGTTTAATATACACAAAAAGTTAAGTAAATGAACTAAGCACTTTTACATGTCATCATAAGGCCACCAACAGTTATGCTGGTAACGTTACTTTTACAGAAAGATTTTACATTCTGGGAACATTTTTCTGCCAGTTTTTCTCTTAATTTACAGAAATAGTATTTTTAGTTATTTCTTATATTACTATTATATTTCTCCAAATGTTTAAATGTTTTTATACATATATTTAAAAATTTTAATACATTTACAAAAATATAATAGTAATAATAAAATAAATAATACCAGACTACTTACTGGTATTATATTTATTTTATGTATTACTATTATATTTTTGTAAATTTATTAATTTTTTTTAAGTATCTGTATAAAAAAATTTAAATATTTGGAGAAATATGATAGTAATATATGAAATAACTAAAAATACTATTTCTGTAAATTAACAGAAAAACTGCAGCAAAATGTTGCCAGAATGTAACATCTTTCTGTGTACAGAAAGTTTCTGTATACAGAAGAATTACTGGCAGCAAAAAGTTGCCAGAAAATTTCTGTATACAGGAATTTTCTGTATACAGAAGAATTACTGGCAGCAAAAAGTTGCCAGAAAATTTCTGTATACAGAAATTTTCTGTCGACAGTAATAAATGTTATTCAACAGAATGATTCTGTAACCCTTACAGATAGTTTCTGTATACAGAAATCAACTGTAAAACGCTGCTTGGAAACGACTTTTATATGTATACGGAAAATTTCTGTAGGGAACAGAATTTTTCTGTCATATAACATACAGCTCCTGGCAACAGAAAATTTCTGCCTACAGAATATTTCTGGCAACTTTTTGCTGCCAGACTTTTTCTGTTGATTTACAGGAATATTTTTTGCAGTGTGGACGCCAGACGTGCGAGACGAGAATCGGGACTGTCTCGTCTCGTCTCGCAGTGGTAAACCTCTGTCTCGTCTCGCGTCTCGTCTCGTCTCGCAAACACTGTGTCTCGTCTCTCGTCTCGCAAAGAAATTGCAGTCTCGTCTCGCGTCTCGCAAAGAAATTGCTGTCTCGTCTCGCGTCTCGCAAAGAAATTGCTGTCTCGTCTCGCGCGAGACGCGAGACGTCTCGCGAGTAATGCAAAATTAAGGACTGCGATTTCGTTACCATTTTATACTAACTTATTATTGGGATTTTATTGAAAATTAATATTAATAATAACAATTACTTACATATAGCCACATTAGTAGATATATTAATAACTATATCAGCATATATCGGCATTTGAAGTAAAAGAAATTGAAATTTAATCCGTATATATAATGTCACACCGAAAATATAGTATTTATTTTTATTTACTAGCTGCGTGCCCGTTCTTCGCACTGTAGTAAGCGAAAATTTTCCCAACATCAGTAATTTCAATTAATTCCAGTGATGTGGAATCTAAAATAAAAGCAAAATTATTTGACTCTTGATGTAAAGTTTGCGTCATGAGTATTAACCTGGCATCATTGCAATATAATGACTCAAAAAACTACGTCAGTGTCATTCGCGATCAGAAAAGTGAAAAGCTTAGCGGTTTGTAGAGAACTGCCGACTTTCAAAATGTGTTATTTCTATATCATACTGTAGTTCTACATCATACTGTTCAAGTTGTAGCATTAAATACCTCAGACACTACATGAAATGGACAACCGTTTGTTTTAAAATAGCTGCGCACCCGCTCTTCATACGAGAAGTAGCGAATATTTTACTAAAATCATATCTGCATGAGACAAAACAGATTTTTTTTTTTAAAGTTCAAGTAATCTCCTCTGTTGAAATTACTGCGGGATATATTAACGCAAATTAGAATTACTTATCTTTCAGTTGGTTGTAAGATAACCCTTGAAAAATTATAAACAGAACACTTTTAGTCTCTATTAAATCTCTACTATTTACTTTAACGTCAATTTCAAGTCTCTAAAATATGTGTAATTTTTATATTAATCAAAACAAGATTATATTAACGATAATTATAATTATTTGCCTAATATTTCCAATAACATTACCGTGTGTGCATTTTTAGATTTCATTATAGTATCTCAGTTGGTTAATAGACGTCTTATTTTTTGTTTATATTTTAAATTACTGAACAGTTAATTTGTTGACGACTATCCGTTTGAACTTTTCCACAATAATTTTTAGCGATAGTACTGCAGTCGTTCTGGTCGTCCTGTTTACAGAAAAATTAAACCATAATCCCCCTAATGTATATCCAGTGTGGATTTTTTAAAAAAAAATGAAAAGAAATCTAACAGGCGAAGATAATTTTAGAATAGGAACCCAACTTAAAGATAAAATGATGGGGAGGAAAAAAAATTATAAAGTTTTGCAAGCCGAAAGAAGGGAAAACATGATAATATAAACGAAAAGAGAAATACTTTTTAAAAAAATTGCTTGCATTTCTTTCCGTCCGATATTAATATATAAGAATAAAAAATGTCATTTTAATCTCTTTAAAATAGGCCAACAATAGGGATTTAACCGCCCCTAGAAAGTTGTTACCAGGGTGGGCGCCCCCCCCCCTACGCACGCCGTAACGTGCGGGAAAGTTTGAGGATAATATCGGTACAAGGATATTTCAACCAAGGATATTCAACCATATTTCAACCTACTCAGACTAAGCATCAATGCGAATGCAAGTTGCTCTACTTCTAATCTCTCTCTGATATACCCGAAACCCGATTATTACAGGGGCAAAGGGGGGGGGGCGGTAGTCCGGTGCCCCTGAAGAAAAAGGGGGCCCATATATATCCCGATTATCTAAATTATAAATTCATATGTACTGAAATAGTAATTGTGGGGGAAAAACTGAATTTCCTCTATAATATAGGTATTACCTAAATGTCTATCACTAGATCAAGTTAGAGATATTTTTTTGGGGTGATAAATACGATTTGATTAAAGTGCAAAAACTACAGTTAACTGAAATGCAATTTTCGAGTACAACAGCGGTCAAAACTGGGTTAAAATGCTTAAAAAAGGGGGTCAGTAAGGGCTTATCGTAAAAAGGGATAGTAAGGGGCCCCAAACTTAATTCCCCGGGCACCGTCTAAAAGTGGTCAGATTTGAACATACCGTACCGTCTTTCCTATTTACTTATATTTTTCTTTCAACTCTTCTCTGTTTTCTTTTTTTTTCCGCCTCTTTCTTTATCCTCTCCTTTGTGTGTTTTGTATATCTCTCGTCTGTTCTAATTTTAAATGTTACGTGTTTGTGCGTATTGTAGAGTGCTGATAGTATACCAGGACCGAAAACGAAGGAGACGCAAGTTAAACGGTAGAGGCTTCAGGCAAATTGTCGCTTTTCAGATCGTATTTATGCGAGACAGAAAAAAATGCGAGAATTCTCGCGAGAAATCTCGCGCGAGACAAGACTCTGTCTCGTCTCGCGTCTCTTCCCGCAAAATATTTTCTTTCTCGTCTCGCAAAAAAAATGCCTGTCTCGTCTCGTGAGACAATGCAAGAATTCTCGCGTCTCGCGTGCATCCCTAATTTTCAGCACCATTTTATTTCCGAGAGTCAAAGTAAATCATTTGCGTGACAAAATTACCCTTTTCAAGTGAATATGACGTCATACAATTGGGATTCAAATTCGTTTAAAAGAGATTTTCCAGATTACACAGTTTATTATTTTTTTTCACAAATAAATCGTTTGCATGGACATGAGAATAGCTGTGTACACAAAACGAAATCTTTCGATTGCGAAAAGATTCTGGGAGTTTCCAGAACAGCATGAAATTTAATTTGGGTATCTATCTATTCTAAAAAAAAGTAAAGGCCGCTGGCGCTGTCTAAGTTTGTTGGCCTATTTCCTCCTAAACCGTGGGGATTTAAGTTTCAACTAAGGTGCCCACAGATTCGAAAAATTCCGAGGAACCTGATGAGCTAAGTTAAATTTCGAAAATCGAATTATTTTAGAAGATATTAATAAAAAACTGAAAAAAATAAACAGAATGGTTGCCAGATTTGGCATAAAATCATTCATTCCTTTGCAACAAAGTGTTTCCAAGTATCTAGAATCGTGTGAAATTTACAAACATGAGTTAGAATTACGCCCATTTTACGCCAAAATAAAAACTATATGAAATAAGTAACTCAAAATGTGTTACACAAAGTTGACAATTTTCAAATAGTAAGTTTGCTTAGACAACAGGAGTTTAGAATTAGCGATTATTCGTTTTTCCAAAACAGGATAACTAATATCTTGAAAATGAAAAATAATTAAAATGCAGATTATTTTAAAGCCGGTTCTCGTCCAGCTGGATTATTTGCTACCAGTAGAAATATTTGGCGTTAACTATGCCATTATAGCAGTTATAGTACACTTTGGATATTTGCTAGCGCGACGAGATGGTATAATTCGTGGTGTTAAGTACGCCAATCTGCAAACGATTATGTAAATGAAAGTATGGATAACGGTTTTCCGGTAACCTTAAATGAACAGTAAATATAGGTTGTGAGTATGTGTAAATCGCCAAATAATGAAAAGTCGCCATTGGTGGCAGGCTATTCTATCTGTTCTGTAGCTTTTATAAACTTTACATGTACGCAAGTCGCCAAATAATGAAAAATCGCCATGGGTGGCAAATTCGCAAGGTGTCCAATAGGTTTTACATTATTAAAAATACAGCTGAAACATATGTTCTTATTTTATTACGCTTTAGCTCCTAATTAGTATAACCTTTGAATGGCAACATTAAATATCATTGTGTTTCTGAGGAGTACAAATAATTTTTCCAGCGATTATAAGCGGAGTCCGCACTCCAGGTGGAGTATAGCTCAGGACCCGTACAACACGGATTCCCATAACAAAATATCTTCCGTGTTATGAGGGGTAGGGGGTCTACTGTAGTGTGAAGTTTAAATTTTTATGTACCAATGAAGATGCAAGAACTAAGCAATGTGTAGCTTAGCTCAGTAACATTCTATCTGATCCAATCTTCGGGTTTTCTCTGTTGAAATTACGTCTTTTTTACGAATAAACCCGATTAGGGGCCGAATGCTTCATATGAAAAGCGAGCGTAGCGAGTCTGGGGGCCTTTGCCCCTAGTCAGATTATGAAAAAACATTTTTTGAAGGTACAACTGTTTCCAAGAAAAATCCCAAAAAGTACCGCCCTATTTGGAACATTCCACTGGCAGCATGGGGGCATTTCGGCGTTACTTTTAGAAATTTAATCGACTGTAGCAGTATTGAAAATTAACCTATTCTGCATATATCACAAACATATCCTCCATATATCACGAATAGTTCTTTCACAGGGGCACTCATAAGAATTCATTACCCTGAATGGGGATCTCTGCAACTGCTGAACCGATTCGAAAAAATTTTTCACTGATACACTATTCCTGATCCTACACTATTCCTGAGTATTATAAGCTACATTTCAGCATGCAGCATAACTAGTTCTTTTACAGGGACACTCAAAAGAATTCTAGCACATAACGCTATATGGACATCTCTGTAATTACTGAACCGATTCTAAAGATCTTTTCACTGAAAGCTACACTATTCATGAGTAACATAGGCTAAAATTCATGAATGTAGCATAATTTACGGGAACATTCAAAATGATTCGTAAACGTTGTCGTAACTGTTTCCATTCGCCACTCAAATTTATTCAAATTTTATTAAACTCCATTCAAATTTTTTAACAGTGATTCTAAAGATCTTTTCACTGAAAGCTATGCACTATTCCTGAGTAACATAGGCTAAAATTCATGCATGTAGCATAATTTACAGGAACAATTAAAATAATTCGTAAACATTTTAGCAACTGTCTGCTTTCGCCACTCAAATTTATTCAAATTTTATTAAACTCCATTCAAATTTTCGAACAGTGCAGTTATATTACTTCATATAAAGTGAATCCAATGTTAAATATTTTTTAAGGCCCCAAGGGATATATTTTTGGATTACTGTGTTAAATTTTTCTTGAAAACGGTGATGCTTTAAAAAAAATATCATGTGATAATATGAAACTACTATGTTGAAACAACATCTCCATGCCAATAGTTCTCATGTGCGAAGTCAGAGCCAGCAGTACCTATGCTTCGAAATTGCATAAATTAGCGCTAAGGACCATGTTTGGGTGTCAGTACCGAGGGGCCCTTGGGGCCTTAAAAATATTTAACATTGGATTCACTTTATATGAAGTAATATAACTGCACTTAGGGATGGACGCGAGACGTGCGAGACGAGAATCGGGGCTGTCTCGTCTCGTCTCGCAGTGGTAAACCTCAGTCTCGTCTCGTCTCGCAAACACTGTGTCTCGTCTCGCGTCTCGCAAAGAAATTGCTGTCTCGTCTCGCGCGAGACGCGAGACGTCTCGCGAGTCTCGCAAAATTAAGGACTGCGATTTCGTTGCCATTTTGTACTAACTTATTATTGGGATTTTATTGAAAATTAATATTAATAATAACAATTACTTACATATAGCCACATTAGTAGATATATTAATAACTATATCAGCATATATCGGCATTTGAAGTAAAAGAAATTGAGATTTAATCCGTATATATAATGTCACACCGAAAATATAGTATTTATTTTTATTTACTAGCTGCATGCCCGTTCTTCGCAGTGCAGTAAATGGAAATTTTCCTAACATGAGTAATTTCAATTAATTCCAGTGATGTGGAATCTAAAATAAAAGCAAAATTATTTGACTCTTGATGTAAAGTTTGCGTCATGAGTATTAACCTGGCATCATTGCAATATAATGACTCTAAAAACTACGTCAGTGTCATTCGCGATCAGAAAAGTGAAAAGCTTATCGGTTTGCAGAGAACTCCCAACTTTTCCAAAACCATTTCAAAAACCATTCCAAACCCAAAACCCTCCCTAACCATTTCAAAATGTGTTATTTCTACATCATACTGTTCAAGTTGTAGCATTAAATACCTCAGACACTACATGAAATGGACAACCGTTTGTTTTAAAATAGCTGCGCACCCGCTCTTCATACGAGAAGTAGCGAATATTTTACTAAAATCATATCTGCATGAGACAAAACAGATTTTTTTTTTTTTTTTAAGTTCAAGTAATCTCCTCTGTTGAAACTACTGCGGGATATATTAACACAAATTAGAATTACTTATCGTTCAGTTGGTTGTAAGATAACCCTTGAAAAATTATAAACAGAACACTTTTAGTCTTTATTAAATCTCTACTATTTGCTTTAACGTCAATTTCAAGTCTCTAAAATATGTGTAATTTTTATATTAATGAAAACAAGATTATATTAACGATAATTATAATTATTTGCCTAATATTTCCAATAACATTACCGTGTGTGCATTTTTAGATTTCATTATAGTATCTCAGTTGGTTAATAGACGTCTTATTTTTTGTTTATATTTTAAATTACTGAACAGTTAATTTGTTGACGACTATCCGTTTGTACTTTTCCACAATAATTTTTAGCGATAGTACTGCAGTCGTTATGGTCGCCCTGTTTACAGAAAAATTAAACCATAATCCCCCTAATGTATATCCAGTGTGGATTTTTTAAAAAAATGAAAAGACATCTAACAGGCGAAGATAATTTTAGAATATTAACCCAACTGCAAGATAAAATGATGGGGAGGAAAAAAAATTATAAAAGTTTTGCAAGCCGAAGGAAGGGAAAACATGATAATATAAACGAAAAGAGAAATAGTTTTTTAAAAAATTGCTTGCATTTCTTTCCGTCCGATATTAATATATAAGAATAAAAAATGTCATTTTAATCTCTTTAAAATAGGCCAACAATAGGGATTTAACCGCCCCTAGAAAGTTGTTACCAGGGTGGGCGCCCCCCCCCCCCTACGCACGCCGTAACGTGCGGGAAAGTTTGAGGATAATATCGGTACAAGGATATTTCAACCAAGGATATTCAACCATATTTCAACCTACTCAGACTAAGCATCAATGCGAATGCAAGTTGCTCTACTTCTAATCTCTCTCTGATATACCCGAAACCCGATTATCACAGGGGCAAGGGGGGGGGGCGGTAGTCCGGTGCCCCTGAAGAAAAAGGGGGCCCATATATATCCCGATTATCTAAATGATAAATTCATATGTACTGAAATAGTAATTGTGGGGGAAAAACTGAATTTCCTCTATAATATAGATATTACCTAATTGTCTATCACTAGATCAAGTTAGAGATATTTTTTTGGGGTGATAAATACGATTTGATTAAAGTGCAAAAACTACAGTTAACTGAAATGCAATTTTCGAGTACAACAGCGGTCAAAACTGGGTTAAAATGCTTAAAAAAAGGGGGGGGGCTCAGTAAAGGGGCTTAATGCGTAAAAAAGGGGATAGTAAGGGGGGCCCCAAACTTAATGCCCCGGGCACCGTCTAAAAGTGGTCAGATTTGAACATACCGTAAGCCTATCCTATTTACTTATTATTTTTCTTTCAACTCTTCTCTGTTTTCTTTTTTTTTCCGCCTCTTTCTTTATCCTCTCCTTTGTGTGTTTTGTATATCTCTCGTCTGTTCTAATTTTAAATGTTACGTGTTTGTGCGTATTGTAGAGTGCTGATAGTATACCAGGACCGAAAACGAAGGAGACGCAAGTTAAACGGTAGAGGCTTCAGGCAAATTGTCGCTTTTCAGATCGTATTTATGCGAGACGGAAAAAAATGCGAGAATTCTCGCGAGAAATCTCGCTCGAGACAAGACTCTGTCTCGTCTCGCGTCTCGTCCCGCAAAATATTTTCTTTCTCGTCTCGCAAAAAAATGCCTGTCTCGTGTCGCGTCTCGTCTCGCGAGACAATGCGAGAATTCTCGCGTCTCGCGTCCATCCCTAACTGCACTGTTCAAAAATTTGAATGGAGTTTAATAAAATTTGAATAAATTTGAGTGGCGAATGCAGACAGTTACTACAATGTTTACGAATTATTTTGAGTGTTCCTGTAAATTATGCTACATGCATGATTTTTAGCCTATGTTACTCAGGAATAGTGTAGCTTTTAGTGAAAAGATCTTTAGAATCGGTTCAGTAGTTACAGAGATGTCCATATAGCGTCATGTGCTAGAATTCTTTTGAGTGTCCCTGTAAAAGAGCTAGTTATGCTGCATGCTGAAAGGTAGCTTATAATACTCAGGAATAGTGTTGCTTTCTATCAGTGAAAAATATTTTCGTATCGGTTCAGTAGTTGCAGAGATCCCCATTCAGGGTACTATTCGTGATATATGGAGGATATGTTTGTGATATATGCAGAATAGGCTAATTTTCAATACTGCTGCAGTCGATAAAACTTCTAAAAGTAACGCCGAAATGCCCCCATGCTGCCATTGGAATGTTCCAAATAGGGAGGTACTTTTTGGGATTTTTCTTGGAAACAGTTGTACCTTCAAAAAAAGTTTTTTCATAATCTGAAACTACTATGTTGATACTACATCTCCATGTCAATAGTGAGAGTCGGCCTGTGAGAAGTCGGCTTCAGCTGTAGCAATGCTTCGAAATTGCGTAAATTAGCGTTAAGGACCATGTTTGGGGCCCCGTACCGGGGGGCCCTTGGAGCCTTCAAAATTTTTGAACATTGGATTCACTTTATATGAAGATATATAACTGCACTGTGCAAAAATTTTTTCTGTATCACGTCAGAGCCAAGATTTAAAGCATTTTAAAAACTGTATTTTTTATGAAATTGGGGGTACTTTGGAGGGCCCTTATTTGGGGCTCTGACAATTTTCGAATGAATTTTCAATTTGAGATGTTAATATACAAGGTATATTATAGGATAAAATGAAAAATTCTCTGAAGCACTTCTGAGCCAGTCAGAGTCGAGACAATAAATTGGCAAAAATGGCCCTAAATTAATTCGACGTTGCTCCTCTGGTGTACTTTGACCCCCCATAACTCCAAAACTAAAAGAGGTAAATCAAAAATATATCAGATTTGTTCTTTCGTTGAGTGAAGCAAGCAACACAATAAAAGAAAATCATGAAATTCTGAGATGGTGATGGAAACTTTTTTCTATTGACCTGCCCGATTTACTTTTGCAACGGCTCTTAAATGTTGATATTTTTTTCTACTTTTTAACTTCCGTCAGGCCCTTCTGTTAACATTCAGTTTCATATTAATCGTAATTGCGGACGTAGAAAATTATATTCGATGTTGGTTTTTATTTATTAGAGCTAGTTGTTTATACTAAGCCAAAATTACTATGAGTGAGGAAGAGTCTTCAAATTTTATGTCTGAAAATAACAATAAAACCGGCTTTCAAAAACTTCTGAAATTATCAAGTGCTCCTAATTCACGAATTGTTAGTGAACCGAACCACAAAACCTTGATCTTATATTATTTATTCAATTCTTATCTCTTTCGTTTACTAAAGCTTCGCCATTAAAAAGGCAAAAGACGAAACTACGGTGGACGAAAATGATGTAATGATAGTAGTAGTATTAATATTAATAACACTAATACCAGCTCTTTAAAGCTGTACACTTATCTAAAGATTCGTTGAGAGGTAGAATTTCTATGGCTCGTTCGTTGGCCGTTTTTATTTTATTATTATTTCTTCTATTCACTTGCAAACAAAAGTGAAGAACCTTTTGTAAAATTTTAAAGCTCGGTTATTTCCCCTCGTTTCGTAAAGCTTTGAAAATACATATCTCTGGATGATAGTTATCGGACCCAGGTGTCCAGGGTCCACGAACTTGTTAGGTTGATTACGCCCCCAAAGGCCTTTTTGAAACCTGAATAATATCACACAAGTCACTGTGGGAGGGGGACGGCAAATGCTAAGAGATTGGGGGGGAAGGTAGTTGTCCTCATGAGAAGTAAACGAAAAAAAATGGTTTTAATTTAAACAGAAACGACGCTCTTCCTCGAAAACGAACTGCTAGGGGCTACGCTTCATCATGTGTCGGTCAAACCGAGGAAGGTTGCTCGCTAAGAGATATTTTTTTGCGTCGCTTATGGCGATGTAAATTAAGATTGATGTGAAATTGATCCGCATGTGTGAGTCTTCAAGAAAAATTTAAATAACTGGTATAGTCTCCATTTTCTGCCGTTCTCGTTAATTATTGATCGACATTGAGGAAAACACGTCTTCATAAGTATATATTACCGAATGGCGGAGCTAGAAGCCATCTCCTCGGATAGCCAGAAATAAGAAAAAAAAAAGAGCAGAATTTATCATATATTTCTTACGTTGAATGACCTGCTTGGTCAAGCCGGAACATGAATGGGTACATAACTTGTCGTACATTCATTATGTTTTTTTTTTTTTTTTTCCATTGCCTTCAACTGGAGATCTTCAAATGCCTGAGATGGGGAACTCGACCCTCAAACATTTTGGTCTTTCGAGTACTTTTCTGAATAAATAGACCAAAGAATTCGATGCTTTTTTACTTTTCACTTGCTTAATAACTTTTTCCACGCCTTTGCTCCTAACTATTTTGATAAACAATTAATGATACAAGTGGCGCTAATATCAAATAAGAATTCACCCAATTTTAAATCTCAGATTACCATTCTGGCCTGTTTGACGTATCTATTGAAATAGTATATCTGTTCTCGTTTGAGTCATAAATTATCCAGAGCTTCTTTCTGTTAGGTAATTAGTAAAATGAAGTCGGGAATATAGAGTGGTTAACATTACAACTGGCGGTACTCAGAAGCCGGTAACTAGTTCTACTGAGCGGATACGAATGAAATTACAAATGTACGTTATTGTGATGATGGAGAGGTTAACGTCGACAGACAAAATATTTTGAAATCTACCTACAGATGACATTTTGCGACAAAACCTCATACAATTTAATAAGAAATATGTAATTTTGATTTCGAGACAATATCTGATGTTAGAACAAATCATTCGACCGCAGTGACCATGCCACTGGACAAGAAGGTACGTAGTATATTGATTGTAGAACTCAATTATCAGAAGTATTTCAGCAGCAATGATGAAGCATTTAAAGATAAGATGCATGCCTTAAAGTGCATTTGAAAGTCTCTTCCCAAGTTTGAAAGTGGTTCAAACGCTGTGATTGGAGTTAACTTTTCCGACAAACGCGTCGTTTTTCGTACCCTTCTAGATGCCTGGCCAGCTAGATCATCAGGTCTGATTCCGCGTGACTTTTGGCTATAGGCGTCTTTACAGATGGCGTGTGCCAAGCACGTGTAGCTAATCAAACGGAGTTGGAAAGCCATTGTCCATTGCCACAAATTGGTATGCAAGACTGGGAGGCAAAATCTTTCCTATAGTAGAAAATACTATTTTCAAAAAGGTGATATCTGAACTTTCTTGAATTTTAGGGGGGGGCAATTGCTCCCTCTTGCACTTAACAAATTACGCCTATGACATTGTTCACCATGTCTCCCTCATTGTTGTCGATAGGTTGCATTAATAAAGCGGTGGTTTGCTTTCAAAATTTTGACCGATAGATCATGCCCATAGCTCTCAGAAGAGTTCAATAAATTAAGATTTAATATTTTTAAAATTCAGTTTTCTCGTATCTTACTTTAACGCGTTACAGCGCTGCGCTATCTACTGGCGAAATTTTAAACTTATCTTTTTCTTTCTGACGTAGACTTCGGCCCCGTAATCTAAGTTACCCGTATTTAAAGTTTCATTCGTTTTTTTCTCAGTAAAACCTGAGTTACCGACCTCCAAGTTCCGTCTGTTTAATTTTAATAACTCAGTGTTTAACTTTTTTATGCTCGTAGTCAAACTTTAAAAGCACTTTTGTTCCAGAAGCTACACTGGCTCTAATTGAAGTTGTATGCGCACTTTTCATAAACAGGAAGTTTAATTAAACCTCACAAATGAAAACTTTAATTAAACCCCACATGTGATTTATTTTGAAAAAAAAAATCGCTCTCTCTCTCTCTTTTTTTTTAAATGATTTTATAAGCGGCTTTTTCTTAATTAAAACTAAACTTTCTTAATTAAAACTAAACCACTTTTTGTTTTTACTCCCATGTTCATTTGCTCTTTGATACTCAAGTTTAAAGAACGCCCATTTATTTATTATTTTTTTATGTAAAAGTGGAAAGTTTTACATTTTGCAAACTTATTTTTCATTACGTAAACCACAGAACTGCGCATTGTCTTAAAAATGCAATGGCGTCTTGAATTAGGCAAGGGATACGTTCCTACTTTGATGTAAATTCCTAACCCTGCTGTAAAAATCCGTTCATGTTCGTCACAAACAAAACATATAACTAAATTTGTGATATTATTTTTCTCATAAAAAAATAAGAGCATATGGTATAGTTAGTTCTTTTTATTATTTGTCATAAGGGACTCCAACATTCCAAACATTGATTCAAGTATATATTGCTGTTAAATACATAAAATAGTTTTTCTTTGCCTTTTTCTTATGTAATTTGAAATTGTACTTCCTACTAAATTTGATACTTTATCCAGAATTTACATTAAAAATTTTAGGAAGCACTCCAAGTGACTTTCTTAAGAAGATATTGCGTCAAATTTGTATTTATTTATGGGTTTTATTAATTAATTCGTGTACTTTTGAGACCAGGTATGTATAAATGAATTATAAACTGTCGGAAATTTTTTGGGCTATAAAAATTTTCTTATAACCAAATTTGTAATGTTATGTATGACATTTAAAGCAATTTTAGAAATACTATTATTATTCACAAATACAAAAACGGCGTAATAGGCATAATTTGAACCTAATTTGATACTGTCTTATTGATTTCCACCATTTCCACAGATAATTATTTACTAAGGCCATCTTCACGCAAAATACTTCTTGTTTTGCATATTTTTTAACCCCGGCTTCACACTTCCAAAAATTTCGAATGAAATTCCCCTGAGAAGAGAAAATTTTCTCAGGTGTTTCGGAAAAAAATGTGAGTAGCAGAAACATATGGTTTGTAGTCGTAAAAATTTCTCCGAAAAAATTCACCTACTTTCAAGTGGGAGTAAATGAACGTTTTCTAATGCTGTTGCGTACTACACACAAAGAGGCACTGCAAGTTTCTAAATCAGCAGTGGCTACGGAGAAGGCAAAAATTATGTGGGTTGAAGCACCGCAAGCTACGTATTCAGATCTTCCCTGCAGCTGCAATGAGGTTGTTAACCAACTTAGCGAAGTTTTCTTTTTAAGCTAAGTTCTTGACACTTAGCACTTTTTTTTTTCAGTTTTGAGAGGCTGCCCTTTAAAGATATGGTGCGGGTTTCGTGCAGTTTCAAAAGGAGTCAAAATGCGTTGAGATACGAAAAAATTCAGAATGTGTCTTCACGTGCTGTAAATATACATTTTTATGCTTAATCTGTAAAGACTTTCAGAACATCCACGTTGATTTTTGTGAAAGTATCCAGCTGCATGTGATACTTTTTGTACCGTGGAGTATTTATTAAGTATTTCTACTCTAAAGGAAAATGATCAAACGTCATGAAGAAAACTACACTCAAAGCAATTAATGCAAAGCAGTAATTAATGCATACACACACACACCGAAAATGTATGAAAGTTAAGGCGATCAGTGGAGAATACTGTTGAGAACTTTTGATACATTTCCGTCCAGGGTCGATATTTTTTATACCTCGATAAATACCAGCGTTGCTTCTTCAGAACTGCTTTTCAGCCTTGGCCAAAATGACAGAATAAGAATTAGTTTATAATTATTGCTGTAGATAGTCTTATTCGTGCCATATACGCTTCAGGCGGTATCTGAGAGCCCTACTTTAATCAGATATGATGAGATAATTTCTTGCGCTAGATTTAGAAGTTAATTTGTATCATTGCTCAATCAACTTAGTATCTTAAATTTATTTTTTTCCTTCATTCATGAATGTTGCTTGTACTTAGATAGTAATTCACGTGATTTCTCATTGATACCTGATGTTAATTATAAATTACCTGGCAAATTATTATAAATACTTTGACATACAAATTTACCAACATTAAACGCCCAATTAAATACAACGATAATTTACTTTAAAAATTACGTTTCATGGTTACAGTATAAGCCTCGTTTCACAAATCCACATTTTGAGATGGAGATAAAACAATTGCAGTGCCAATATAATACGGGTGTTTATATCCGTATATTGTATGTTATATGAAGAATTTTAGATTAGTTAGATTTTTATTAATTAATTCATTTTTTAAACTTTAGAGACTAACCTAATTTCTGTAGATCTTGATGTCTGAAAAGGCAATAAAATTCATTAAAGTTGAATTATTCATTGCTAAAAATCGTATGAAAACCAGTTACAAAGCGTCAAATGTAATTCGACAAAATATGATTTAATTTTAAAATGTTACAAGAAAAGAAACCTTAATACACTTTAAATGAAAAAATAAGAATTATTAATGAAATCAATATAATAAACCTTAATACAATGCTATTAAAGCACTGTATAACGAATTTTTCTACATCACGATTCACGAACCTTTCTGTTAGACCTTAGCAAAGTGTATTAGAAACATTTCTCGTTACTAAAAATTTTATTTCTAAGCAGTGTACTGTTACATTCGTTATTAGTAACAATGCATTTTGATTGATAAAGCAAAACTAATATACGAGGCGTATTCGGAAAGTTCCATTTCGAAAAAAATTAGTAAAAAAAGTTTTTCAAGCCAGTTTTATTTCTACGTGAAAGAGCATATCTTAAACTTATTTTCTAGATAGTTTCCGCCAGTGTTCAAACACTTGTAGCGTGTTATCAGCTTTTCTATACCTTCTTCATAGAAATTTCCCGCCAATGACGATAACCACGACTCCACAACATTTTTCATTTCATCGTCGAATTCAAACAGCTTGCCACCTAGCTCGCGCTTCATGTTAGTGATAGTCGGACGGCACCAAGTCTAGGCTGTACGGCGAGTGATTGAACTGCTCCCAATGAAACTGTCGAATTATCATTTAAGTGTCACCAGCAGTATGAGGCCGAGCATTGTCATGGAGCAACACAATTCCTTTAGTGAGCATTCTTCTACGTTTGTTTTGAATGCACGCCGTAGTTTTCTTCGCCGTAGCCGTGGTTATTGTCATTGGCGGAAAGTTTCTATGAAGGGGGTATAGAAAAGCTGGTAACCCGCTACGACACGTGTTTGAACATTGGTGGAAACTATGTACAAAAGTAGTTTAAGGCATGCTCTTTCATTAAAAAATAAAGTTGGCGTGAAAAAAACTTTTTTACTATTTTTTTTTTCAAAACAGAACTTACTTTCCGAATACGCCTCGCATAATAGTGTAACTTGTACCTTTTTCTTTGCAAGACAGTTACTGTTTTTAAATTTTAAGTTCGAATGTATAATAAGCATACGTGTAGTTTAAAATACTTTGTAAATCTCCGTTTAATAATATTTCCACATAGCCATCTTTTTCGCAGAGACTCGGCTGTTTCTATACAAATGATTTTGCTTTGAAAAGTAGTTTCTTTTCAATAAAAGTAAAATTATACCGAATAAAATAATTACTTGCGGAAAACATATAATGAATTTCCTCATAAAAACTATTCCCAAGTTACGAACTGGAAAAAAAAAATTAAAATAATAAAACAGCATGACTATGCAAGAATTTAAGAGGTTCTTTCTGTAGTAGATCATTATTAAATCTTATCAGCAAGGATACGTGCAAAATAATCAAAATTTTAGCTTACGTTTCTTGATAATTAAATTTTAGTGATACCAGATGGTCGAAAGGACAGGTTGAAGTTTTAACGGGGAATATGAGCATTTCACTCTTCTTACTTCCAGGAGATATACACGAAAAAGGTATGTAGCTTTCGAAAATGGCGGATGAACTGAGAAATTTTAAAACAGACTCTCAAAAGGGAAAAAAATGAAAATCCTGACAAGTGTATGCATAGATAAATTTGGTTATAAATCACTTTCAAACATATTGTTTTACGCACTTATGCTGCTGGATAACAATAAAAAAAAAAAAAAAAGTAGAACGTAATTTGTGAGATTTCTTTTGTCAGTTCAATTAAAACAGTTGTCGTACACCACTTTTCATACAGAACATATTATCCGCACATCAGAAGCATTATGAAAGAACACTTTCAACAGTTTCACACAGACTGTTAAAAAACATTCTGAATTTTATTTATATCTCTGATGCAGTTTGTTAATTTTTTCAGTTGTTCAAAGCACATATTCGTACATTGCAGGTAATATGCCGATTTGCTTAAATGTTCAAGTAAAAAAAAAGTAATAATAATAATAAAAATAAATAAATATATAAATAAGCTTTTAAAGATTATGCTTTTAAAAGACTAAGTAAAACTTCAGGTGTTGACGCTTCTTCTTCTTCTTGTTTTTTTAACCGGAAAAAATTGAAATATTTAAACATTTTACCATCATCTCCGCTTTAAATACTTATTCGAGCTGTAAAAAAAGAAGCATTTCAAATAATATTCATCACAATGTCCAGAAATGTGGCAAACTTTGGTCTCTCTCTCTCTCTCTCTTTTTCTTTTTTTTTTTTTTTTTTTTTTTTTTGTTAACCTGATAAATTTTGCTGTCAGATGCTCTCTATAAAAATTCTTTGAACGCACATTTGATCCCCCCCCCCCATTTTTTTAAAAGAAAAATCCTTTTATATTTTAAAAAACAGAACAATGTATACAAAAACATTAAAAAAATGGGGTTGTTATTATGTACTAAAATAAATAAATGATAAAAATATTTAGACTTAAGTTGCGTTTGAAATGCTGTACAGGATGCACAAAACCTTTCTTAAAAAAAAAAAAAAAAAAAAAAAAAAAAAAACAGATTAGAAAAATTTACAGATAAAATTCGCTAATTACACTTGAAAGTCGGGTTCAATTAACTAATGCATTATAGTAACCTGGTTATTCTTTATTTACTTTCAATTTATCAATTCTTTAAGGTTTTTGAAGAGGGCGGAGTTCCCCTGACAACTTCCTTTATTTACGGCTCGTCTGACGCCTGCTTAAAATTTACAATGTTTATTCTAAAATGAAACATCGATGTTCCACTTAGCGCCATAAACCATTTAAGTTGGAAAACTTTACATAAACAGCATAGCTATTCATCTTTCTGTTTTATGGTGATATCTGCCCTCTAGAAACGAAGCAGATGAACTCCCGTTTAATCTACGGGAAGGGTGCTCCTACAATACGAAGACCCAGGCGCTTGTGAACATATCGTCAATATGATATGAAATATTGTTTTATTATTTGCCACGTATGATTTCAGCACTGAATATTTCAGCTTTGCCAAGGAACACTCTCAAAATATCTTTGACTAGTGCATGAGCCGAGTTCTGAAATTTCGTATTTCAGAAGTTTAATGATAATATGGCAACGCAGTTAAAACCTGGCTCATTTGATGACGTAAGGAATGAGAAAAAATTCGCAGTTAATCAAAATCGAAAAGATTAATTTCATTATTATGCAATTTTACAACAAAATTCGTCATAAGCTGGTATCAACTAAAACAGGCGCGTAGCCGGGAAAATTTTTCGGGGGGGGGGGGGGATATGAACTTATATGTGTATAAATAGACGGAATTTCATCACTAATCCAAAAATTTCGGGGGGGGATATATCCCGATATCCCCCCCCAGGCTACGCCCCTGAACTAAAATATCGCTATAATTTTTTAAAAATTAATCAATAAAATTAGCAACTCTAGGTGCACACTAATATCTGGTACAAGCTAATGGCTCCAGCAAACTGTGTTCTGCATTTCCTTTATTACTTATCTATTCTCAGCCATAAACACGCATAAATAACATATGCTTGAAAAGCTTTTTTTTTTTTAATATTTGTAGCAATACGAATTACAATGCGTATGTTATGAGATGGTATATTCTTCTATTTCTACAAACGATTTTTTTAAATAAAATTTATATTCAGTTTCTATTCAGTTTCAAGAAAAATGGTATTTTGAGTCATGTGTCGAAAAAAACAACTGGAGATAAACAGCAAGCAGATTACATTATGGTATTGAATTTCAGTTGATACAGATCTAATCAAGAACCGATCGAGTTTATTCATTTTGCTGTTTGTAAATAGACTTTAGCAAAGCTAATCTTTCTCTCTCAGTTCTCGGTTATAGTGTTTTAATGCGTTTCCCAACATGAAGCATTTGTCCAGTTTTTCTGATATCATCAAAATACGCATGCGAAATAATAGTCCAGGAATAAAACAAGAATTAAAGTTGATGTGAGACAGCTAAGTTGATATTTTAAATAGCCTTATTAGTTTTTCTCTCCTTACAATATTTTTTTTCTATTTCAATCTTGAAAATGAAATACTCTAGTGAGTTTGATACAACTGCACTACTCACAATATACAGGGTGTCCCAAACAAGTGGTAATGCGCTTCAATTCTTCATCTATTAGAGATAAGTGGGCAATGTTAGTTGAAAAAATGTTCAAAATAAGGAAGGAAAAAAAGGCTAAGTAAAGAAAAACATCTCGTTAATTTACAAAAAGTTACACTTTCAAAAACTATATACGCCCCTCCACCCGTACAAAAAAATACCCAATTAGTAAAATATGCCCCATACACCAAAGAGTTGATGTACAAAATTTCAACCTTTCATCATAAAACGAGTCAGATATATCTTTAAACAAAGATAATCGGGGCTATACATCAATTTAAATGTAAACGTTTATTTCTAGGGTGGAGAGAAAATCATTTCCTTTCGTAATTTCTGCACGATCCCCGAAACGCGATTATCGGACATTATTTTTTTCTTTCGAGAGCCATTGAAAAGTGTTTTAAATCAGCATGCATTTATCTTCCTACCTCTGACGCTTTTTAGGACATAATTCTCAAATTTTGTTCATCACCTCATTAGGTATGACGCACATTTTACTATTTGGGATTTTTTTTTTTTTTTTTCGTACGGCTGTCGAAAACAAATTTTAAAAAATGTAACGTTTCGGAAATGAACGGCTGAAATGTTTTCTTGGCGTAGTCATTTTTCCTACCAAGATTTTTTTCAATTTACAATTCCCACTTATAAAGAATCAAAGCGTGTTACCACATTTTTGGGACACCCTGTGTAGTCAATTGCGGTAGTAGTAGATAATGCAACGAAATTTCAGAAAGAAAGCAAATTTGTTTATCTTGACGTGTGCATTGAGCCCAAAATTAATTTGGGCGCATGAAACTCATCATTCTGTAAGTATTGGGAAAAGTTCAGACATTTTCTGCGCTTCTTTGTAAAATCTGATGTATTTATATTTAAAATAATTTTAAAATCGATACATACACGTTCACTGTTCTTCATTCTTATCATGCAAGTTTCAAAATTTATTAATTCATCTTTCACAAGTAAGACTATTAATGAAGTTTGTTTTTCAACTCTTGAATTTATGTGTGAGGGGGTGCAGTGGCGGCTCGTAGGTTATTTAAATGGAGGTTCACAAAATAAATTTCGAAAATTAAATATGCAGATACGACGCACCTTACAAATTAAAATATATTTGCATTTCCAGCAGTTAAAGGAAAACGATGCCTGCAACTGAAAGAAAACAAGTAATCTTTGGTCTTGCATTTCGTCACCAAGATAGGTTTTAAGCAAAAGTGTTTAATTTTTTATTTCAAATTTTTTTTTCAAAGGATAATATTGAAAAATTTAATTGCTTTAGCTCCGAAACACTTATTTTACTCCCATCTTAATTATTTACACTAAAAAATACTGTAGTAAAAAATGATAAAAATTAAGGAAATAATAAGAAAATGAAAAAAATGGATTAACTAACCGAACATAATAAACCAAGAGAGAATCCGGAAGAGATAACACCAAAAAAATTGTCCCTGAGCACACTAAAAATGTGCGAACGGAGTGATATCAGCAGCGCCTTGCTTCTCCTGCAACTCTCTGCGTGTCTTTTCGCAGACAGCGGTTCAGAAGGCCATTTGGCCGATCGCACGTGCGATTTACGAAGTACTATGCTGTGGTAACCTACGATACAGTGCGTTAGCTATAATAAGCGCTTTTAATAATAGTGGGGATTGGGGTAGAGTAAAACTGGGGTTTTAAATTGCCAGAAATCTAGAGAAGTGTACTTAATATTTTTTTTAATGTAATTTGTTAATGTGTTTATTTTTTAATTTTTCCTCTGGGGCTTCCCGTGCTCGTACGCACAAATGGAGAAGCCGCTATTGCAGGGTGGGGGGTGTAATTTTGTAACAAAATTAACGTTTTTATATAGGTACATTGGAACGCCTTTTGTACGTTTCTCGTTATAGATTTTTGAACTTAGGACTTTACTAATTTCTACATTACTCGAGGCCGATGATATTAAAGTTATGCGAGTAGACAGACTGGATATTTTTTAAACGTTTAACAACTGATATTTTGTTCACGAATTCACTTTTAACTAAGAAATAAAGATGTCACGACCAAGAACATCTTTATTTAATAACTAAGAGGTGAGCAGACTTTTAAAGGAGATGCAGCGTGATGACGTCATCGAGCCGTCGACTATGTCCCTGGGCCTCACCGATTGTTTCGTACGAAAGAAGGATGTTTCTACCCGGTTCTGCATTGACTATAGACGCTTGAATGACATTATCAAGAAAGACAACTACCCTCTTCCCAGGATTGAGGACACTTTATCGGGAAATGTATGGTTCTCTACTCTGGATCTCAAGAGTGGCTACTGGCAAGTAGAAATTCATCCCGACGACCGTGAAAAGACTGCATTCACTACTGGATAAGGATTATGGCAATTTAAAGTTATGCCTTTTGGACTCTGTAACGCACCGGCTACATCTGAGCGCCTGATGGAGACAGTGGTGAGAGGACTTTCCTACGAAGCGTGCCTAGTTTATTTGGACGATATCATCATCGGACTTTCGAAGAGCATCTAGAGAACATCCGGAATGCTACAGAAATTGAAGGAGACAAACTTAACATAATATCCGCCCACGGAGTCCGGACTGATCCCGAAAAGACGTCCGCTGTCAAGAACTGGAGTCGTCCTGAGAATGTGCATGAGCTGTGAAGTTTTTTTCTCAAATTGCAAGGCCACTTCACAAATTAACTGAGATTGGACAAAATTCCTGTGGACTGCAAAGTGTGAGGATGCATTCAACGAACTGAAAACGGCTTTAACATCTGCGCCGATCTTGTCGTATCCTCATCCTGATAAGCCATCTATCCCGGACACAGACGTTAGTAAGGAGAGTATCGGTGCCGCTTTGTCCCAGGAGATAGATGGTCAAGAAAATGCCATTGCTTACTGGAGCAAATGCCTTTCGAAGACAGAACGTAACTATTCTGCTACGAGAAAAGAACTTCTCGCTATCGTTAAGGCAGTGGAACATTTCCATCATTACCTGTATGGCCGAAAGTTCCTGCTCCAAACGGACCATGCTTATCTAACCTGGCTTTTAAATTTCAAGAATCCAGAGGGCCAGATAGCCAGGTGGATACAGAGATTACAAGAATGTGACATAGAAATACGCCATCGAAAAGCAGCATGTCATGGAAACGCAGATGCTTTATCGAGAAGACCCTGCATAGAAAGTTGTTGCTATTGCTCCAGGGCAAAGAAAAATTACCATCTGAAACATTCCCTTGACCGCAAAGTTACATCTTCTGTACCACCTCAAGATCCCTGGAGTGACGAAAATTTCAGGGCGGACCAGTTAGCTGATAGCGATATCAAATCTATTGTGGAATTCATGGAAAAATCGAGCTGTAAGCCCAGTTAGCAAGAAATATCGTCAAGTAGTCCGGCAACGAAACAATACTGGGCTTTGTGAGAGACTCTGCAGAAATTTCGCGAGCGTTTTTACTGGGCTAGGGCTCGAGACGATGTTGAAAAGTGGGGTCAAGCTTGTAACGCCTGGGCCGCCCGTAAAGTCCCGAAGAAACGAAGCCGTGGAAAACTACATCGTTACAATGTAGGAGCTCCTTTCGAGAGAATTGCCCTCGACATCCTGGGGCCCCTTCCGTATACTGTAATTATAATTAAGAATAAGATTCTAATTGGTAATTCTAGTTATAATATTATTTAATTAATAATTTTACAAAAATATCCTTAAATATATATGTTTAAAGATGCTATTCAGTATTAATTGCGCGAGTTAATTAATAATTCTTCAATATATTTATCTCTGTAGATAGATGCTAATGTAACGATTTGTCTGGCGATTATCTCAACCAGATAAGATTTTTTTTTTTAATCCAGGCCCGTATCTGCTACTACAATTAGTCTTATTCTACAATATATATATATATATTAGATAAAGGAAGATACTGAAAATAAAACTAAATAAATGATATCTCAATAAACGACCGTAGTAAAAAATATTTGTATGTAAAATTTTCTTGTTATAAACAGGAAATATATAATCTATCCCGGATTTTCAATCAGCTCATTTGCAGCTGCATATAACTAATACATACAGATTGATTCAAAATTAGTGTGACCAATTTTAAAAGAGTATAATTATTTATGATAAATTTTAATTTACCACCAGTTTTATTTTAAAAATTAAACGTTTAAATTACCAATCGAACTACTTTTATCAGTGGGAGTAAATTTTGGCTCCAAATTAGATCCTCAAACCCGAAACGAAATTTTTAAGCTTTTGTAGGAAGGTTGCTCAAATTCTGTTATAAATAAAGCATTTAAAATTCAGAAAAGGCATTTTTCTAATGTATAACTATCTATACTTTGAAAAGAAATAAAATTTGACTGGCAATCAAGAGCTCCAGGGGGAAAATGTGGACGAAAGGAAGTCCTTGGTGAAAAAGAAAAAAAGAAGCTGAAAAGACTTATCGTTGTAGAAAATCCTCTTCCTCAAAGAACTTTAGGAAAGAAACTACAGGTATCGCAATCGACAATTTGTCGTCAGATAAAGAAAATTGCCTATAAAAATTGCAGAAACTAGTTTGTCATCAAATATCTGCGAACACTGTAGAAAAACGAAGAAAACGTTCTTTGTATTTAATGTTACTCAAAGGTAGATACAAAACATGGATAACATCTGATAAAGCGTTGTTTTGTCTGTAATTCACAACTGGCAAAAGGAGGTTCAATATATTTCACGCGAACAGCGTCGCAAAGACGCAGCTGTTTTGCAGAAGGCAAGTTGGATGTTAGGACGTTAAGTTCTGGAGCACATTATCAAAGAAAGTAAACGTCTTTACCCCAAGAAAACTTTGTTTTACACGAAGATTCTGCACCAAGTCATACTGGAAAGTCAACTGTCAAATGATTGAAAGATTAAAAATAATAATAATAATAATTTTATTTCTCCTGAAAAATGGCTAACATCATCCCTTGACTGTTCTAATTGCGATTATTTTTTTATAGGATACTTGAAAGAACAATTAAATAGACGTAAGGTAAGAACACTTTAAGGGCTTTATAAAGCAATCAAAGAGGAAGTTGGAAAAATACCTCCAAAAATGGTGTAAAAAGCTCTTTGGGCTTGACCTAAACGTTTACGTAAAGTGTACTATGCTAAAGGAAACCAAATTGAAAATTTCGTGTAAATAACTTAATTCAATAAAATTTTTGATGCTCTGAAATTGGTCACGTTATTTTTTATGTTAAATGTATTTTATAATGAAGATCACGCAAACACAAACCTATTATTATTTTTATAATTAACAGCCACAGAACAGCGACGCTAATTTTAAAAAATAAACCTTTAATTATAATGCACAGGCTGTACTAACTCAGTTTCTTATTGCAATTAATAAGTCAAAATGTACAGTTTTATGCAGTAACACATAATTAACCTAGAAAATCTTATGACTAGATTTTTTTATTTATCTTTTAATTTTTTCAAAATGCTTGTTTTTAATATAATGTTGCTCACAAATTTAAGACATTCTAAATAATGCAGACACAATATTAAAATAAGAAAGATATAGCTTGAAGAAAATCATCCAAAACTCTGGTTTCTGGAATAAAGTTGTGTGTGTGTGTTTGTGTGTATGTGTGTGTGATCACTAGATTAAAATAACCTACACAATTCAAATAATATATTAAAATAACAAAGATATGACTCAAGGAGAATCTTCCAAAACTTTGCTTTTCTGTATAAGGTTGGTGACAGGATTAGAATATTATTCGTATACAATGCAGACACAATATTGAAATAACCCAAACATCACTTGAAAAAACATTCCGAAACTCTTTGGAATAAGGTTAATCACAAGATTAAAATTTTCTGCACATTGTTAACAAAATACGTATTAAAATAACACAGACGTCACTAGAAACCCACCAAAATTCTGGTTTTTATAATTAAGTTGGTTCAAAATGTATAGAATTTTTCTACTTACCCAGACAGCACAGCAAACTTGCATCAAACTTGCAGCAAGCTTGATTTATCAAGTCAATAAACTTGAATTAAGCTTGAAAATTTCAAGCGCGTAAGCTTAATGGGCGATGATCTATGTCAGTCAGTCAGGACATCTTCCTTTATATATAGAGACTAGCAGCGAAACCCGGGGTTGCTCGGGTTAAAATACACCGCATGTTTAATGTATAAAAGATATTGAAGGATCCATTTTTAACGTAGATAATTTAGATTTCTATCTTAGATATTGAGAGACTTATTCGACCATTAAACATGCGATGTATAGAAAGTATTCCTGCTGATATGGCAACAGACGATAAACATTAAATTTTAATATTTTATTGGAGTTGAAAAACTGTTGTTTAAGTTACTTTGTTAGTGTTTGTCTAAAGTTCATGCTATTTGAATTCGTAGCTTATTGAGTGTAAAAAAACGAAAGATAATCTTTAATACTAATGAATACACTGAAATGGTGTTACTTTACGGAGAATTTCATGGGAATAATCGAGAGGCTGCGAAGCAGTATGCTATAAAATTTCCGAATGACAATCATCCATCGCAATTGATCTTCACTCGACCAGACATTTCTAGAACTTTCTGGAATATCCCATATCGATTTTAACAGTTGCACACAATTTGGAACTTTCTAGATCATTCCAGAAATTTTTAGAACTTTCTAGAACATTCCATACCGATTTTAGCAGTTGCAGACAGTTTGAATCTTTCTAGATCATTCAAGAAATTTTTCGAACTTTTTAGAACATTCTGGATTGTTTTAACAGTTGCAGACATTTTGGAACTTTCTAGATCATTCCAGAAATTTTTAGGACGTTCTAGACACATTCTAAATCGATTTGAACGGTTGCACACGTTTTGGAACTTTCTAGAACTTTCTGGAAATTTTTAGAACCTTCTAGAACATTCTAGATTGACTGTAACAGTTGCACACATTTTGGAATTTTCTAGGTCATTCCAGGAATTTTTAGAACTTTTCAGAAGTTCTCATGAGTTAGAAAAGGACAGATATATATTTTTTTCACATTTTCGCCACCCACAACCACCCACTTCCACCCACTGCGACCAAACTCCCTTACTTTCACCGTGAGGATAAATGGTATTTACCACCCCCCACTGGAGTTGGTGGCTAATTCGAGTTGGCGGTGATAGAGAAAACCCTGTCTTTACAAACGAACATTAGCATTTTTTTTTTCTTCCGTTTTTCTGTTCAGTTCCGGTTCGAAATCCTAATCTCAACCCATAAAACCGAACGTGTTTGAAGCAGGCACCTTCCGTCTCCCAGCACCCAGCCATTTTGAAACGAACGCTCCTCCTATATGTGTGCAGCAGTTCGCTATTGTTGTACATTTCACAGTGTTGGAGGGTAGCGTTTGCCGTTGTGTAACAATGTGCTTGCAACAATGCAAGCTTTAAGTACGGCCTGCAGAGGTTGAATGTGTACGGCAAGACGAGGGCTGTGTGTCGGGGGTCGCCGGTATCTCCCCGATCATGGTTCGTATCGCCTTGCCGGGAACATGGCGGTCGTATGCGGGACGATGGCCCGTTGTTTAGGTCGTACTTGCCCTACTGGGCAGCTTTTGCTTGCTTTAGGGACATGGCCGGTGTACTTTGGTGCATCAGGGCTAGTGGCCTTGCTCCCTCACTCTGCAGGAGTTTCAAGGTTAGCCGACTTCGGGTTAATCTGCTCGCTACAATCGCCATGTTCTTTTTAGCCCCAGAGTGTTATTAATTTCAACCTTGCTTTTTGTGTAGACACGATTTTGGTCTGTCTGGGAAGCAGTCTTAAAAAATATAATTGATTGCAATTTTTCGACTTGAATAAGTGTTGAGTTGTTAATTAAATATCTTCAAAGTACATCTTACATAATATTGGGAAGATTAAATGGTAAAAATACACCGGATTTGATTTCTTTTTAAAAAAGGGGAAAAAAACAGACGCACAAAACTTTCTAGAACGGATAAGTTCTTAAAATTATTGAGGGGGAAAGGGTTGCACTCATCGCTGGTTGGTGAGCCATACGTCAGGGGGTTGGGCACTAGAGATGAGATGGACTCAGCCCGAGCCTGGTTTGGGCTCGGGCTGAGAGTGCTTGTGAGAAATTTCTCTTTTATTGAACGCATTCCTTGTAAACAGATTTTAAAAAGTGATTCATTGGGGAAATTAACTAATTAATATTATTTGATAAACTTTAATATAACGAATTATGTAGTGCATTAATAGGTCGCTGTTATATTCGTCTTTAATTTTCACAAACGGCAAAATTTATGATATTCTACCAATGAAGTCATTGACTTTTATATACCTATTAGCTGAAGTTTCGGTCTCGGGCTTCGGCACCCTACATAAGTACAAAGTTTTAACGTACAATTTAAAAAACAAAAAATGAAAAATAGGTCTGTGTAATTGTTTAACTTAGAAGGAAAATATATTTAATAGAAAGTCACATTTTAATGAGCAACTTAATGTCTTATTTTAGAATCAGAAAATAAAGGTATTAAGTTACGATTTTTCAGATTAATTTCAAAGCAAAACTGCTGTTCTCATTGGTTGCGGTTTTAAATGACAAAGGAAAGCACTTAAGAATATTTAATTTTTTTTAAACTGTGAGTAGTAAAAATATTAAGAAGAAAACATTACTGAGAGTAATTTTTATTTTAAAAATACAGACTTAGTGGACTGTTGATAGACCTTATTTAGTCGTGAGCCGGATATCCGGCGATTGTGATTCGGATATCCGATGATATTTCGGATATTGATAAATCAGCCGGATATCAAGTGCATCCCTAGATATTTCAAATATTCATTTATATTTTACCAGAGCATATAAAATAGTATTTATAAAGTTTTATAAAACTTTAGAACAGAAAAAGAAATTACAGATTTACCCTCTTGTCAGTTGAAAGTGTGGGTATAAAGGAAACATTTCTTAAATTACATATTAATGAAAATATGATAATATAAATTTTTCAGCATACTTAAGAAGATATTATGTCATATGTATTATGTCATCGTTTATATTATCATTTAAAAACTCACAATAAAATATTGAGTATTTACTATAGTTTCTTTTCCTGATGTGCTTTCTGAAGTTTTCTGCAAAAATCTGTTCATCTATGGCTTTTTCCGCTTCCTGTAGATTTGAGTCTTCATTGTTAGCAGGCAAACTATGTATAATTTTTGGAATTTTATTAAAAATTCCTCCTATACTTCTACTCAACGGGCACTTTCTTGAGGCCATAATCTCTATTCGAACCGACGAACTGGACAGATATTTTTTTTTTTTTTTTTTTTTTTTTGTGCTACCCTAGTCAAAAACACGAGCTTCTGGACCTTGGGAATGAAGGGGAAAGGGCCAGGTGCCCCTCCTTGAAATTTTATCGTTAGTAGGAAGTAATAATTTTGTATACACCATAGTTTAAAAATACCACAGGTGGCCATGAAAGCTGATAGCACTTGGGGATACATACTTCACAGGGTACAACGGTAACGAGCTGAGGTTATAGGGAGGGGGAAATTTTTTGTATCCCGGGAGGAGGCTATTGCCCAGATGTATATTTTCTGGTGTGTAGGCGTGTCAAAAGTCACCTCACGTTAGTGATTAAAGGCACTTTTTAACATTTTTATTGACTTGTTTTTTTCTTCGTTCTCAATGTGAAAGGATCTAGAAAACGTTTATCAGAAAGATTAGACAAATATCACATAACAAGGATTATGAGACGATCCATTTTTACAAATTGCAATATATATATAACAACCCGAAAAAATTTCGGGGGGGGCACGGGCCCGGTGGGCCCCTCCCTGGCTACGCCAGTGTACTGCAGATGGCAACAAGTACATCCTAGTTGTCATAGATTACTTCTCTAAATGGCCCGAATCATTTCCCATTCCCGATCAAGAAGCTACGACCGTAGCAGAGGTATTGGTGCAAGAATGGATTTCCAGGTATGGAACCCTTCTGCAACTTCATTCCGTCCAAGGAACGAACTTTACCTCTGCAGTTTTTAAGGGACTATGTCAGTCAGGGGCGTAGCCACGGGTGGGGTTAGGGGGGTCATAACCCCCCCATGAGGAATTTTTTGCCATGCAAAATGTATATTCTTCACTACATTATCGCACACGCGTATACATATATATGAGTTGTAGTAGTCGTAACCCCCCCCCATGAAAAATTTCTGGCTACGCCCCTGATGTCAGTTTCTCGGAATCGATAAAACTCAGACTAAGCCTTTACACTCACAATCCGACGGAGTGGTGGAGAGGTTTAACCGCATTATTTTGAACAACCTCTCACTCCTAGTATCTAGGAATCAAGAGTACTGGGACGAGAAACTCCCCTTCTTCCTTCTGGCCTATTGGAGTGCCGTCCATGAGACTAAAGGCTTTACACCTTCCCAGATGCTATTCGGAAGAGATCGTCTTCCCGCCGATATAGTTTTTGAGCGCCCTCCAGATACGCCTTCATCGCCAGAGGAGTACACGGAAAATCTTCGGATACGGTTTGAATACGTGCATTATTTTTCTCGGGTGCGGATCAACTTGAACACGGATAGGATGAAGACTCGCTACAACACGAAGGCTACGAAAGACGAGTTCAAAGTACGTGTAAAGTTTGGCTATGGAATCCTACTCGACAGAAAGGCCTATCTCCCAAGCTGCAATTACAGTGGGACAGTCCTGACACAGTCCTAAACAGACTGAACGATGTCGTCGTACGGATTTGCAAGTCACCTAACTCGACACCAAGAATTGTTCATTATGATCGGCTAGCCGTTTACCGCGGTCGTAATTAATTATTTTAACATCAGACAATGGTCACTATGGCGTAATTCCACCTTTCTTTCATCTCACATTTCTTTCCGTGTCTCTCTTCCTTTACTTTTCCCGCAACTCTCTTTTACTCAGCACTTACGCCATGTTTCGGGTACATATTTGTAATGTATTGGTTTTTATTAATGTACATTATTTAATTATATTTATTACTTTTTAGTGTAATTGTTTAGTATGTTAATTATTTATTAGTGTGTATTTGCTTATTTTGTTATTGATTGCTTGCTTAAATTATGTTGTTAAGATCTTGTTAAAGGTTAAACATTTTAGATATTTGTGTAACCTCCTAACTGGGGATTGTATTCCCCGGGACGTGCAGTCCTTGGGAAGGGGGCAATGTTACGAATTTTCGGGGCTACCCGCTGTTCTGGAGTTTTAAATAGTTCAAATTCGTATTCTACGCATCAAATAGTTATATTTTGCTTTTTGTTGCACAATAATCGGCGAACTAGAACCGGAGATACGGAGGCTTCGGTTTCTCCATTGATTTTTACAGCAATTTCTAGAAATCTCGAGAAATATTGGTCATAGGCCTTCGGTAACCTCCCTTTTGGGGACTTATTTTTGGCGCTAAATGTGGCGATATTTCGTCATAAGTCGCCAAGCTTGGCGACATTTTGGTCATTTGGCGCGATTTTCCAAATGGATCTTGTAAAGTTAGTTTTTCTGCACTAGCATTCAGAATAGACTAATATTTCTCTTCTATGACATAATCTAAAGTCCCGCTTCATGTGGAATCTGTGAGAGAGACATTCTTCTAGAAGCTCCTTGTAGCTTCTTCGTCACCTATAAATCAACTATGACAGACAACCCCAGTTCAGTGTGGATCGAGCTTCCGATAAGTACGCTGATTTTCTCAGTGAATTGCAATGTGCTATAGCAGCAATATTTTCGCTTGCTTTTTTGAAGCTTATTTTTAAGTGCTGTGTGTAAATTCTTCATTGCTATGTCTTGAGGGACTGTTTACGAAATCCCTCGTACATTTACACTGAATTTTTGCTTGTGGAAGCATTTTATTTTGTGTGAGAAATACAGCATTTGTGAAAGCTTCTGTCCTAAGCGGATTGTTAAAAGCACGCTACTGTCTGATTGTGCTTGTGAATTTTGTACAGCTGATTGTTCGACGAAGTTCTAGAAGCAACAAAGTTCCTGTTCCACCCGGACAAGTGGACTCTTTACTAGAACTTTCTACACCTACTGGGCTTTAGAACGACGAACCCAGGAAACAAACAGAGTATTCTGCGACAAATCAATGTCCGTATCAATCTGTACAAGGTTTAAACTAAAAATAATACGTCGGACCTCTATTTAACGAACCTTTGTTATGCGAATTCCTCTATTTTGTGAAATTTTCCTCAGAACCAAGAACATTTTGCGAATATCTTCGTAAAAGAAACTCCAAATAGCGAAATTCATTCTCAGTTTAACGCAGTTTCTCTTGGGGTTTTCCTTTTTTTTTCTGTTTCGTTAAATATTTCTGAACATTACAAATTTATTTTTTTCTTTTACTACATTTCATTTTTACCAGTGACCTTGAACTGGTTTCATCAGGTGACTTACCTAAATGAGACTAGTAAAATCGCTGTTAAAAAACAGACAAAATTAACACATTTTTCAGCAGTTGAATTTAAGGATCACGAGTGCTTACATTTAATTAGGTTCAATAGTAGCACATGATGGCAATGTATTCGTACTTTACTTATTATAATGAATACAATGAGATTAAAATTCATTAATTTTATCGTAAAATGATTTACTCAAAACCAAAAATACGGTGTAATTTTGGACGTTTGTTTTACCTTTTTTGTTTCTCCTTGCAGATTTCTTTTTGAAAAGTGAAAGGCAAAAAACAAACAAAAAAACGCAAATTGTTATTATTTATTTAAAAAAGTATGAATAGCTATTTTTTTCAATAATATTTAGTGTCTATAAATTTAAAATCAGTTGTATGCAGCTTAAAGCATTTAAAAGGTAAATATCCATTTAACGAATTTTCCATACAGCGAACTTTTCTCCGGGATTTAGCGACTTCGTTAAATAGAGGTCCGACTAGTATGAATTCTTTAAATTGACCATGTATTTATTATATTATATGTAGATAGTACATAGATTAGATACATGCGAAAGTGCATAATTTCATTGAATGATTATTTTCATTTCACATACTTAAACTGCATAAAATTTCCATTTAAAATGATTTAATTTCGATAAACCAGAGTTCTTCCCTAGAAATGAACGAGTTATCGTCCGACTCCAGTTTCGGAATTAAACCCGGATCCAATATGAGATAGAATGATTAGTTAGCCACTACACCCTCCAAAACGGCAAAACCTTCAATGTTATTTTAGATTGTTCAAAGCAGTGGCGTAGCCAAAGGGACGGATTAGAACCCCCCCCCCCATGAGGAATTTTTTGCCATACAAAATGTATATTCTTCATTCCCGTATCACACACACGTATACATATATGTGAGTTGCAGCAGTCATAACCCCCACCCCCCATGAAAAATTTCTGGCTACGCCACTGGTTCAAAGAAATTTTCGCTTATATGGTTCGAAACGGTTCTTCGAAAAACAATAAAACGATATAAAAGTTTTTGACTTAATACGGTTTTATTGTTTTTCGTTAAATTATTATTATGAAGTTTGGTAAGTCGGGACGTCGGCAAACTATTGTTTATTACGGAATTTCACGATATTTCCAAAAACGGGTAAGTATTTGGCCCATTTTTTGAAGGCAATTTTGGTGCTTATGAATTTTTTCTGAAAGATGCATGAGACGTACAGCTTTACTGTGGGTGTCAGTCCATAATGCATAGGGTGAAGAAGCTTTATTAATTGCGTGGAGTGTTTTGTTCTTTTTTATTGGTTTGTTTTTAAAGCTGTTCAAAAGTCCTGTGGCGACGATTGCTCTTCAGGTAAAAACGCTTAAAGGATATGCTAGAAATGTGCATGCATAAAAGAATAACATAAAATGTTTTACGATTTTTAAAGTACGTTATCCAATATTCTTGTCATTACTGATACAAAATGAAGAATAAAGTACTTAATATTTTTGCCATTTTTTAAATTTTAGAACGACATATGAACTATATGATTCAAATGAATAAAAAATTTAGCTATACAGCTCAAACATCATAAAATTTTTTTTGCTTGAAGTAGTATAAAATAATCGCTTAAAAAAAACCTTGAAAATAGTTCTAAATATAGCTGCATATATGGACAGTTGTGCCTCTTAACCTCGTTTTTTGCTCATTAAATGTTTCAATTTCATGGGAAATGCATAGGGTGACTCCTATTTCCGACTGAAGGAAGTTAAGCATGTTATCAGAAAATACCCACTCGCATATATTCCCACTTACGTTTATTTTTCATTACGCAATAATCGGAAAGATTTTTTAAGCAATATTTATGTACAGTGATTAATATATATACTTATAATAAAGTATATGATTTTAGAAGACTTATGAATTTCAGCGAAAACTGTTGACTCCATATTTATGCAGTCATAGCATGTTTAATCCTGATGAAAAAAATTTCAAATTGAGGTCGAATGTTGTGTTCAAAAACATAACCAACGTATCATGGTCATTTCAGCGATTGTGTTCAACAGGGTGCTCCGCAGAAGAAAACATTTTTTTTTTTTTAATGAAACAGAATAATAAATATTACTGTGGTCATCGAATAATGAACTGTATAGGAATTTAAAAGATTACAAAAGACTATTAGAACACAAAACATATATATTTTTTTAAATGAACAAAATTGCGCGTTAACAAAGGTGGTTTACAGGCTAGCCAGGAAGCCGGTTCTGCAGAGAGTTAGCGCTAAGTCGAGGATAAAGAAGTCAGAAGCGAAATTTTGTAAGTATTTACCTAAATTAAAAAAAATAAATATAATTATCATTTTCAGTCACTTTTTAATAGCGGGCGAAATGGTCAGTCCGTAGCATAATAACATTTTTAAAACAATGCGTTCGCAAATAAATTCGCTAATGCCTTTCAATATCAAATCCCAATTTTCCGGTGATATTAAAACAAAATCAAATTTAGGAACGACAGACAGAACTCATCTGAAAGAGTATTCTCTGAATTTTCAAATGATGAACGATATGTAGCAGCCCGATGCAAATTCAACTAGCAAAAGTATAAAGCAGAAGAAAAATGGTCCAGAAAAGGACGAAAAATAAAATCGCACGGGTTTTTTTTTTTTTTTTTTTCCAAAAAGAGCTGTCCTATTTAGTCTGTGTGCCGAATTTGATCCAGATCGGACGAACCTGTAGGTGCCTATAGCGAACAGCTAAACAGAGACAGAAAAAGCTCTTTTATACAAAATTAATTCTGATTTGCTTAAAATAGTTGAGAAAAATCTCTAAAATGCCCCTTTAAATAATGAATGCTTATAGACCTTAATGTGCCATACATTTAATGTGTATCTATACTATTAAAATCTGTGCGCGTCTGTCTGTGTGTGTGTGTGTGTGTAGCAGCATCTCCTCCTAAACGGCTGAGAGTTGAGTTTCGAAAGATGTATCCACGAATTCGGAAAATTTCGAGAAAGAACCTCCGCTAATTTAAATTTCGAAATTCGAATTACTTTAGGAGATATTGATAAAAAACCCGTCAAAAACGCTAAATTTTGATGTCCGCAATTCCTCAATTGTAACCCCTGTAGTCAAAAAAGGGAGAAATAAGCATCGAGGTTGCCATGTTTGGCTATTTTATTGAATTATTTAGACTCCTGCAGTAAAAATAAAAGAATAATGATTTTTTTTTCTGTTTAGATTATTTACAAAGTTATTTTTTAATTAAAATATTGCGTTCATGTGAAATCAGAGCAGGAATTCAATGCTTTTTATGTGTAAAAGAATAAGGGATTAAGAGATTTCCGAGACTAATATGTATATTTTATAGTTTGTCGAAAAAAAAATGGCTGATTTGGCGATTTTGAGAAAGTAGTAGGTTCTACCGATTTGCACAGTTTTGGGCTTGGCGCAAATTACTGAGAGCGTAACGAAATAGTATTTTTAATAACAAGTATAAGTTTTACGGCGCTATACTTCGATGTTTCATATAGAAATAATGCAGTTATTAAGGCGATTTTAAACGATCTATAGAATTTTCGCCAAATTAAGTAAACTGATTTAAGTTAGAGGAATTCCGCCAAATTTCAGAAAATTGAAATTCTCTCATTTGTACATGGTAGTTAACGGTGATTAAAACCCGTTATAGTTAATAATTTAAATAACTGCTAATAATCAATTAGATGCCTATTGGATTAAATTTTGGCGAGTGAACTATATAAATGATAGATAACTATTTCCCATTTTGATTGCTTTTAAATCAAACCTTCGAATGATTCCCTGAAAACAAAAAGATCTCGCAAAATGGTGTATTTTGGCGATTGAAGTACTAAATGTGTATTAAATAATTCATTCTTATATGTTTAAGCAGCGCTACGTTTCTTTTATTGGAAACGGTTAGAAACAGACGTAATTAATACTGTCTAATATATTTTTTGTTTTACGAATTAAAATGTATGTTGATTCCTATTATAGTGCATTTCTTAGCAAAGCAGGCGAAAAATATATAGTGCGCTGTTCGTATTATGAATTCCGTTCCACAAATGAGATGAGCCAATGTCACTAGCGTATGCATAGAAAATTTTTTCTTTTTAACCCATTCGTGCCTGGATATTTTTGCGACTTTCTTCGATTTTTGCTAACACCAGCAGTAATTGATAAATTTCTGATGTCAACTTTTTGAACAAGGGATGATTTCATTTAAAATCATTATGTATAAAAATTGAAATGTCAACATCCTACTTGGTCATATTAAAATATTTTGTGGAATTGAAGTTCAATACTCGCGAATAAAGGGTAGGAAAAATAAATAACGTTTTCGACTGATAGCGAAAATGCCGTCCCAAAAAAGGGACACTAGGCATAAATGGGTTAATTCCGCCAAACAGGGTATTGCGAATTAGCTTTAGTGTCAAGTTTAATTTGTGATTTGAGATATTTGACATCGACTGGTGGCGTTAATGACGCCAATATGGCAGTCCTAGGAAAGTAAACATAAATAGCTCATTTCATGTTCTATTTTTAACATTGCTATAATTTCTGTAGCAACGGAACCCATTGTTGCCACTTAAGTTTTTAAATTTAACAATTATAAGTGAAACCACTCATTTCTACAGCTTTTAAGACTCGTAAAAGTGAAAACGCATCAAACGTGAAACAAATAGAACTGTAAGAGACTTGCATTGCACTTTAAAAATAATCGAAGTTTTCATGCAATTCTACATACCTTTAATTTTATTTCCTTCGCGTGTGGGTGCCATTTTTATGTCAATTTTTGCTGCCTTGCTGGCAGATTATCCGGAGCTGCACATATGCACTAATGTACATGCTCCTCCGGACATAAACAAGAGCGTATGTCCGGCGCGTATTTGTGTAACCCCTAAGGCCGTACTCGGGGGGGGGGACCAGGGGGTCCGGTCCCCCCCCCGAAATCTATGTTAACAAAACAATAATAATGAAGCTTTTTGTGAAAAATTGGGCCGTTTTCATATTTTGGTCCCCCTTCCTCACCCCGAAATTTTTTTCTGGGTACGGCCCATAGTAACCCCACTGTGTTAATCAGAGTTTTCTGGGGTCAGATTTTTAGACCATTTTTTTTTTTCAATGGAGATCTCATCCTGAAGTATATTGATCACTGATACATGAAAAGAAAAATGATCAATTAGGAGCTAGCAGTGACGTAGCCAGAAGTTTTTCATGGGGGTGTTACGACTACTGCAGCTCACACATATGTATGTATACGCGTGTGTGATAAGGGAGTGAAGAATATTCATTTTGTATGGCAATAAAAAATGAACAGTATAACTCCTCATGGGGGGTTGTAACCCCCTATCCCCTCCTTGGCTACGCCACTGCACGCAAGCATATGTTGTCACGTCATGAAAAACCGTCGTAGATGGTAAACACCGAAGTTGTTTCGAGGGTTATACAGAATTAAAAATTTTGTGAATTTTACTTTTGATACAGTTCGGATATTTGCCACCAAGGTGAGATAAAATATAACTAAATACGGCAACCCAGAATTTTCTTTTGAATTTGACACTATGCAACTACAGTAGATTCCCTATAACACGGTAGATACGTTCCGTGTTATAGGAATCCGTGTTGTACGGGTCCTGCACTATACTCCACCTGGAGTGCAGACTGCGCAGAATAATCGAGGCAAAACTTATTTGCACTCCGTAGAAATGCAATGATGTTTGGTGTTGCCATTCAAAAGTTATGTTAATTACAGGAGTTAAAAAGTAATAAGATCAGGACATATGTCTCATTTTACCGTACTGTACGAGTCTCTTTTAACGTGTTACACGAAAACGATCACAATTTTTCGCCGTGTTCTACGAATTCGTGTTTTAGACCCATGTTATGAAGGGGTCTACTGCAAATTGTTAAAAATAAAACGTGAAATTAGTTATTTATTTAAAGCGAGTTGACAGTGAGACCAAAGTCAGTTTTATGTAACAAGTGTGATACTGCATTAAGAGTTTAGTAAGGGTGATAAACTTTATCGCAGAAGTTACGTCACAAATGTTTTCATTTGAAATGCGACTTGATTTTCACGAAAACTGTGTGCAATTTTGACTTCTAACGTACGTGGTGCAACTATTATTTTATGTAATGTTTTGTTAATTTAGGTGAAATTTAATAAAGCCATTTGCAAAATAACTGCGCTAATGTATTTTCCACTTTTTAGGAAATGCAAGATAAAATAAAATAGTTGTCAACATCATGTAATTTATTCATATGGTATTTATTAAATGTTATAATTAAGTCTAAAAAACAAAATTATATGATGTAGAAATCAGGCATTTTTCGAAAGAGAGAAGTTTCAGCTGGATACCGTAAAGATTTCTTCTTTTTTCATCGCCAGTGACACTGACGAAGTTTTTGTGTCATCAGGTTGAAATCATCTCAGATTTGCACTCATGACGTCAACTTTTAGTCACGAGTCAAGTATTTTTTACGCGTTTTGAGATTCCGCATTACTGGGTTTAATCTGAATTATATGTTTAAGGAAAATATTCGTTTCCCACCGTGCGGAGAACGGGTAAGCAGCTAGTCAATAACATAAATTTCGTGGTAAGCTACTTTCTTGTTCTCATTATGCTTCCGCCCCCCCCAGACTCCCATCGTGGGCATTACTTTGTGTACTGGCGCATTCACTTAAGGCCAACGCTCATGTGAGTGCGTTGTCATACGATAAAATGGCAATTCAATGTATTGTTCAATATCTTCTTACCAGATTTCGGAGAAAAATTTCCCCATTGTGTATGGAGCGTGGTTTTGTGGTTTCACGGGTTAACTTTTGTCGGTGAATCCCGACTGGACATTATATCCCATAAATATTTCGACCCTGCAATATTCCCCTCTTTTTACGATAGTCTACACGTGCAAATTGACCCTTAAAAAACTCCCCTCACCCTCTGGAGCGTATGACAACGTACTCACAAGAGCGTTGGCCTTTAAGGTATTTGTCCTGTATTTAGGCAAAATAACTTCAGGCAACCCTTTGTGGTCAGTTTCAATGTATAGCTTGGCCAATTGCATTTTCCAAAGTCCATGGGTGCCCATAGAATTGTTTGTAGGGTGGGGGAAGGGGTCAGGTGTCCTGTCCCAGAAAGATACTGTAATTTAGTGTTAAACTACATCTACGTTATACCAGTACGCAAATCATTACGGTAATATATTTTTCGGGAAAGCTAGGGATTTTGGCCCCTCCTTTTCCATAGGCAGGGGCATTCATGTCCCAGTCGATGTCATATAGAACTGAGACGGACTCGAGTTTGGAATTCCCACAAAGTAAAGTTTTAAATTGCAACCCATAGATTCATAAAATGTATCAAAAGAAAAATTTGCACAACAGTTCTTCGTACTCCAGGAGTGGTAATACATCCTATCTCCATTGTGATGAGCGGGAGCAAGCGCTTCCACTTGATCCGCTCATGGTAAGAAAGAGTTTGTAGAGAGTCCTGACTGGAACCAATGTTTTCGGGAGTCATTACAGTTGGGAGAACGGGAGGGAAAAAATGATAATATTTCTCCATGTGCTATGAAAAATCTACTTGCAGCTGATGAAGAGCATTTATCTAAGGGCCAAGTGGTGTAATCAATTAATGAAGCACCGGCTGCAACCAGCTTCCTAAGCGTGAGACACCGAAGATAGCGCAGCTGACTAACAGACACCAAACAACGGGGGAGATCCGACTGCCAGAACTTCTGATACGGGGAAAGAGGGGGGAAAATAAAGTGTTTCCGGGGGATTTTCGAGAGCACTATCGCACACGAGATAATGAAAGCTTTAAACTACGATAGTGCAGATTTCCGTATTCACTTTAGAGTGCTGGACCAAGCATTTGCGAGGGTTGTCCGAATTTTTTTTTGGGGGGAGGGAGAATGTATTTCTTGTCCCCCCCCTCCCCGGTGCAAAGCCAATCGATTCCGATTAGGCGTGAGTACTTAAAAAACAATTGTATATAATAAGGTTGGGGTGGTACTCAGACCAGAAACGTTCATCGTTTCAGTGTTTAGATTGTGCGAAAATGTTCCCCCGTAGAGCTATTGTGTTTATGCGCGATTATGAGGATATTATACAAGAAACAATTTTTTAAAGCTCTCATACTAAAAAGTACTATTTGTCTCCCGGGAATGATTAGAAAATATGTATGCATATGTGTCTATTCCCAGTATTTTCCGTTTTTATGTGCGTGGCTTTCAGCGTTCACAGTAGTTTGAAATGTTAATGTTCTTAATTCAGTGGCATGAATAAATTATTTTGAAGAAATCACAATAAATAAAAAAGCACAATGTGATTATACACATAACCTCCATACCTTCAAGTAACTGAAAAAAGTTTTTTTTAAACCTATATTTAAAATTCTGTTACTTCTTTATTTATAAACCAGTCTGCATGAAACTTCTAAATGGGATTCCTTTAATATCCATATGCGTATGAAGTGCCAGAATTCTAAGAAAAATTGGAAATTATTTATTACATTAAATTATTAAGTAGTATGTATGTTTTTTTTTTTTCAGTATAAGAATCTGATACTGAGCCACTGTACGCAAACTTACAAAATGAAACATTAATGTACAGAACATAAATTTGTAAAATTGCGAGGAAAAAAGAAGTTCAAAAATTAAAAACAAAAAACAAAACAATATCAAAATACGCATAAAAGTAATTTAGCTCATGATATGAAAAGTGACAATCGCACGTCCCTGATTCTTTGTTTGCAAAACCAGTGCCATCTAGGGAAATTGTAAAAAAATCAGTGTGACTTATTTAGACTTCTAAATAATAATAAAAAAAAAAAAAACGGATTCGGATCTTTGCCCAGTGCTGACCTTTGCCCCCAAATACCCAATATTAAATCCTTTGACAGCCACACTTCATTTTGTAGCTATGCGCGTTCTAATGAGCAATATTTTCACGCGGTTTAAATCATATGACTTAAAAATTTTCAAATATTTGAAAAATGCTATATTTTGTCGGTTTTTTGAAGGTTAAAGATTTCAACTCGTCTTAAGTAAAGGATTAAAACTCAGTGTGGAAAATATGAAATTTTATACAAGGTCGGTATTGTAAAACTTTCTATTTCATATCAGTTTCCATGATTTTTTACATATATATGTAGTACAGGGGAACTTTATTTTTATATATGTACTTCAAAGGAACGTAGAAACGTCAAATCAATTTAAAAAGCAAAATAAATAAAGCGTGATAAAAGCGTAAGACTGAAACACTGGTACGACACACTAAAATAAACTAGATGGAAAGAGCGAAGGTGTGACGCCAACACGCTGGAGCTCCACTTTGATTACTTAATTTCTAATCCACATTAAACCAGACGGAGTGAAGCACTTCCAGTTGCCGCCACCCCGATCACACTTCCATAATTAATATATTTATTTCTTTTGAATTAGCCATTTCTTCTCCCATTGTGGGCATTTCTTGTTACACAGTCCTTTACCAAAGTACGCTCATTTTGTCCCTTCTATGCCTCTTTCCCCCCTTTCATTTTTAAATGGTAGTTTACGACGTGGGGAAATTAGATTACGTGAGGAAATATTTCCCACGTAATTTAAATAAAACTACGTGGCTGTCATCACAAATGCTTACCTGGAACCAATTTTATGGGACTTCTATATTCGAAACTACAATTTACTTATCAGCAAATAATCAAAAAGTATGTAACGTTCGCATGCTCAGTGTTGTGCAGTTGGGCGCTCAAAACAACTTGAAATATTTGGCTGATTATATTCATTTTTAATAATTGCTGGGTTGTACAGGGGTTTCGAGAGCACTATATTCAGACGATATACAGTATATCCTCGATATCTCAAAGTCGAACAAAAAAATTCGAATGATCGAGTTTTCGAGATTACGAGGTGAAATAAAAGAGATATAAGTTTGTAAGGGTAAATACATTTATTCCAGCTACCAAGGTTCGAGGTATCGCGTCTGTATCTAATTTTTTCTAATTAGGTAGTTGCTTTAAGTGACGGATCCAGGCAAGGACGTACCCAGGGGGGTGGTCCAGGGGGTCCGGACCCCCCCCCCGAAATTTCAGTTTTTGTTAACAGAATAAGAATGATCTTCTTTTCGTCTGAATGAATCGTCTTTTTGTGAAAAATTCTGCCTTTTTCACCGTTTGGACCCCCTCCGAAATTTTTTTCTGGGTACGTCCTTGGATCCAGGACTAGGGTTACGTATAAGTTGTAAGGGACATAAGTTTGTAAGGGTAAACACATTTATTCAAGATATCAAGTTTTTGGAGATATCAATATTCTAAATATCTCGTTTACACATATCTTATTTTTTTTAAGTTCAAATAGGTAGTTGTATTAAGTGATGGATCGAGAGCTGGGGCGAGGGGGTTTTCAAACCTCTCAAAATTATATTGCTCAAGGATAATTTTGTTTTATTGAACAAATTGTTTAAAGCCACAAATAAGATCTTTTTTAACTAGCTCCCCCTATTAAAAAAAATCGTGCCCGCCACTGATTGGCTTTTATTTTCAACACACACTCTCTCGTCTGCGTTGTCCATATTGGAAAAATAAAATGTATTACTTTACTGTCATAATAAGTAAATAAATGTAAAAATATCGCTGTTTTAATAGAAAGGAAAAGGAAGGGAATGAGTTCATGCATACGCATACATATGCAAAATGAGAAAATACTCTATTTTTGAATACTTCCCCATTTGTGATAAACGTAACTAAATGCTATGAAATCGAGCTTAAAATATCTTATTTTTGCATGCCAAAAGGTGAAATTATCTGTTTTTTCTTAGCTTATGAAATTAAATTTACTCGAATGAAATATCGAAGTCAAATCAAAGCTAAATAATTTATAAAAGTAAAATTAATGTATTTTCAAATTACATTTGCGCTCTTTTTTATTTTATTTTTTAAATCACAAACTCTGTTTAGTTGTTGATTTACAAAACTTTGTATAATTCTTATGAATCTTTGCATGAATATAAGCTACATTTTTACAGCTGAAATATTTAGTTAAAAATGAAGTAATTAAAAAATGTTCTAAAAGGCTTATATTAAATATGAGATACATATAAATATGCTTAGTAAAATAGCTATACCAAAACAAAATCAATTTTAGAGTTTGAAAATCTTTTATTTGAATTCTTTTCAAAAGCTCAACAGTTACAATTCGAAAAATAGTGCCAGTTAATTAATTAGTCAGTTCTATAAAAGAATTGCAAATTGGAATTAAGGAAAACTTTTTTTAAATATAGCATTTAATATTACTTCTTCGTCATGAAAATGTGAATAATTTTTCCAAACCCCGATTTCGTTTGAAAGGATAAAAATGAGATCTGAATAAGTCAGAAAATATTTTCAGCCTTTGCATATATCTTCTTTTGCATAGAAATCTACTACACATAATTTAATTCGTGAGTAGAGTTTACCGTATGATTATTTCGTAAGCCGACTCTCTTCAATGGGATAAAATTATCCCCCCCGGAAAAAGAGGAATCGCTTTGAATTCAATTTAGTTTCCTTCCTGAAAGAAAAAGATTTTAATAAAAGAAGCCTTTATTTCCCATTGTTATATATTCATGAAATTATTCCTTTTGTGCTACTGAACTGTACTTTATTCTGCATCCATCCGACTGAATAATTAAAAAAAAAAAAAACACAATAATCAAAAATGATAATGAATAAATGTTATTCTCGAGATTAAAAGAAAACGCACGGCTAGTAATATAGAAGTAGTAGACATTTCTCAAATTATTAAGAATTAGCGGCGGAATTATTTTGCATACTATCAAAAAGTCAAGTAATTTCTTCCAGGCTTAGGAGAGCGTAATAACACACAGCAAAGGAAAAAATTATATGAATTAAGTGTCTTTGGAGGAAATATTTCCCCTTCAAAATAAAAGTATCATAATACACGCCCTTCATGTTAGGAAGTTTAATTATTGCTCTATGAAAAGAAAGCAAATCTAATGCTGGAGGCGTATACCTTCGCGGAGGGGCTGTCACAAGTATGAATTGCTTCCGGCAATCCTCAGTTTTGTCTCCGTAATAAAGTAGGAGTGGCTCAAACATGTCTCACTGTTACCGAAAAGTTATTTCCCTTGCTAAAGATGCTTGATAAAAACCGTCTTATAAATTTTTCTCCACTACAGACTATCTAGTTGGATGACAAAGTGCACACTTGTGAACCCAGCTTCCATTCACCAGACTCATGTTTTCTTTATTTACGAACCGCTATTATTACAGGAAACACAAATAAATAGAACGTGTAACCGTTTTAAAATATAAACTTTTTTTTTACTTTATTTATTTATTGTGTATAGAAATTATTCTTTATTAGTTCCATGAGAAAGTAACAAGTTCGTAAACTCAGCCTCCATTCTCCAGTCTTATGTTTTTCTTTTAAGAACCTCTGTTATTAAAAGAGTTTAGTAACATAAATAATAGAAGGAAGGAACATTTTGAAATAGAATATAAAGTTTGTGCCAGAGTTTATTTATTACACCTAGGAATGATTTCATGAAGTAGTAACTTATTAGTAAACTTAAGCTTCCAGGCTCATGTTTTCCTTTTGCAAACATCTGTTATTGAAGTGAAACTAAAACAATGAATAAGCATCTGAAATGAAATATAAAAGTTATTGAATATATTCTTTCTTGTTTTGCATTTAAGCATTATACTTTACCAGTTTCATGTGAAAAAATAAGGTTCGTGAACTTAACCTTCCATTCTGAAGGTCCTGAAGTATATTTTCATTTTGATCATTAAGAAGCATCATCAGTGCTCAAACCTCACCTGTCTGCAACGATAAACTACTTTTCTGTCTATAACGATGTAATATTTATATATCTCACAGCATCGTTATACGCAGGTTTCCCTGTATTTAGCTTGTTATACAAATACTAAAGTACAAAGTAAAACTCAGTAAAATTAATTAATTATTTTGTTCAGAAGCAAATCAAACGTTTTTACTTGCTCGAGATATTGTTGTTTTAACTGCGACAGTTCATTTTTATGAAGAAATCTTGATAATAGAAGCTAAGTTTACAGGAATATGTTCCTCCCTCATGGAACTATAGTAATGTAAACAAACTAATCAGCAAACAAAGAAACAGTTTTTTGAGTCAATTGTGTTCTTTCAAAATGTTTATTCATTCTATTTATTTGCAATTCTTTTAATAACAGAAACTCTTATTTAAAGAAAACTATGTGCGCACACAGCCAGCTGTCGTCAAAAAAGGGTCTCTCGATCTGTGGTACGCAATGAACGTTTCGATCGTCGGCCATCTTGCTGGTAGTTAAGTCGAGCGATGGCAACGGCTGCTCTTTTTTCAGCATTGGGAAAGGGTTGCGCCTCAAAGGGTTAAGACCCATTATAACAATTTCTTTATAAAAGTTAAAATTATTATAGATAGGAGCGCGTAAAAATGATTATTGCCGCAGCCTGGTTCAAAATGCAGTGAAAAAATAGGATTTCCATCGGGTGAGAAAAAAAAAAGAATCAGATTTATCGTTTTAGATAGTTATACACAGCTTATTTTTCAAATACTTTTAAGGACAGCCCATCCCTCTGAATGCAATGTTCTTCACGCGTCCACAAATCCAAGCCTTACTTAAATCGAAACTTAACAGTAGTCCATTTCATTAAATCAGTGCATTTAGAATTTCCATAAATGTGCCTACAATCCAACTTTTAAATGAACAAGTCAGAAAGCGGCTTTCAGAATAAACTTGCTCGCTGTTTATCTGTATTGATCAGTTAACGATATACGGCTGACCACAAGGGACCCGCGCCACTGCGGCATTTCTGAAACACATGATAGAATTTCTTTTCCTCTTATTTGTACCGATCCTCGCAAGGGATTCTTCTGAAGTTCGGTAGATCGTACTTTTTTTTTTTTCCTTTTTATCCGTATCCCGGTCGCCTGACTATACACTGAAAGTCTTTTCTAAAACTTCCGGCTCTGTCATCAGAACTGAACACTAATTTCATCGCTCGTTTTCTGGCTTTTCGTAAGGAGCCGATAATACTGCAACATTTGATCCTCCTTATCGTGGCGTGCCATTAATTTCTAGTAATAGTCAATTATTTTTGACATTTTCGTTTCCTGTTTTTTTTTTAAATATATATTATTGTTATTTATTTATTTATTTTAATTCGCATAATCTGTTACTGTTTGCAAAACTAAGATAATTTTTACATTCCTTTATCGCGTGTTTTCCTTTCCTCGATGTTGTTGTTTTTTCTTTTTAGATGTAAATATCATATCTCATTGCTCAATTATTTATCGTTAAGTCACGCTAACGATTGAGAATGAAGAGCTTTCTGTGCTAAATGGATTATTTCTCCTTTCAAATTCTTATTTTTATTTATTTTTTACGGTCGAATGCAGACAGCTTGGTTGCACCGCGCTGCTTTAAAGCTTCCACGTCAGCCTCCCCCCCCCCTCCCCCGAGAACGGGGCTTCGATCTTCCTCGCAATTTATAGCATGGCCCAAAGAATTCAACGGAATAAATTGTTTTGTGTGATGCCCAGGGACTGATTTCCGGGAGGGCATTCGGGGCTAGCATCCGGGCCGCCAACAAAAAGGGGGGCCTCCAAATTTAAACTTGTAAATTTTGAAAAAGGTTTTCAAAAGAAGGGGGCCCCCAATGACGCTTTTGCCCAGGTCTACCAACTTGAAAAATCAGCTCCTGTATGCCCAGACTAAAAGAGGAGCATCTGCCTACGTGGAAGGTTGCCTTGATCTGGGGCCCGAACGCTGGACCTTCACGCTTCAGCCGCCTGTCAATCAATGTCTTATCCACTCGCCCATGGTGGGGCCCCAACGGTATAGTAGGTATAGGCATTCTGCAGAGTAGAATCCCAGACAGCACAGCAAACTTGCATCAAACTTGCAAAAAGCTTGATTTATCAAGTCAATCAGCTTGAATTAAGCTTGAAAATTTCAAGCGTGTAAGCTTAATGTGTTGAATCTTGAATTGTGTTGAAGCTTGAATCAAGTGTTCTAGTTCACACTTGCCCAGCTTGCATTAAGCTTGACATTTCAAGCTTGAATCAAGCTTGACATTTCAAGCTTAATAAAATTTCCTAAATACACGGGGCGCCGGTTGGCGAACTCGCCTCACACATTTTACTTTGCCACGCATTTTCTCCCTCTACGCTGAAATTTCAATTTAATTTGTTTCCATAAAGTGTTCGTGGCTAGAATAGAACCCAGGACCTTTCGGTTGGGAGGCGAGCGCGCTATTCGTTCAGCTACTAAGCTTCGCGCAGCTGTGACTAAAGTTTGGAGTGACTAACACGCCGTTATCTGGCCAGATTGATAAATGGGCGATATGTTATTTGTTTGGGTTTTTTTTTTTCCCATGGGATGCATCAAAATTAAAATAGTGTTATGTGTGATTTAGAGACTCTACTAATAGGGAAATAAACATAATATAAACTTAAGAGCAGCACACGTTTTAAAACTTTCAGTGCCGCGACACTCATGAGCAATACTGCTGGCCAAAATCGAGACAAACGACTGATTTTGAAATCAATTTCGTAGTATAAAATATTTATTATATTTTATTTTGAAGAATTTCCATATTTGGAAATATAGAATCTTTTTTTTTTTTTTTAATTCTATGGTGAACCACCCATAAAGTGAAGTATATTAGCTAACTAAACTGTGTTAATTATATTAAAATTTATTTTTAGGGCTAATTAATTAGTTAATGGAATTACTAATGTTAATTAGATGTAAATAAAACTAAAACTCCCCTCGTGTTACACTTCACAGGGGCTTATCCCATTCATTCCTTCCCCTTACGTGTTCTAATGTCCAGGTTTTGTGCGTAATAAACAGAGCCCGATCAAGACAACTCTGGGCTCTGGGCAGAAGAAAAAAATTGGGCCCCTTGCAATAACCCCCCCCCTCAAAAAAAAAAAAAAAGATTATGATCGGTTCATACTGAAAGTTTTTTAAATATCTTACCCATTCTTAACACAAATTTTGAGTTAAGAATGGGTTTACTTACTTAACACAAATTTTGTGTTAAGTAATCTGAAATCACAGAAACAGATAGTTAAATGTTACTACGAAATGCTATATCACAGTTGCTAACATGTATGGAATACAAACACTTCAGTCATTTTTGTAAATATTTCTTAAAATAACAAATAATTGAAAAATTTTGCTATTTTTTAACGCTAAAAATTCTCTTTACAAATGTGGTTAGTTATTTTCCTACATATTGGTATGCTATATCGATATAGAGCATTTCGAAGAATTAAAATTAAGTTTAAATTTATTTATACAAATGTAAATTTGAATTATTTTCATTGTTCATACTTTATAATTAAAAAAATTATTTAACTTCTGAATTTTTTTTTATCCTTTGTATTTTTATTTTAAAACTACAAAAGTGTAAGATGTAAGATTTTTGGGCCCTAAAATCTATAGGCACTGGGCAGTTGCCCCGTTTTCCCTGCCGGTAATATGGCACTGGTAATAAAATAAAACACATCTTTTACGAACTTTCAGCAAATTTGAGAAACGCTAGACAACTAATGTCCTTTCTCTTTCACAGATGGCGCCATCACTGCGCACTTTCGAAAGCTAAAATCAAGCTAAAGTCAAGCTTGTATTAATACGTCAAATTCAAGGAAATGTCATGCTTGATTTAAGATTATGTGCTGTCTGGGATAGGCGTTCTGCATAAGTAGGTATAGGCAATCTGCAGAACTCCAGGACAATGATTAACCTGAACCGACTCTGACATGTCCCATTGTTGATGTGATGTGCTTACCTCGGACCTCTCCCTTCAGTGGATGATTTCTAAATAAGGCTACTAGGCTATAGCCTATGACGGAATTTCGAAGGCAGTAGAGTAGGTGGCGCTGCTGTTCAGCCGGCAGTCGGAAAATTTGTAACTCCGTCTCCCCTCCAGTTAAAATACCCCCCTCCCCAAATCTCTTAAAAAGTCCTCCGCCTAAGGGATCCCCCTTAGACCGATAGACTTCGTGTAGCTTTGGCTGAAATACCAAACCAAACCAATCCCGTTAAAATAAATAAATAAACTCATTACTTCGATTAACAGAGGTTTCTGTTAAACAAGGCCAATAATGAAGTCTGCTAATAACTGCCATAAATTTTTTTAAATATGTAGTTTTTGATTCGATTTGTGGGATTACGGCCGATTAGCTAGAAGGGCTCATGGCTGAGAAGTGGGGGTGCCCTCCGTGGGGGTCTTTCTGAGGATTCCTAACCCGTATTTACGCTATTTCGGAGGAAACCAAGAAAATTCCGAACGGTTATGTCGGCGGAAGCTACCTGGTTTCGTACCAGGCACCTTCCGTCTCCCAGTTCAGAGCGCGATGCCACTGGAGAGGCCATAAAGTATTTGGAGCGAAAAGTGAAGTTACGGCGGTAGATCTTCTGTTGTTCAAAAATTGGCTAGATCGGGCAGCCAATGATAGTGATGCATTGAGTTAAGACAAACCTACACGCGGGTATCTATCTAAATGTGGTTTGCCTTGGGTGGAGGAGGACTTGGGGACTTTTAAAGGATTCGAACGCGTATTCGTGTTACAACTGGAGAAAACCACCCCAAACTCCAGATCGTTATATGGATAGCCGCGCGGTAGGCCAGATGCCTGGAACTTCCCACGTCACCCATCTGCATCTTCAGTGTCTTGTCCACTTGGCAGCCACTTGTGGAATTTTTTTACTTTCGCAACAAAAAGTAACAGACCCTTTTTTTAAAAAAATAATGCAAATTTAACAAATTAATATATATTAAATTTAAAAAATTCAAACATTTTCTCGGGGGTATCTGTTTATTTTTAAAAACGCATCTTTAACATTTAACTTAGCATAGCTAAAGATATTTCAATTTCCTTTTTAAAATTTACTAGAAAGTAGTTGATTTCTTTATTAAATTTGTTGAGCTGTGAAACAATTTTTTATATGTATATTTTTATCATTTAATAACCGTTCTGTTGTTTTTAATTCACAATATACTAGCTGGAACCCGTCGAATTCGACGGTCACTTTATTGACTGTAATATTCAAAAATAAATGGGAACGATCAAGAATGTCACAAAAATGTTCAAGACTTAGTTGTCACAAGTCTTGAACAAAACTAACAGGAAAAATCAAAGAGCGACGCGGACGGAACATGACTTGTGACAGAAAGTAAGCAAAAGGTTTCACGCCAGTTCTTAGCAACTGTGCAGTGACGATGAAATGATTGAAATCTTTAAAATTTGTTTTTAACTATCTTTATTAATTAAAAAAAGAAGAGTAGATATTAAATGACGAATGAGCAAATACAGTTACAAATTCTAATTGAGCATTTCGTTAAAGACGATATTTTGGGTAAAGTCATCGACCACGAAATGTCCAGGTGAATTCTCTTAAATGATCTTGACTGCCACAGCATTCTTTGATCTAACCATTGAAAGAGTGACATACAACATTCCATGAGAAAACACGGGCGCAGAAAGGTAAACGCCAAAAGTATGAAGCGAAAATAGTGAAAAATTTCGGAATTCTGCAAGAGACAAAAAAATCTAATCCGCCAATGGCGATCGCGCGCTCTCTGCTTTATTTTCCTTTTCTCAAGCTACCCTCGATGGTAAAGATCCAGTATCAGACAGAAAACTGAAAAATTAAAGAAATAAAAGATAAATCGCTAACTAAAGAAGGATCTTTTAACTGCCGTCAATGTCGTTAACAAACCACAATGTATTTGTATGGAGAAAAGTTTGAAAAAAATCTTAAACACTTTCATATTTTAAATACTCACTGAAGTGCTGTATATTAAAAGCGTATCATAATCCATGCGCCGTCCCTATTTTTCTTCCTTGTTTCATTAAATTGAAAAGTGTATCATTATTCATGGCCGTGCCGTATTTTTCGTCCTTGTTCCACAAAACACTTTTTTGGAATCGAAATCTATAGCTGCTAAAACTGTTTTACAATCTTCGCAAAGCATATTCCAACTATACTTCACCATTTTAAATACTGTCCGGAATGAGCATCATAATCCATGAGTGTGCTATATTTGTCTTTCTCGTTGCATAAAACACATCTTTGGAATTAATATCTATATTAAATTTGCCTACTAAAGCTATTTTACAACCACCGCCAGGCATAGTTCGGTTTTTAAGATTTTTTTTTGTTTGTTTGTTTCTTGTTTTTCTTTCTTTGCCGCAAACTTGGCGATCTATTATCAAAAATCGCAAACCTTGTCAGACTTATTCTCCCCCCCCCCTCCGCGTTATGTGGCAAACACATTTAAAAAGATTTCCACCGTGACAGTTCATCTCTACAAAACCTGTCTACAAATCATATCGACAGAATCGAGTAGACAAAGTCTGGGAGTGAACGAAATAGCACCCTAGTGCTAATAAGCGATAAAGCGCTAAAATAAAGAAGGCTTTTTATGACAGCAAAGTATATTTAATAAACCACAATGTTATTTCAATGGCGAAAAATTGCACATTTGAAGTTCCGCTACGCCTGATCCTTTCAACTTTAAAAATTTTTCTCTTTAGATAACACATCTACAGACCAAGACCTTTTTTTAAACCTCTCAACCAAATTTTTACACATAGCTGTTCTTTCAATTTAGTGGATACCGGAAAAACATGTTTCAAATTAATATATAGAAAAAATTAAGGAAATAAGCGATAAAGCGCCAAAATAAAGAAAGCTTTTATGATTTCCAGTTGTATTTAATAAACCACAATGTTATTTCTATGGCGAAAAATTGCACATTTGCCGTTCCGCCATGTTTGATCTGTTCGACTTTTTCTATTTTTCTCTTTTGATCACACATCTACAGGTTAAGGCCTTTTTTAGGCACTTTAAAAATTCTCTTACACCTAGCCGTTCTCTAAAATAGTGGATACAGCAAAAACACGTTCCAGATTAACAGATAAGCGATAAAGCGTCAAAATAAAGAAAGTGTTTTTAGCTGCCAACAATGAGTTTTAATAAACTACAATGTTATTTCTATGGCGAAATATTACCAGTTTTGGCGAGTTATCGCCAAGTTTGTCGTCAAAAAATAAGTCTCCAAGACTGAAATCAATTTGGCAATATCTGCTATACTTCGTGAGAATTTGGCCAAAGCCTTTTAATTTAGAATGCGATTAATATTTCTTTATGGTGAAGTAATTCGAAGTCGGTTTTCATTTCTTTTTTTAAAATCATACTAGCTCTTATTCTAATCAGAATTTGGAACAACACATTTATTATCACTACACACTGTTGCCACATTTGCCACACAACATTTACAAACGGATGCAATTTCTAAGAAATATTTTTCCAAATAAATCAAACCTTACGGAGCTTACGCATATCAATCGTCGGCCAACAATGGGGTTAAGAAATCACAATGTTATTTCTATGGCGAAAATTTGCACCTTTGCCGTTCCGCCACGCCTAAACCGTTCGACTTTTTCTGATTTTCTCTTTTGATGGCACATCTACGGGCCGGGACCTTTCTTCAGACACCTCAACCGAGTGTTTACACCCAGCCGTTCTCTCAATTTGGTTGCCGAAAGAAAAACATGTTTCAAAATAATATATAGATTAAAAAGCGGTTTTTAACACTGAACTGACGCACATTTTTGACAATTTTTTAAACTAAGTCTCTACCGCATGCATTTTTTGAAATTATTGTTTCCATAAATGGCACATGTAAAACAAAAGCTTGTTCGGGTTCTGGCCTCTTGCGCGGCTGTCGTCTGGAATTCTGGACGATTTTCACTGATGTAAAGTGAATACACGTTAAAACCCTTAAAAAGTCTGCCCCCAAAGGCATCCCTCCCTCTGGCAGACAGCCTTAGCGTGCTTTGCCTTGACAAACAAACAACAACAAAATCTTGTTCAGGGTAATGCTAAATAAAAATTTGGGCACTATTAAATTTGAAATCCAGGCAGTGGCCCAGTCGGTTAAACTCGGTTCCCATAAGAACACCAAAAGTGAAACAGCGTCGACCATGGACGGAGCTTGGAAGGGTGGCAAGCGCTTTCGACTGGAGCGTTGTGGGACCGTGTACGTTGAAGGCAGATGGTGCACGCAAAATCCGTCGTGGCTCTTACATTAAAATTTATGAATGTCAACAGCACTTTAATTTTCTAAGGGGCTTTAAAAGAGCTTCAGCTGTCGTCAAGAAAGGGTCTCTCGATCTGTGGCACGCGATGAACGTTTCGATCGTCCGCCATCTTGCTGGTAGTTAAGTCGAGCGATGGCAACGGCTGCCCTTTTTTCAGCATTGGGCAATCTATCCATCTGTTCTCTCTTTCTTCCATTTTCCAGCAGATGTCAGTGCTGTTAAAAATAACCGTGACAATTTTTTGACGGGAAATGACGTGCTGAAAAGTAAAGGATTCTCGTGGAGCTATGTCACCCGCAACTATTTTTATAGAAATCCAATCTATTCTTCGTGACTAGCAACAGTCAAAACGTCAGAGTTTGGTGTTCTCAGAGCGGGAGCACTGCGCGTTAAAGGGTTAAAGTAATTGCCAAGACCCAAGTTCCTTGAAACGAAAAAATATGTATTCAAATGCGCCTATTTAAAATATCATTACACTAGAAAATACACATTGGAGCAGTATACTTATTGTGAGCATACTTATGACTGAAACAAAAATAAATAAATAAACGTGAAGGGTAAATCATCCGAAACGCAATATAACACTTGCCACATAATACAGTCCTCTTTTCTCGCCAAACTTGTCTTCGTTAAATGTATCGTCGTTAAATTTGGCGAGATTTAATAGATTAGCCCCAAAGCCTCTATAAGTGAAGGGACTCACAAGAAATATTTTCATGTAAAATTTCTTAACGAACTGTTAAAAAATTCATTAAAATATTTTCGCTGAGGGAGCTGCCGCCCCCCCCCCCACCACCCACTCGAAATCTGACCCATTATTTAGCTTCCAATTTCATAATTAGCTTGCAATTGAAACTTGAGTTATAATTTGATACACTGTCTAAAACATTATTTAAATTTTTTAACTTGTATTAAAATGTTCCTTAATGGTATGTATCTGGTTTTTAATTACAAACGATACAGTAATATAAAATAAAATAACAATTGTTTATTTTTAAATTTAAGCCACATATTTCTTTAAAAAGTACACCGTAATTGATAATTTTCCCCGTTCCTAATATGCTATAATTTTCCTTCATTAAAATGAAAATATAAATTAGCCACCGAGAACTCATTAGATCTCATTTTCATTTTATTCTCATAATTTAGGAAGGGAAACCGTTAAAAATTCTTGAATCGGAATTTCAATGCCCTGAAAAATCTCTCTTTTTTTTTCAGTATAATTACCATACCACTGCACGTATAACTTCTTATTCACACAGACTCTATTTCAAAGTTCTCTTGTTAATCTACAGAAAAAAACCGAACGCAGACCACACACATATATATACAATTATCGAAGAAAAATTCTCAAAATTCGCTAAGAATTCACAGCCTAACCTCGTTTTACAGCTTAAATAATAGGGAAATCTACAAACCTCTAATTTTTCAATAACCTCAGATTCCCTTTTCTATGTCTGAAAGTAAAAACAAACTTCTTTCAAAATAAACCAAGCATAACTAACAGTCAGATTCACAATTTTGTAGATTTATTCCAATTACTAAGAACCGTAACCAGTCATTTTTTTTATAAATTCTTGTGCAGTTTTCCGTTTGGTAACCTGGTTTATAAGGTTATTCGTTAGTGTAGGTATGTTGGGATTGCGTTATTTCAAAGTAAATGCTATTATAACTTCCACTAAGTATGGGTCAGGAAGGAAGACAAGACTTATAATGAGCTTCATATGCTATATACATACATTTACCATCGAAGTTGTTTTGATTTTAAGTTAAAATAACTCTTGTCTTTTTCTAACGAAAGTGTTTTTTTCTTTTTAAATAACGCAATCTTTTTAATGGAGGGTATTTTTTGCATTTCTTTGTTGATGTGTGCGTGATCGCCGCTTGGGAGGTTTTGTGGCTAATGAATCATTCCATCACACCTTGGGTTGAGGTTCGACTCCCGGCTTGGGTGTTAATGCATCCGTCCCTTAATAGGGGGTATAACGTTGGCCGCCTTCTGAATGCCCCTATAATAAAATGGCGAACATTTCAGGCCTTAGTAGTGGCGTATGCCTAATAGGCAGGTGCTTGCCCTTAAAAAAAAAACAAAAAATGTATGCACGCTTTCAAAAAAAAAGTTATTTCTTGGGAAAATTTTTAAGTTTTATCAGAGTTCTTTCTTTAATGGAGATTTCCTTACTTATTCTTCGTCTTGCAACATAATGAACGTACTTTGACATTGATAAAATTATTTCGCCCGAATTTTAAGAATTTAGATCCATGAATACGGTTTTCATGCGTCGAAATCCGTAGATACGGATACAGATCTTGTGGTTAGTTTATTCTACTTTCTTTACGCACACTAAAACTAAGTTTTCTACGCACACATTATTTTCGATAAATACTTTAGTGAGCCATTGCGCTGTATTGTTCAGACGTAATAGAACTTCTGAGGTCTAATTACGAAAAATTCATGAGTTAAAAACAATGTAAAAATGCATTATTAAAAAAAATATAAAGAAAGAAAATTTTCTTTAAAAATTGCACTAAAACCTGTCAAATATGGGACAATCCGCTGGCTTACTAGAAGAGATTAAACCATGACCAATGCTAGAAAAATATAGATGTATTTTTTTATTTTTTATTTATTTTTTATTTTCGGTATAAAGTAGGTTTTTAATTTGCAATTTCGAAGATGTCTTTGACTTTAGCGTATTTAATTAGTATGCTTTGGCTAACTAAAGCTTTATGACATTCATAGGCTAGATCACACCCCACCAGTGGCATAGCGCTAGCGCTTTGAACTGGGAGACCTGGTGCGAAACCACGTCGTGTCCGCCGACCGAACCGTTCGGAGTTTTCCGTGGTTTTCTCCGAAACTTCGCGTAAATACGGGTTAGGACCCCTTATAAATTCCTCCCCAGAGGGCAATCCCACCCCCGGTCTAGATCCCAAGCGTAGATAATTCGCTGTAATCCCCATTTTATATATTTTAGATCACGTGATTCGTGCAGTTTGAAGAACAGGAAACTTTTTCTACTTGCCCCTATGCTGTGACAAAGAATATAAACGAACCGGGCTCGTGTTATAAACATACGAACAGAATTATTGATGAGAAACAATAATTGATCACTTTTGAGGTAATAACGATGATTTATGATCAAAACTAAAGTAATTAAAAGCCGCTTAGATTTCCGTATTTCTTTCTTTTCTTTTCTCATAAGCAAACAATAAAAGATCTAATCTGCTTACATGCACGTATGGATGAATATATCCGGATGATATATTTTTGATATATTTTTATTTATTTAAATTTATCTCACGTAATGTTGAAGAAAAATTTTAAACCTCAAGTCCACCAGTCTTGTCTCATTAAACAAAAATAATTTGTAAAAGACTTCGATTACAAATGTTTTTATTTATACATTATTAAGTACATAAAAAAAAAATAATGCATTTTGATTCCATTCAGATCAGCGGTTTCGAAAACATGAGTTGATAAAGTTCCGGTGAATCAGCAGCCCGGGCTGTATAGTGCTAAATAACCATTCTATCATACCACGGGTCCAGGTACGATTTCCAGCGTCCCAGAGACGATTTGGTGTCATTTCGACCTCCCTTTACAGGAGGCAACGCTGGTCCACTGATTAGGTGCCTCCATAATGAAGTGACCAGTACTTCATAGCAGCGGCCAAGGAATAGAAGCGACTAGTGTCCGCCATTGGAAAAGAAAAATTTAAGATTCATCTTTATAGAACTGCTTGTTAGACTCAACCGTTCACATTAATCATCGAGTACAGCTAAATATTCATTCAGTGGATCGAAAGTTTGCCCAATTGCAACGCAGAGCATCAAAATGTCATATCTGGCACAAACGATTCTCAGGTAAAAGATCGCAAATAAAAATTAATGGAAATGTACTGGAAATTTCAAAGGAAAGTAAAAAAAAAAAAAAAAGATTTATATAGATGGTTCCCCTCCCTCAGCCTCAAAAATGTAAAAGTTATGTAGAAAGGTAGAAAAAAATCTAAAGATGAGCTTAAGTTTGAACAGCCCCTTTCTAAAACAACCCCATAGAGGTTCAATTTTCTTCTTCTTTTTAAAGTGTTGTCCTTCAAATTCATACTTGTCTCTCAGAACAAAATTCATTAGGGCTTCTTGCGACAAGCTGCTGTTTTGTAAGGCCCTTGATTAAAAGAGAACTCGAGGGAGGGGGGGGGGGCTTAAGTCTGAGGATATGCTGATGCTTGAAATTGCGCGCATTTCCTTTGCATTGAAAGATTTCCGGTATGGTGAAGTTTTTCGTCACTTCCGATTTCCTTGCAGAATTTCTTTTGATGATCGGGAACTGTTAGTGAAAAGCAAGCTGAACTTGTGATCACGGAAGAAAGCGCGTATCGTTTTAATGCTGAATAAGACTTTTAGACCGATGTCTGGTTAGTCGATGATATACAGGTTAATATTCGCAAACTGGTAACTGAAAATTATTGGAAATTGAAAAGAAAATTCCTTTTCAGACATTATAAACATATAAGGCCATTGTTCACATTTCTTTTCAAAAGGGAATTCAAAAAAGGAAATATTTTTCAAACATTCAAATAACTATTGAATATTTTTGCTTCTCAACCAATATTTCTGAACAAGGGTTGCTGTACCTTTAATTTTATTTAACGATCTCTTATTGCCATCGACTGAATGTGCAAAACAGGAAGTGTCTTAGCAATTTTTTCTCCAATTCCTTTATGGAGAAGAACATTTGAGGCAAAACAACATTTTCTTTTATTGTGTATTTTATGGTTTCACGTGGCATAAAGCTATTTCTAAGACTATTTGTGTTCATGTTGGAGCCAAATATATATTTCACGGGGAGGCTGATGTTAACTTAAACATAAAACCTCAGGTTCATTAAATTCAAAAGGCTCTCTCCCGCTGAAAAATTCTTCAAATTTTTGCCTTTGTGTGCCTTAACGTATATTAGAGATAAACACGAAATAGCTTGGGTATCAAAAAGAAAAACACATCTTAGTTCCCTCTCTTTCATTGATTTCTTCCCGCATTTTCGGTTTCAAAAATCCTTTGGTGTATACCAGCGATTTCTTCTTTTGCTTAGTGTCATTTTTTACGTGATTTGTTTTCTGATTTCTAAAAATTCTTTCAGGGGCCGAGTGTAAAATTGTGTACGGAAAGTTGAGTTCATACAAAACTCAGAAAATAGAAAGCTGAACCAGGATGTAAGGGAAAAAACGCACGACATTTTAACATCGTCGATACATCAGACTGCCTGCAGTGAAAGTGTCCTTTAGTTTTAATGAACAGAGTAACTTATAATTTTCAGGAGGGTGAAATGACTAATAGCTTAACAAAAAAGAATTTCTTTCTTCTAAATTTTCCCAAAGAATCCATTTTTTTATTCTTGTTTCTCATTTTACGTGCTTTTAAAGTTCTTGTTGATTTTTCTTTTCTTCTTAGTTGTTATCATCTTTTGTTTTTGACTTACAGTTGTATTAAAACTTCTGTTAGGTGATACATCAATTAAGACGGAACTTTGTAATTGCTATTTAGATATTTTTTCTAGGCTACTTTTTTAATAAAAAAAAAGAAAAAGAATGACCTTTTATTTATTAAGATTGGTAGTACATGATCCAAAGAACCGAACTATAACCCATGACTTAATTTCAATTATAAACCAAAAATATGGTTCTGTATTCCAAACTGCACATCCTTTATATAAATAACTATTTAAATGAAGAAAATTTGAGAACAGACCAATTTTGCTACCTAGAACTATTACTTTTTCCCCTTTCAAAGAAAAGGGAATATTCTAATTTGAGATCGATTAAAAAATTTATGGCTTTAAAAAAATAAATTTTAGAGTATCACTATTTAAAACATTGTGGAAAATCATTGACTTTAACCATGCTTGCTTCGCATTTTGAATGTCGCATTTATAGTAAGTTTACATTCAAAATAAATAATCACCACCCAGTATTTGTGTGGCAAGCATTGAAACGCATTTGAATGACGTGCATTTCAAGCTTCAAAATAAGTAAATACAGTCGAACCCCTGTTTAACACTCTGTTTTGCGAATTCCTCTATTTAAAGAATTTTTCCTGGGAACCAAGAACATTTTGCGAATTTCTTCGTAAAAAAAAAACCTTCCAAATAGCGAAATTTATTGTCTATTTAAGTTTTATTTGGGGTTTAACATTTTTTTGCTGTTTCTCTAAATATTTCTGAACATTACAAACTTATTTTGTTCTTTTACTACATTTCATTTTTATCAGTGACCTTGAACCGGTTTCACAATAGGTGTCTTCTTAACTCACTGAGAGCAGTAAAATCGCTGTTAAAAAACAGACAAAATTAGCAGGCTTTTTCAGCAATTAAGGATCACAAGTTCTTAATTTAATTATGTCCGACAGTACCACATGATGGTAATGTATTCTTAATTTATTTATAATGAATACGATAATTACATTAAAATTAATTAATTTTATCGTAAAAAGATTTACTTAAAACCAAAAATGCGGTGTAATTTCGGACTTTTTTTATCGCTTTTATTTCTCCTTGCAGATTTCTTTTTGATAAGCTAAAAAAAAACTCAAATTTTTATTATTTATTTTTAAAAAGTGTGAATAACTACATTTTCAATAATATTTTTTGTTTATAAATTTAAAATCGGTTGTATGCTGTTTAAAGCATTTAAAAGGTAAATCTCTATTTAACGTATTTTCCATATAGCGAACTTTTTTCAAGGAGATTTAGCGACTTGGTTAAATAGAGGTCGGACTTATTTCATAAATAAGATTCTCACAACTCTACAAATCGGCTGATATTCCAGAGCCACAAATACTCTCTCTAAACTGTCAGTGTCATCTATTAACAACTTACTCATTATGCTATTTGACTGTGTGATGATCAGCTTTGTAACACTAGTGACTTGATCTGGAATTTTTTTATCATATTTTAGAATTTTCTCCATCAGTGACTTTCATGAATCGCCAGAGTATGAGTATATATGGAAGATCCAAATACCCGTAGCAATGCCCTAGACTGCGTTTTAACGCAGTCTGGGGCAATTCAAATTGGGTGACTTTTTAAAGTCACCAAATTTGACGTCTTATAACAATATATAGCCACATTCGATGCCGAATATATGTCACCGAAATTGTTCCGGGCTTGGCAATATCAGGTATATTTGGCAAAAAACTGGTATTTCTCTTATATTATTCAATGACTATTTAATTAACAGTCAATTAAAAAAAAATCTAACTTACAAATTCAAATTCGCATGCAACGAAAGACAATTTGAACGCGTACGATATTCGTTAACATAAAATTAGGGAAGTATATCATACCGCTATACTGGAACAGAATATTCCGGTGGTGAGTCTCTCATTTTATTCTAACGTACTTTATAAATCTGTTATTAACTGGTAAAAAGAGGAAAATTTCCACGGTTTACCTTTATTTTTGTAATAATTCCAGCCATACTAAGTAGAAAAACTGGTATATGGAATCACGAAACTCAAAAATCTAAATAATCCGTTTCAAAAGGTAGTATTATAAACCTGGAGTTGTATTTGACAAATGATGAAAAACAGTTGAAAAAAAGCCACCTGATAGGTTGTTTTCTTCTTGGTGTTCGGTGCCCACTTAAACGTAGTTTGCCGATTGCCTATTTCAGCATTAGCAAATGCCCTTAAACCATAGCTTTTACTGATAACAGTACATTGGAAGAAACCATGAACTTGTCATTTAGAGAACCAAATAGTATACCAATATCAATTTCATCGGGACCGACGTGGGTGGGCAATCCTTGTATTCCGGTACTTGAACTTGACTTGGGCGGTAAAGCCTTTCCTTGAAACACATTTTTATCAGAATTTTCTCTGTCCGGAGGTGTTATCAGTAACTACCTGCATACACAGTAAGAGCAGCCTGAGCTCAAGCTGACCTTTGAATTTCAGATTACTCGAGTCTCTTTGAAAAAAATTATATAGTTTGTTTGTGAACAGTTTGAAAAATAAACACTTCTTATTATATCATAATTCGTACATATTCAGATTCTTTCTTACGCATGCTGTAAACACCATTTGCGATCCCCAACAATCTGCTGGCACAGTTAAGTTTTGTAGTATAGTAGAATTTCGGGTATTATTTTAAGAACGTGGTTGACAACCAAAACGTTAGACGCAACACCTTCTCCCCCTCCCAAATGAAAGTGTTATTATAACACCTATAGGGGCATTCAAAGACCAAAGTGAAGAAACAAGACTGAGCACAAAAGGGGAATCTTCGCTATCATACCTTTATAATAAGGGAAGCGAACGGGGCAAATCTGGTTTCAAAAGGGGGCTAAACTACCAGTTCTTTTCAGGCACATAGACAGGCAAGTAAAAAAAAAAAACTTCGGCAAGAGCCCCAAAAATGTAAAAGAGCAGGATTTCTCACAAAGATAAAAATCTCATTTTCCGAGAAAAGACCCAGGGCTTGAGCTCTCTCTTCTGTGTGTATAGCGCACTGTCTAAATTTAAAGCGGATTGGAAACAACTTTTTATTTCTGTTTTTTTCTAGGACACCCAGAGAACCATTGCAGCGAACTAATGAAAATATTTTTAACCCTACAATGCATACTGTAGCTAACTGGCTACATTGTAATTTTTTCGTCCTACAAAGAAAATTTTGAATAATTTTTGTTTAAAAAATGTATAGCAACGTTATTTTTTGAGCAAACTAGCATGAAGTCATACAATGTGCATCCAGTACGCAGAACAAATTTTTGCCCGAATTTATCGATTGCTTATAATTTTTATTGCTAAATGAAAACAAATGTGTAAATGTGGTGCTAAGGCCAATTATCTGCTCCAGGAATCTAGGCCTAGCGGGGAATTGCCCTCCGTGGGGACTATCTTAAGGGGTCCTAACCCATATTTACGCGAAGTTTCGGAGAAAACCACGGTAAACTATGAACGGTTAGGTCGGCGGACGCGACCCAGTTGCGAACCAGGCACCTTCCGTCTCCCAGTTCAAAGCGCTAGCTGTATGCCACGGGTGGGGCCTAAATGAAAATAAATACAAAACTAATCAAAAGTGTAAGACTAAATAAAGTAGAAGTAGGCTACATTACCTTTTTTATGAGAATAAGGTAGAAATTCTAATTTTTTTAATTTGAAAGTTTTTCAGGATTTTTCTGGGAAACTACAAGTTGAAATTTTTTAAAAACATTTTTCCCAGTATAAGTAAGCCTTAATAAAGTTACAATTTTAGTTTTAGCCCATTTTAAAAAAAGCATACATTTTAGGGTTAAACAAGTTTCATTTTTTTTTTTTCCCAAGCCATTTTTAAATACTCAAAGGGTTACGTAATGCTGGAATTGCAAAATTTTCCGTACATGAAAGCAAAAGACAACTTCCTGCAGTTTATCAGAGACAAAGATACACAAGAACTGATTCATCATTTTCCAGCTAATATAATCTCAGCATTATCAAAAACGCAATCGCACTATTCGGCAGAAGTCGGGATATACCCCCATCGGACAAATACCTACCTTGAAAGCCAACTCCTCAGGTTCTTACAACACTCAATCCACTAAGATAAACACAACGAGTGGCCGGAAACGCGGGCTTAATGTTTATTCAAGACCAGCAATAAGAATTTTTCAGTTCTTTCTGCTTTTACCCCCTGCAGCGTGCAGCTCCAGAGAAAAGCCTATTCCTAGCAGCGGTCGGGCGCGGCAATTAGACATCGCTTTGCAGTTTAATATACTCATCTGGAAAAAAATAAAGAAGAAACAAAAAATTGATTTTGTTATTGTTATTTAGCGTGAAAATATGGAGATTTAAAAAATAAGTCTTCGAAGGTGTTCGCTTTCCGTAGTCAAAATTGAGGATTTTATTAGGCTGTGCTGTGAGATAACTCAAAGGGAAATGAAATGAAATAAGTTATGTATAAAAAATATTTCCGAGAAAGTTTTGATTTAAAATTTCTTTAAAATAATAAAAAGAATACGGTAACATCTATAGATAGATAAAGTAATAAATTAGGTACTGTAATTAAGACATTCAAAGAAATAATAGACACAAATATATGAACGTGCCATCGAAAAATTAAACGCAGTACGATCTGGAATTCTACAAAAACAGAAAATAAGAATATAAATTAATATTCATAAAATAATACATATGTATTTCGACAGGCAATGGCTTAAATTGTTTTTGATGTGTAAACCATCTACTCCAGTTTTAAACGTGTTAAGGAAAACCACCAAGCTATAAAAATTTAGAATGCATAAAATAAGGCAAATTCGCACGGAGCATAATAACCCAATCCATCTGCCTTTACGACAACAACTATCAACAAAACATTAATAAATAAATAAATAAATAAATACCCAATATTAGCAGTTAACCCTCTAAAACACATACCTTTTTGACTCGCGTAAATGTCGCCCTCGCATAATAGTCGCATCTAGACTTTCACCCTAAAAAATTGGTAAAAAAAAGTGCGACTATTACGCGAGTAAACACGGTAAATTTATTATTGGCAGACCAGAAAAAAAAGTCTAAATAGTACCAAACACAAAGAAAAAAAACATATCGATCAACAATATTTGTATAGCAAGTTACAAGTTACAATCCCGCAGGAGCAACTCACCGATTAGGCTTGGACTTCTTTTATGTTCCTGGGGAAAAATTTTTAACAGTCTGTTACATTTTTTTTAACATACACTGAAAAACCAAAATTTTTTATCTCCAACACAAGCCGGAGAGCTGATATGAAAAGTTTTTTCTTTTTTTTTCAACATTTGTAAGAAGAAATAAGATGAGTTTTGACAGTATAATTTAGATGTCTAAATAACTCAGTAATTAACAATAAATACAATTTTGTGACCAAAAAATGTTTGTATAATAAATATTTGTATAATATTAATATTCTGGCAGACCAGAAAAAAAAAGTCTAAATAGTACCAAACACAAAGAAAGAAAACATATCGATCAACAATATTTGTATAGCAAGTTACAAGTTACAATCCCGCAGGAGCAACTCACCGATTAGGCTTGGACTTCTTTTATGTTCCTGGGGAAAAATTTTTAACAGTCTGTTACATTTTTTTTAACATACACTGAAAAACCGAAATTTTTTATCTCCAGCACAAGCCGGAGAGCTGATATGAAAAGTTTTTCTTTTTTTTTCAACATTTGTAAGAAGAAATAAGATGAGTTTTGACAGTATAATTTAGATGTCTAAATAACTCAGTGATTAACAATAAATACAATTTTGTGACCAAAAAATATTTGTATAATAATATAAAATAGTAATTTCCATACGCCTACTGACGCACCCAGGCTTTAGGGGCTGGGCTACAGATTCTTCTGAAGTTGGTTATAGTGACCTCGATTATAGTTATAACTCTCTTATAACGTCAAAATATTTTATACCACTTGTCTTGCCCATAGAACAACATGCGGACAAGCGATGTAACTCGTTATAGGCAAATAATTATCTGATCTTTTCAGTATCATTGAAACCGAGGGTGTTTCGTACACTAACTGTAAGTATTTAGTATTTAAAAACTAACATTTTTATTTATTTATTTTTATTTTTTGTAAAAAGTACTTTAGAAATAATTTAAAGACACTTTTTAAAAAGAAAAAAATTGATTCATTGGGGTCAATTTTCAATTTTTAATGCTTTTCACTTCCAACTTTCAGCTTTAAATGGGGGGGGGGTTGCGCCTATGGATATGCTCTTAACCTTGTTGTTGTTGACGTTGTTTCGTTAAGGCAAAGCACATTTGGGCTATCTGCCAAAGAGAGGAATGCCGTGGGGGGAGGACTTTTTAAGGGGTTCTAACACGCATTTACGTTGCATCTGAAAAGACGCCCAAAAATTCAGACCATTAGATACAGACAGCCGCGTGGTAGCTCCAGCTTTCAGTGTCTTATCCATTCGGAGATGGGTCGATTTATTATCTTTGTAGTAATATGGCAAATTGAACTTTAATAGAAAACTCGTAATTCACAGTTTTATAACTGTCGAGGTTTATTTTGAAGAACTTTAAGTAGCTTTGGGGGTGGGGGGGGAATGAACAACGGAATCTTCAAGACTATAAAACTGGTTTTGCCTCTTGAAAATATTCATTGAAAAATCAGCAATAAAATGCTGTGAATGATGTTAGAATGCGTCAAGAGAAAATATAGTCGCAAATCCATGTGGTGGTCGCAAAGTCCGTTTTCTTTTATCAGTTAAAATAATTACTTAAAAAAAGAAAAGAAAAGAGACAGACGAAAGAAAAGAAAAAAGAAATTTTTACACATAAGATCCGCGTATATCATATGGAGCAGTGAGTGCTCTGCATGTGCCAATTACATATTTTTAAAAGAAATGAAATGTAAAAATTAATGGTGACCGTAGTCAGTCACAGTTAGACATCTTTTTTTAAAAAAATACTGCAATTTTCTTAAATCTTGCACTCATTGAAATGGAATGCTAATTATTCATTTTTATGTGTCATATTAAGAAAACATTTTTTAAACTGAGCGTTATTATCTCCTGGGAAGATGATATACTTATCTAAACAGACTCTTTTTTGAGCAATTATCAATTGAAGCTGTTTGTGGAACAATTTTCCATCCCCGTCACCCCAATTCACATTATTCAGTCAAATTTAGATGCATTATAAAAAAACTATGTGATTATGAACTTTTTCATAAAATGGGATTGGAAATGTTTTGAAATATTCTTGCATTTCACAGTAATAATCGACTGGAGCAACTCTTTGAACAACTTTACAGCCCCCCCCCCTCGCCTCCATTTTCGAAAAATCCAACGAAATGTAGAGGTTCAGCAAACGTATGATGAGATCAAGAAATGAATAATAGGAAGAAACATAATTCAGGCCGAACGCATGGAACTTATAACACTCTTTAAGCAGTGTTTCATTTGTACCTGTACACTTTGGCGTAAACTGGCATGTACAGTGGCACTTCTCAATTTGGACACTCCCATAACTGGGACACCTCCCTAAGTTGGACACTTTTCTGGGGAGCGGAACGTGTCCATAATATAGAAATGTACCTCTATGAGTTGGCCACTTTTTGAGGAAACTGCAGGTGTCCAACGGAGGTTTCACTGTACTATTGGGGGTTGGGGAATGCTTCCTATTGCAAAAAATATTTTGAAATAGGTAATATCTGAATTTACTTCAATATCCCTCTCCCCTTTCCCTTATTATCGTCTTAAATTTGGAATTTTGAGAACTGGATGTCAATAATGAAGCATTTTGTGAGAAATTCTACCTTTTCCTATTCCGAAGGTTTTTTCTGGCTACGTCCCTGATTTCAGCAATACGTATACTTGCTTTGTTTGAAGTAGTTAGAATTGAAGAGTTCCCTGTCCCATTCTGTGAAGGAATGATCGCTACTGACGAAGATTGAAGCTTTTTCGGTCGAAAAGTGTGTATAGCCTGAGAAGTAACTTTTATGTGTGTTAGTTTACAAAGTTTTAAATATTTTATCTTTTAAACACCATTTCCTATGAGTGTTTGTTGATAGTAGTTGGAAGTTCCAAAAATGCACTTTAAGCAATAAATGCCTTAATGTATTGAAATTTTATGTGCTCTTCTAAAAGAACTGTTAACGTTATTCAGTCAAAGGTTCGCAGACTCATGCCGGGAAGCAACGATCGGCATCGAGGATCTCTGCCACCTAGGCCACTAAAATTTCGTTTAGTATATTCGCAATAAATGACGCACTCTTTTTCTTTCTTTCCTCAATTTATTTATTTGTATTTTTTACAGGTTTGTGACTTTTTGCTCGCGGATTCTCAAAAGCTCCAAGAAGATGATATAAGTGTATGGCGAAGCATTCTATGAAAGCTTTTCTTTTTTTTCCTCCCTCGCGCTCGGGCTCCGACTTAAAAAAATATCGCTCGGGCTCGAATTAAAAGTCCCCGTCTTTAAAAATACGAGCCCGAACTCATCTCTAACACACACACACTGCGCTGTGGATCAGCCACTGCCGCACAACCAACAAACCAACGAAGTCCGAAAACTTTCAGCACATGGTCAAAAAGTGTGGAAGGTCTATAAAAGACGCATTCGTTTCGTTGACTCCCGCCCACAATAAATAAAGAAAATAAAATAAAAAGAAAAGTCGAATGTTGTATCGTAAGCGAATTGTTCGCACATGGTCGGCTCTTCTGATAGGTCCGACGAGTCTCGGGTATACGAGAAACGACCCCGAAGAAATCTTAAAGTGATTTCACGACATCGTAAAGATAGTCGTGAAGCCCACAAATTCAGTCCCCCCCCCTTACTATTTGCTCCAACCCCGGCACACTTTTTGTTTTTATTTATTTATTTATTTTATTTTTTTGAGTGACACCTGCAAAAACCAAACGAGTGGGCCGCGTCGGGAGTTATTTTTCTTAAAATTATCTGAGATGATCTACCCCAGACGTGGATCTCCACATCCGGCAACATTATTATTTGAGAGTCGAGAAACGCAGAGAAAAATTTTATAGCAATCCTATCTGCGCGAAATTTCATGACGTGGTTTTTAATATTCGAGTGGTATTTTATTTTTTTGTTTTAAAGAGAAATATGTGTTATGTGCTAAGGGTAAAGAAAGAGTGTGTGCTATTTTACGAGCGGATAAAAGATAACTGCTGCGAAATGAGAAAATGATTCAAAGAATTTGAGAAATAATTTTAATTATCATTTTTTGTTTGACTTTTGAAATTGTAATTATAAAAGTAATTGTACGATGTGTAATTTGTAAGTTTGCGTGGGAATGTGCATGCTTTTCTCTTGTTCGTTGTTGGTGATTGTTAACCCTTGATATTCATTTATATTAATTTGCTTTCTATATGCTCGATAATAATAACAAAATTAATGTTTAATGTTATTATAATTATCATAAATAATAATATAGTTTTAAAAATGAAGAAAATAAAAACCCGCCCTTTTATATTTTAATTTAGAGTAAAGTAAACAGTGGCGCACCCAGGATTTTAGTTTAGGGGGGGCTGATCTGAAAATACTGCTGAACTCGGTTATAGTGAGATCGATAATAGTTACAACCCTCTTATAACGTCAAAATATTCTGTACCACTTGATTTGCCCATACAACACAAGCCCACAAGCAAAAACTCATTATAGAGTCATAAATAATTATCTGATATTTTCAGTGATCTTGTAACTGACTTTAACAGTGTTTCATAAACTCTCTGTAAGTATTTATTTAAAAACTGACATCTTTTTAGGTAAAAAATACTTTAGAAATAATTTGAAGACAATAAATAATAAAAATAGTAATAATTCATTAGCGACAATTTTCAATTTTTTAAGTTTTTCACTTCAAACTTTCCACCTTTAGGGGGGGCATGAGCCCCCATAGCCCCCCCCGTGGGTGCGCCTATGAAAGTAAACACCGTTTATTTCTATTGAAAACTCACATCCATATTATAACAGTCTCTTTTATTATGTAAAATTATTTTTTGTTGCTTGCTTACGATAAAATTTTTGTTTACGTAATTATAATTATCTACTCTATTTTGTGAATCTACGCTTTCGAACAAAACACTTGTTTTGGAAACAGCTTCATAATCGATGTAATGGTCATGATTTACCTTTCTAAAAGGTTAGAGATAAATGAATGGGAAATATGCGTTGTTTTCATTTTGGGTCAGTTGGGTTACTGATTCGTGTTAACGGATTTTAAAAGAGCATACCTACCTTAAAGAGACAATTTATAAGCAATAAATACATATCCCAGAGTGGCTAAGCTTAATATCTGTTTTTAAAAAGAATTCATTGGTAGGTCCGTTTAACAGAGTAGGTTTCGCAATTTTACATAATTTTAAAAGTATGATTATAATACATTTGGGAGAGAAACATGTAAAACAAAAGATGATAAAGGGCTTTTTTTTAGCTCGTTATTTGAATAGTACTAATACATTTTATTCATCCATTTAGGTCATCCATCAGCGACAGGAAGAAAAAGGTCAGAACACTCCATTGAAGCTATTATACAGTACATTTGCCAATTCCGAAACGTTGGAGAGCTACGGGGCGCATCTCTACAGGAAGCTCCCCTGATGTCAGCCTTACGAGATGTCACACTTTGAGAAATAACTCTTGAAGAATCAATGTGGAAAAAATGATCTCCCAGCCAAATTTCAGAGATTTGTACTATTGATAGCGGATATTTTTCAGGCTACAGAAATAAATAATGTTTTTTTTTTTTTTTTTTCCTTCCTCAAAAATAACTAAACAAATATTGGAGAAACCCCACGAATAAAGAATTTCTAGATACTCATAGTATAATCCACTGTATTCAGGTCTGTATGGCTATAATATGCATGTCGTTGTACGATGACTGGATTGGAAGATGATTTCATTCGGAAACTGAAAATTGCGAAAAAAAAATAATAATAAAGTAAAATATAAATAAATAAATCATAATATTAATAAAATCGGACTAAACGTGGGTTTTTAGAATTTTAAATTAGTGCATATCTTTTCTGTACATTTTTGGTAGTTTTCGATGATTCTTAATGCATAGTGACCCTTTCCGTACATTTTTTGCATCTTCGCATGAAATCCCAAGCCAATCAGTTCACCGACAAGTAGGATATAAGCTCATACTTATACGCACAAGTTCAAGTCTCGGTTATCCCATTTATTATTATTATACAGCAGTTCCCGCTGAAAATACGCCAGAGGAATAAAAAATCCGTTTAAATTTTTGCAACTTCCCACGTGGCTTTGAACGAAGCGTTGAATGGAAATTTCAGTTCTTGGCTTGAAATTGGAAACTCATCCGAACTTTTCATCTTAGTGGGGAAAGGGAACACTTCCGTTCCAACGGTCATCCTAACCAATCCTAATTGGAGGGGCATCCTAAAGGGTTTCCGGGAATTTCTTTCGATTCTGATGCATTCGAGCTGCCGGAATTCTGAAAACTTGAAGTGCTCCAACGAATTTAAACCGGAAATTTTCATAGGATTTTTACACATTTTTTTTTTTAGGGAGAGAGGATTGGTTGTATACTTGCCTGGTTGAAGACTAACAGAGCTTTTTTTTTTTTTTTAAAGTTAGATTAGTCAAAGTCAATGATGCTATTTTCGTAAATATATTTTAAACAAATTATGCAATTGAATTAGGACTAAGGTTGCCAAGTGTCTTCACTTCAAGAAAATTTTAGAGTAATTATGTAAAGACTGAAAATATTGTTTTTTGGCAGCATTTAAATCTAACAGAAAAAAAAAAAAAGCCACATGAATTTTCAAAAGATTTTTTTCTGCTTTAAAAGCTTTATCTACCGGCAGCACTTAAAAATGGCGTGAAAATAAAGCTATTTCTTATAAAAATCTAATTAATTCATTACTACAGTTTTATTTTTTAAATCATGGCAATTATTGCTACATTTAATCATTTGTATATCTTGACTCGTTGCAGTGTCAGATTAATGCAAGTTTGTCGGTTTGTTAGAAGATTGACATATACATCCATTTTATGGAAGTAAAATAGTATCTTTTACATTAATTCTTTTTTCTCGGGGGGGGCGGTCACCCCTCCACCCCCCACCCCCCTTTAATCCGCCCTTGACTGGCTGTTTTATGAAAATCTAAAGGTCTTATAGTGCCATAGTCCCGCTTACCAGTCATGTAGCGCGTAAAAAAAAAAAAAATAGATAAATAAATAAATAAAAAAATTCGACCCCATTTTCATTATTAATGTTTTTTTGTTTTTTTTAATGAAATAGTACAACTTTTGGAACAGTTTTTGAAAAGAATAACAAAACGTCACATATTGAAAAAATTCGACTGTCTTTCACTAAGCTATAAGAATTATGAAACATTGAGGAAAACGTCATAAAATTTCTTGAAACATTAAAAAAACGAACATAAAAAAATCGGACAGTTTTAATTTTATTATATTAGAACTATTAAACATGATTTGCAAATTTTCTTAAGTAGTTGACGCTTCATTTCACTTTATATTGCCATTTCTGTGCTTAAAGCCTTTTCAAGGGTACTTGCATAATACTGGTATTGGTATAAAAAGCAGCAACAACATACAAGGGTTCCAAAGAGATGTCACCTTTTATATGGCGATACATGATTTTATACCATAAGACTACTTGCACTGAGAACCAAGGTGTACAGGTTGAAGGAGTGTATTATGTTCCTTTGTTACGTTCTTATATTACGTTCTTAAAATACACGTCTGCCCCATTTAAATGGTAACATCTTTCTGGACAACCCTGTTGATAAATCTCGTAGCATTCAAGTTCCTGAGTTTAAATGTCCACATTATGAAAAACTATCGCACAAATGAACGTTCTAATTAACACGTTCTGTGGAATCGCGCTGGGAGCGAAATGTAGACTACCGACTTCTCTGCAACATAGACTGTCCATTTTTATAACAAAAGCGATTGTGCCTCTGGAATTTGCGAGCTCTGTATCAATGAGCTCGGCGCGATTTTAGCCAGCCCTGGCCTAAATCTACCTCGAGCAGGGCCATGCAGCATTTCCGTTAAAATAATAGGCTATAACACTGCTAGTAACTAAGAATGTTAAAGTTCAAAAACAAAAGAGAAAATGAGAATCTTGGATATATAATTCAGAGTCGTTTAAAATCACAGGTTTCATTCATATTTTTATGAATGAAACTCCTTTTTTTTTTTTTTTTTTTTTTTTTTAAGACAGGTGAACTTATAAATATACGTCTCCAGCTGGCGGAATGTAGTCTTGTATTCAATCTGAAAAGAAAAAAGAAAAAACACATGAGGAATTTTATTTTTTTTTTAAAGATATGTTTTTGAAAGATCTTTGGAAGCATTTACAATAAATGCAAGGGAATTAAGTGGTTTTGTATGAAGCAATGTCAATAGTAAAATTCAACTCTACGTACACCCTCCATAAAAAGTATTCGAGTAAGAGAGAAATTTTCTGTTCTAGATTTGCGAATAATAATTGAGTTTTTGAAAAACACACAACTTGACAGAAATATGGAAATACATACTTACATAGCCTAATTCATATTCTATGACAAATAATTTTTAATATACGAAACCAACGCAGGAAATTTATCTCTTATTCGAATACTTTTTTGGGAGGGTGTACATTACCTTTAGGAGATAGGTGGGGGTTTCCCTTCTTCGATAAGAAAATATTCACGAAACCACAGAAAAATTGATATCATTTTGATCTCGAGGGTAGTTTTGACAAAATTATTTAACTTTATTGATTGAAGCATTATTTCTCTGAGTGTGTATATTCCAATGCAAACACAATGTTTAATTTTTTTACCCCCAATGGGCGGGCACTTGCTGCCCCAAGCCTTTGTCACTACTAAGGCCCAAATTGCTGGTCATTTCATTATGGAGGCCCCAATGGGCAGCTAGCGTTACCCCTATGAGAGGTCTCCTAATTTTGAACCAACTCCAGATGAGAGACCTAGCACCTGAAATCGGCGCCCCTAGAGGTATCGTTTGAACAGGGTGCCACGAACAGATTTTACGTGCACCAGCTCCCATTAGCGTACACTGTACCGCAGAAGCCATGTACAAAAATTTAAATTATCCGACATTGGCACTACAACATTTTTAAAAATTTATTGTAGTACTCCCCCCGAAGATCCGTTTTAGGTACGCACTAGACTGTTTGCCATGACTTTAGTCATATATTTAAGCTCTTATGTCTTGGCTTCATATTCTTGTTTACTTGTTTTCCATTACAGGGAAGTTCACATCATTAAATATATCATTTAGAGGTGCGAGCACCCTTGCTAAATATCCTCCTCCACGCACATACCACAGATTTATACTCATTAAATAGTTTATTAGGAGTTATATCATTAATTGTTTATTAGGAGTATTTGGAAGAATGATATTAATTAAGCCTTACTGTGTGCCCATTTTACCCCCACCTCCCTAAAACATAAATAGACATAAAAAATATTTTTTTTTAAATTCCAACTTTTTTCTGATAAGCTGTCTAAAACTTTTCTAAGCTGGAAATAATGATAGGACTTCTCAAATTTTCACGAATATATTATAGTTTCTTGAAAGTTTTTGGAGACACACACACACACACACACACAAAAAAAAAAAAAAAAAAAAAAAAAAACATGGATTCAATGAACAGATAAAAGCCAATATTTCGTTTGCAAGGGCAATTAATAAAGTTTTTAATGAGTATAAATTTTGCTAACTAATGCCTGAAAGTATAGGCTATAAAATATAATTAAAAAGCAATTTACTTATATTTTGGATGAAAAAGAAATACCTACCCATTTTACCCACACTGCCCATTTTACCCTCCATTACCCATTTTACCTCACCATACCCTCCCTAATCATTTATATAAAAAATAATAATTCGTCATCCACTATCGCAAATTCAAAAGAATTTTCTTTTTTCACTAATATTCAAACATAATTATTTTATAAATAATTAAAGTCAATAGTGACAGAAATTTATGAATTAAGGCGTAATGCTTAGGAACCTTTAAATTATTATCTTTCCATTAATAGAAAAAGGTGAAGCCCCAAGACCCCACCCTTTTAAGCAAAAGAGACTGACACATGTCCGAACTGTAATGTGGTTACACAGTCATTCATTAGCGATCGTTATTATTAATCACGTGTGAAATAATTTATGGTAACGCGATCAAAATATTCACCACACGATCGATAGTTTTCATTATGTTTCGATCTACTTATTTATTTATTTTCAGTTTCTTGGTCATCTTAGCATGATTTCGTCGTTCCTTTCTGCTTAACAGTTTAGAACTCTTTTAATCAGTGATTTATGGATATTCTGATCCTATTGTTTATGCCGTTGTCGATGATTTTCCTGCAGTTTTAATTGTTCTAGTTACTCTATGTAAAAGAATTTTTTTTTAAAGATTTTTTGCACTACGTGCAATAATTACCATACATGCATGTAAAGTAAACATATAAATTACTCTTTTCACTGATAGAGATTTTTTTTTTTAAATGGAAAACAGTTTCAGTATTTCCAACAGCAAAAGCAAATTATCTCAACGTTAACTCTTAATATTACATACTGGAGTGACGACATTTTAAAGTACTGTAGAATTATTTTCAATGTCATGCTAAAATTCGAGATAATATATTGAAAATAACATAAGCGTAAATAAAAGTTATCACAGTACTGTACCAATATTGTCTCTCTAAGTATTGACTCATTGAACAACAAATTTCGAAAACGGCCTATCTCGATGTTTTTTCAAAATTGACGTTTTCGCTTTTTTTCAAGTACACATGTAGATCTACATCTTTTGATCGAGAAGGACTGATATCTGGTTGTGAAAAACACGTGACTTTCTGCAATAATTAAAAAAAAAATCTAATTCCTACTACTGAAGCATTTCCATGCTACTCCTCTAAACTGCCGATCTGTGACTTTAAAATGAAGAACCAAGAAAAGATAACACAACGCATACTGGGAGATTTTGTAAACTTCTGTTGGAAGGCATTCTACAATGGCCGACAGTTGGACGCCGAAGATTTTTAATGATAAACTTATGGGGATATATTTTTGTGTGACAGTGTAATTACAAGTCATAACAATATAGTGGAATGTAAAAGAAAATTTGTGCATTTTTGCTCTTTTAAAAAACACGCGTTGAAAATAGGATGCCGTTTTTCTAAAACCACCCAAATCCTCGGATGAAATTCGAGGAGGACTCACCTCAGAAAACGTAACATTCATTTTCTCCCTCTAATTTTCCTTCAAAGATACTGTTTTGCCTTGTTATAACGTACACAGCAATCTTTCCAATATTTAGCCAAGCAATGACATTCATTAATATCGACGAAACATTGACCTATCTTTTTATGTAAGAAATATTGCCGGTATCTCTCAATCATTGCTTAAAAATTGGAAATAGTTTTTATTTACCTTCCCTATTGGATTAAAAAATGCATGTCAACTCTCCATTAGCACAACGTAGCAAGAACAAAATTCTTCTCAGTCTAGGTTTTTTACATCTAATGCCTATCTGGAATTTAGCTGTTTTTATAAACGGTGTTCCGTTACAGAATGTATTAAAACCATGAGCAAATTTTTCTTTTCTTACTTGAGAGTGTGAAAAACATTGACCAAGACTTATTTCTTAAATATTGATCAGAAACCTATACAATAAATTGCAAAGGTAAGCAAAAAAGGTAATTTTATATTATCGATTAAAATTTTCAGGAGATTAAATTTAAATAAATACAAAATTTAAATTTTTGTACTGCCCTGTACAAAAAAATTCCCATTTAGTAAAATACGTCGCATGCAGTGGCGTAGCCAAAAATTTTTCATGGGGAGATTACGACTACTGCAACTCATATATATATATATATATAGGTGTGTGCAGTGGCGTAGCCAAGGGGGGGATAGGAGGTCACAATCTCCCGCATGAGGGGTTTTTTTTGCCATACAAAATATATATTCTTCGCTCCCTTATCGCACACAAGTATATACATATATGTGAGTTGCAAAAGTCGTAACCCCCCCATGAAAATTTGCTGGCTGCGCCACTGCGTTTATGTGATAAGGGGGTGAAGTTGTTGTTGCCAAAGCCCCCTGGCAACCATGGGGCGTCCAGATCCCCCATATAGGCAGGCGAAGGGCAGAAGGGGCGGCTTCCATTTTAACGAGCTCCAGTGGGAGGAAATCCGACTCAACTCGGGATCCCCTAATTTTGAACCCATTCCAGGGGAGGGACCCACCCCCTGAAATCGGCAACCACAGAGGTATCGTTTTACAACTTGGAGGACATTGGAGCCACGACGGATTTGACGTGCACCAGCTCCCATTAGCGTACACGGTCCCACAGCTGTTGAGCCGAGAGGTAAGTTGACCCTCCCAAACACTGACCAAGCCGCATGCTGCTTCACTTGCCGTGTTCTTATGGGAACGAAGTTTAGCGACCAGACCACTGCGGGACGTGAAGAATATACATTTTGCATGTCAAAAAAAAAAAAAAAAAAAAAAAAAAAAAAAAAAAAAAAAAAAAAATTCTCACGGGGTTGTGAGCCCCTATCCCCCCCATTTGCTACGTCACTGGCCGCACATATCAATTAAGTGATGTAAAAACTCCAGCCTTTCACCATAAAAAGGTTCGCAGGTATGTATAAAAAATTCGTAAAAATGGTATACAATACCAATACTAGCAAGGTACTATATACTTAGGAAATCATTCTTTTCTTTCGTAATTTGTATACAGCCCCTGAAACATAATCTTCTGATGTGATTTTTTCTCTTCGACAGCCATTTAAAAGTGGCTTAAGTCAACTTAATTTTCATATCTCTCAGCTTTTTAGGATGAAAGGCTTGAATTTTGTGCATCAACTAATCTATGGGGCACATTTTACTAACTAGGAATATTTGTGCGTTTGTATAAAAATTTAAATTTTGTATTTATTTTCATTTTATCTCCTGAAGATGTTAATCGATAGCCTAAACTTCTGTACTTTTTTTTACGTAACTTTGTAATTTATTGTACTTGTTTATGATCCATATTTAAGAAATAAAAGCCTAGTTCAGTATTTATGGGACACGCTGTACAGTTCTCTTGTATTTCAAATGAAAAGCATTGTTGTCGAATTCTACATTGTTGAAAATTATTAACTGCTAATGAATGTCATTAGGTGGGTGTACATTCCGTATTTGCTATTTGCATGACATCTTAAATCATTAAAAGACATCTTAGAGAAAAGTATACTAATTATATGTCGCGATTATGGAGCAGACATCTGTCTGCCGTCTGATTTCTTTCCTTTTTCCCCCCCCTCTCTTTCTACTCTGTAGAACACCTCAATATGAGCATCATTAAAATTGCTAAGCGATACCTAAATTTCTTTCGGTCGTATGGTTTTAAATTCCTCTAATGAGCATAATTAATATTCGGAGAGAAATTACTTTGCTCGTTTGAGATTTAAATGAGATAAAATAACTAACTATTCAGCCTAATACTTGGGACATTAAACTCGCATAACTAGAATTTCATACAGCGTTCTAAAAGTCTTCTCGTTCTGAACTCACTCATTTCGGTGAATGCAGTATAAATATTGTTTTTAAAAGCAATGTTATTGTTCAAAACAACTATCTAATTGGAGGCACGTGTTCCAAATAAAAAAATTTCGGATTGTTTGCCGATTGTATATAGTTTGCTTTTGAGCTTGAATGTGCTTTCAAGAAAAAAAAAAAAAGTATTTGAACCGAAATTTTGAAAATAAATGTAATTTAGGGTAGTTAGAAGTTGTTTTCTAAATTTTAATAAGAATCATAAAATACAATTTTAATAAGAATCATAAAATAATAGAGAATGAATCGTACAAGCCTTAAATGGGTGCATATGTAAACAGCAGCGTTTAAGAAACGAAAAATCAGTCCAATTTATGAGTAAACTGGCTCAGGGTTCGTTCTGCGTTCTGGGTGATTAGCTTTATTATTATTGTTACTATGACTATTATTAGATTCTGGGCGGTTCAGATTGTTTGGTAAGACGGATATTTTTTAAACTACTGACATTAGTAATGAGCTTTCAAAGTTTTCAAATAACACACAGCTACTTTTTTTATACCATACGTTTTACAATGGGCCGTTTTTGATTAAAAATCTGTTATTGGGGGGGTTATACACAAATTAAATAAAATGGGCTTTTTTTTCTTTTCTTTTTATGTGTGTGTCAAATCTTTAAAAATGCGTTGGTAACAAGGACAGTATTTGGTGATTCCATACGAAAATATGGATGAAAGTTAAGCTGCACTCCCTCGATACTGATGAATAGGGCACACTGAACTCAACTAATACTTGTCAGAGGATAAGCAAATATATGTAAGTAAGAATATCAATCTTCTCATCTTTCTAAAGTTTTTTTTTTTTTTTTTTTTTTTTTTCCCAGTTTGGCATACGAGAGAATGAAGTGAATCTGAGGTGAACAGTCCAGTGAACTAAGCGTCGGGGTACATTAGAGGGAAAAATATCCATGTGCAGTATCTTTAGTTCTAATTGTCACAGAAATAAGCTCTTTAGACCTATATTTGTAGTTTAATATGATATTTAGCTGTTTGTTGGTCAGTCTCTCTCTCTCTCTCTCTCTCTCTATATATATATATATATATATATATATACATATATAATTTTTGTATAATTTATGGTTCATTGTTTTTCGATCTTCATACTGTTTGGCCTCTTATTCTGCTGATATATGTAAATATATTTTTCCTATATATATATATATATATATATATATATATGTGTGTGTGTGTACTTCTCTTTGAAATTTCCAGTACCAATCATTATTTTTTTTTTTTTTTTGCTAGAATTTATTCATGAAAGCTGTGTTTGTGGCCCATTAAAGAAATATAATAATTTAAATTGAAGCCAGAAAATAAGTCATGCTGAAAGCATCTACTATAAAACACGTTCGAACAAAATCTTATTTGGACATATAACTGAACAGATAAATAAACTGTTAAAGAAGAAAATTTATGATGCTTCTAGATCATACTATTTACAAAGTGTTAAGCAGAGATTGTAAGATTAAAGACTGTAAGAAAAAAAAAATCTTTTGGAAGCTAATTTTGAAGCCTCTGAGAAAATTCGCCACTCAGAACAACATTTCAATGCAGATCCTGACTGTAACATTTTTATTCCCAAGGAGCTTTTCAAATTTTGTGTTCCTGTTATTTAGTCTTAACTCAATTTTTGGCCTCTACCTGCACAAAGCGGCCAGGGCACGATCCCCAAGTGCCGGTGTGATAATCAAGGTCTGTAAGAACGAGGTCCACGATGAAAAAATTTGGAACAAGGAAAGAGCGAAATAGCCAGCACACAACCTTCTAGTTGACTTTCTAAAATCGCTACAACAAAATGCATTATTACCGGGTCTTTTGTGACCATTTGTGGGTCTTGTTATCCATTCAATTTAGATTTCGGTAGCAAAAAAATGAAAATTGTTTGTTATGCAAGAGAATTCAGACCGAAGGGCGAGTTACAGATTTAAAATCTATATCGTACAATCATCATAACAGTGGAGAAACGAGAAAAATCTTGGAATCTAGTTTACGATATTGGCAGCTTTTAACTTTCCCTCAATTTTGGCATAACTTCGGTGAATGTACAGACACACTTTCGGCCAAAATTATTTCTCATGTCACTCGTCTATTTGCAGGCTGCTAATGATTAACAAATGTTCAAGACGAAAACGGGATCCCCGCAGCGATTGGTTGGTCACTGAAATAGTGTTTACTGTATAGTAACAAAATCATTGGACACAGCAGCAATGCAGCTAAGGAAGGTAAAAGTCTTATAGTAATTAACGATAGATAATGGGATAAACAAATACAAGTATATGAGGTCGGGGGCCGAGTGGATAGAGCATTGGTGCAAAGTTGGCTTATCCGTTTTTTCTCAAGACCTTTTTATTCAATTCAATTTTTTTTTTAAGAACACAAAATACGTTAGCGATTCCAATGGGTTAAAACACTTCCTTACCACAATTCGCCTGCGACCATAAAAATATACAAACAAATGAAGATAATATATTTTTCTGTTTGTTCTTTTCGTATATGAGAAGCATGTACGCACGATTTATAACGCTAAATAATAATAGTAAGGAATTTGGAAGTGAAATAGAGATCGTACAGGCCTCTGCGATTTGACACGTGGAAAAAAAGTCAAACCAGATTACGAAAATACAAAGCCAAATAAAACTTAAGGGACGTCTTTATGTGATTCCTTTAAAAACTGTTTAAAAAAATCTCCCCACCACCCCTCGAAAAAAAAAAAAAAAAAAAAAAAAAAAGATAATGACTTGATTATCAATGTAAGCTATTGACTGCACGGGTATACACCATAGGCGTAGAGTTATATGGGCCCGTGGGGCTCGAGCCCCTCCAATAAATTGTGAATAGGGGCTGAGCCCACCCAATAATTTACCACTAAATACAGAAAACTAATTTATACTAACAAAAAAAGTATTCACGCCATTTACAAACGTTTAAAAAACCTTAACTTAAAAAATTTTCTTTTGATTTCAATCATGATTTAGTATTCATTGTGACGCCACGTAACACGCAATGTTACTATAGGCAGCCCTCGCCAGGGTCTGGTTAATTAAAATCAGATTATGCTATGAAAGTATGAAACCGTGTCTTTATACCGGTTTCAGAATGGTAACAGAATCAAAATGAAGAAAAGTTCAGATGTGTCTAAAATGCACTATCTCATCAAAAATGTTTTTTTTCCACCTTTGGATTTTTTACTTTGCTACTATTTTTAAATTATAACATGGTAGGAAGATACTAACATGGATACTTACCTTACATAGGTGCAGAATTCTATGGACCCATAGAGCTCGAGCGCCTTCAATAATTTACACTTATATATAGTAAGTCATAGCTGCCAACAACTACGGAATATAATTAACCACTTTTTGTTAATAGTATATTTTTTACTTATTTTTTTCAAAATAGTAACCAGCTCGCGCGCGCAGCACAAAAATTTTGCTATATTTTAAGCCGAAAAATCATGTAGAAAAAGGGGTTAATTATATTCCGTAGTAGTTGGCAGCTATGAGTAAGTTATATGTACGTGATTCAGTGGCGTAGCCAGAAATTTTTCATGGGGGGGGATACGACTTCTGCAACTCACTTATATGTATACGGGTGTATGATAAGGGAGTAAAGAATATACATTTTGTGTGGCAAAAAATTCCTCATGGGGATGGTTATAACCCCCCTAACCCCCCCTCCCTTGGCTACGCCGCTGACGTGAATATGTTTGGTTGTGGGGCCCAGCCCCCCCAATAATTTTGAAAACTTTACGCTTATGGTATACACTGATACCTATGAATCAGAAAGGGTTAAATCATTGAATCAAACAACATCTGTAGATAAATCCCCTGCAGACTACGGTGTCCGTAACTGTACGGATGATTCTGAAACCTGCATTTTACAGAGCACCTTGTTCTCAAAACGCTCGGAGTCTCTTTAAAGAACCGCAGAACTGCTCTGGGAGTTAAAGCCGGCCTGGGATGTATTTTATTTGGGGAGAAAAAATAAACATCAGATAGGACGACTCTGGATATAAAGAAACTCCTTTTTTACCAAAAAAAAATATTCCTCATTAGTCCGCAGCGGGGAGGTTTCGAAATCTGCTGAAGAATAATTACCTCCCATTTTCTCTATTCCTCATCGTCCCCTACCATGCCTGTATCCTGTGCATGAAAATTTGGAAGAGCTGTTTGAAGAGAAAAAGCGGTTTCCAAACTTTCAGGCTGTGTGTCTTCCCCCTCACTCCCCCACCCCCCAGGGGCGGTAGTTGGTGGGTAACTCGACAGTAGGGGCCCCTGCACGGGCTGTAGAGAAAATTTTAGACGAATGAATCATGAGGAAATATAGATATATAGCAAAAAACCGGCTGACTTCTGAAAAAGGCGGGGAAATTTTCTGATTTCGATGCTTTTTTTTTTTTTTTTAAGGAATACTGCAGTTTTTGAACCGCTTTTGAAACAGTGATATCACGTTGAGGATTCCAAATAATTCAGAATGTCTCTACATAAGCAGCATAATCCATTTTTTTAACAGTAAAGAAAATAAATTAAACGCATGCTATTCTGCTATACGGCTGAACTCGCGTATATAACTGTTCGAGGAATCAGATTATTGATAAGATAAAAACCAAGTTAAGTTATAGGAGAATTGCAGTTACATTGATGTCTACAGGAAAGTGATTGGACAGTACAGAATAGTTCGACTTTATAAACGAGTTATCACTATAACGCAATTTAACTATTACTAAGTGGATGTTGCCTCGACCCATTTTAAGAACAAATTCAGAGCTTAAGTGTATTTTCTCTTTTTAAACTTGCAGAAGACCAGTTTCTTCATTGGGGGGGGGGGGGGGTGCGAGATTTGATGTATTGAAATCCAGAATATGGAATAAATAAAATTATTTGGGGTTAAGTTTGGGGGGTGCGATCGTGCTCCCTATTTGCCGCCCTGTTTCAGGGGTCGTGCAGAAATAAGGAAAGGAAATAATTTTTTGCACTCTACCATTGAATGTTCAAGAATCAAGAAATAACGAAAGGAAATAATTTTTTGCACTCTAGCATTGAATGTTCTAGGAGATAAGGAATTAAGCGTGTTACCATGTTTTTGGGATACCTGTATGTATATATTCGGAAACCGAAAAGGCATTTCGTCTTTTCGATTGTCCATATTTCGTCCAGCCGAAACCACTGAATCTGATAATTCGATATTTAACATGTATGTGAGTTTGCGGCGATAATAAAAATTTTTCCAAAATTCTTATCTAATGAGTGATAGATGTACAAAACGTTCTTTTCTCATATCCTACTCCATAGAAAAGGAAAGCGATATTCATAAAATACTTGTTATGAAATATAACACATACGATTCCCACAAAATCAGTTTCGCAGCATTTTGAAATTCATCCTCCGAGGACGGCTGGGAGTCCTCCCTATGCCCTTTTTGATCCCCAAACATATCTTGAAAGAAAAAAAAAAAAAAAAACCACTTATTTAGGGAATCCTTGCATTAAAATGTAACTAATACGAATCCATTGCTTAGGCTACAACTGCTTTGTCATTAAAAAATAATTAAAAGTTTGTGTTTTCAAATTTAATGTTAAAAAATACTTTCCAGTACACCTAATCTATTGACACTGAAGCTAGGAAGTACTGATGCGAGGCTGGTGACTCCTTTAGAGCTTTGTGTACGCAAACTGGAAAATTGTAGTTGAATTTTAAAAAGTTTGACAGCATTGGTGTAAATTGGCATGTAACAATGGGGGGGGGGTATATAATATCTTCTATTGTAGAAAATATTTTCAAATAGATGATATCTGAGTTTTCTTGAAATTGGGGAGGGGGACACTTGCCCCCACCCCCTTGCCGTTACTAAGTTACTCCTGTGTTTGAGAGCGCAAAAACAAGCATAAAACTATACGCATGTTACAAGAGTTCAGACATGTTTGTCTACAGTGGTCTCGATGCGAAGCAGCAATTATATATTACGCACATACATATACAGATACAATTATTAATTGCTCAATAATTATATATTATAAATTGCATTCATTTCGAACTAATCTCACAGTAAGCATTTGCATGCCAGTATTCGTGCCTAATGAGGACATTCGGTGATATCGCGTAAAAAGAATAAGCACCATTTTTTTTATTTCTTTCGGGCGAATTTTTCGTTTTTTCTTTCCTCTTTTTTTTCCCCCTCGCAACCGACTCTCAGCTGCGACTCTGATTGCCGGTTGCCGCGATCTAATATCCTGACTCCGAGTTGACCTTTCGCGCTTTAATACTGGACCGAGAATCACAGCGTTTGTAGAACATGGAAGTCAAATGCCTTTTACCATAAGTAGGTATTAAATAGGAGTATCTACTAAAAGAATCCACGTGTGCGTGCGAGAAGGGAATCCGGGACCCCGAGCGTATTCCGGGCGAGGAGGGAACGGGATAGCTGCAATCACGGAACTCGGAATGGTGCTCGGTAATTAAATCGTCTTTCATTAACACCGCGAAGCAAGTGAAATAACTCGGAATCGAGGGGGCTAGGATAATGACTGCGGGAAGGTCCCACCTGTTTTTGGGAAGTGCTCAGTCGGTAATTACGGCGTGCACAGAAAAAGAGCTGTAATTCTTTACGGCGGCATCTGTAATTTTCAGCCCGCTTCTCAAGAAAGGGTTAGCTAGCAATGCATTGAAGAAAATGTTGTTGTTTTTTAATTCATTCGCATTCATTTGTTTATTTCGTGCATGTGTGACGAGCAATTATGTTTTCTTTTTAAACCTGCGACCTGTACTTTTGAGATTTCAGTCCAGGAAATTATTTTTAAAAAATTATGCAGCACGTTTACGAACAGCGTTTTAACCCTTTGAGGCGCAACCCTTTCCCAATGCTGAAAAAAGGGCAGCCGTTGAGATCGCTCGACTTAACTACCAGCAAGATGGTGGACGATCGAAACGCTCATCGCGTGCCACAGATCTAGCGACCCTTTTTTGACGACAGCTAGCTGTGCGGCACAGCCAGCTGCGTCAAAAAAGAGTCTCTCGATCTGTGGCACGCGATGAGCGTTTCGATCGTCCACCCTCTTGCTGGTCGTTAAGTCGAGCGATGGCAACGGCTGCCCTTTTTTCAGCATTGGGCCATCTATCCAGCTGTTGTCAAATTCTTCCATTTTTCAGCAGATGTCAGTGCTGTTAAAAAGAATCGTGACCATTTTTTGACGGGAAAGGACGTGCTAAAAAGTAAAGGATTCTCGTGGAGCTATGTCACGCGCAAATATTTTTATAGAAATCCAATCTATTCTTCGTGACTGGCAACAGTCAAAACGTCAGAGTTTGGTGTTCCCAGAGCGGGAACACAGCGCGTTAAAGGGTTAAAGAATGGAATTAATTCTAGGGACTCCAAGAACGATTAGAGTGTCTCTACAAAAAGATCAACCTATAAGAAATATGCAGCACTTTGCAACGTTTTCAAAAAGGGCACCGCCTCCGCTCATTTTGCAAGATGAATTCCGTTCTTGAAATATTTTCCCGGGAGTTAAGCGGGGCATACAAGTATACGTTTTATAAAAGTACAAAATGGGAAGAAACATTCTGATTTTTTATCCCAGTGTTTAACGCAATCGGATCGTTTTAAAGTTCTTCCATAATCTTCTTTTAGTGTCTTTGGAAACGGGTCATAAAATAAAACACTAAAGGAATTTTGTTAGCCACTCTCTCTATAACTCAACCTATAGGGATTTATTTTCTAAGGATATATTTTTTTTATTATTTTAATAACGTATTCATTTCATAGTATTCCAAATCGATGAACTTATACACCTTAAACAATGACTGCTCATGCTCATTGACCGTGCTGTATAGAAAGTGTTTTGCGTCTCCCTGTACAAAAAACTGCTAATGCTATTCACAAACTTTTTCACAAGGGTGTCTTAGAACAAAGCAACAACACGTTCGTAGCAATCAATGCATTACGACAGTTACAGCATACGCAGACATGACGGGTGAAAAATCCAAATCATTGTTGAAAATTGTTGGAAAATATTAAAAAATAGCTTCTTGTATTATGGAAATGAAATGCGATCTGTAAGTTATTAAAATGAAACACTATATCTTATCCAATAGCGTCCCGCAGTGACCTCGTCGTTAAGCTCCGTAAGAACGCGGAAAGTGAAGCAGCACCCGGCTTGGCCAGTGCTCGGGCGGGTGAACTCCTCTCTCGGCTGGGCTGCTGTGGGACCGTGTACGCTAATCGGAGCTGGAACGTAAAATCTATTCGCAGCTCCATGTTCGAACCATACCTCTGGGAGAGATGATTTCAGGTGTTAGGTCTCTCATCTGGAACTCATTCAAAATTAAGAGACCCCGAGCAAAGTCAGACTTCCTCCCACTGGGGCTCATTAAAATTGGGGGGGGGGGTATGTATCCTATTTGGGAGATATGACATCGCTTCCCGGTTGCCAGAAGGCATTAGAAACAACAGCATAGTCCAATAGCTCGTGTCGAAATGTCTCCCTTGGCAAAGCTCTAGATGGTTTTGTAAAAGCATTTTTTATGAAAGGTGTTTTAATAAAATAAAAGCTTGACATACTTTAAAGTCTAATCACTATAATAAACGCAAGAAAGTCCTTGGAAATCCTCGCATGTTGTACATTTTTCGCTGATGCATTGTGAAATGAGACTTGGAGTGGTTTTTAAAATAACCTGTCCAATTACGCCTGGGATTTTTGCGAGCGCTGTATCAGTCAGCTTACGTGATTTCAGCCAGCCCTGGCCTAAATTGATTGCGACAGAAAAATGAAAATAATGAAATTATACTTTTCAGCTCGGTCGGAAATTTTTTAAAAAGGGCAAGAATGAAACCAAACACGATCTGAAATTTAAAATCAAGGATGTTCACTGGCATTTGAGAAAGAAGCGAGAGCCATTTAAATCGAGAACAGTGATAACTAATCTAGATGTCACTTTAAATGGGCTCTTAAGTGCAAACCTTGGGTGAATATATTACGTATAGACTGGTCTTTAAAAGCCAGTCTTTATTGGAATCCATGCTCGGTATTTTGCCTTGAGAACTCGTTTTATTCAATGAGCCCTACAGTCCGCAATAATTAACTATAATTGGAATATTAAAAGATTGCATATTATGATTACCTAATTTATCCGTTTATTTATCTTTTAAAAATCATAATGTAGAAATTAATAAAACGACAACCCAATGTATAGTAAAATTGTTTATCAAAATTTTAAATACAAACACAAAATTACTATTTAAAAAAAAATAGAGATAAACACAAAATTTATGAAAATTTGAAACCCGAAATCTTTTGGTATCCATGTTTGAATTTTGCTTTGAGTTCTTCGTTCGTTTTAAGTTCTACAGAGTTCCTCTTCCAAATTGGATGATTCTTGAGTATCTGCGTTTACACGAAAAAAATCAAAAACCCCACCTGTTATATTTACGAGGTAAGTAAGTTCCGTTTTGAAAAAAAAAGTAGTAAAAAATATTTTTTTCCGGCCAATTTTATTTTTACATCAAAGAGCATGCCTTAAACTATTTTTCTACATAGTTTCCGTCAATGTTCAAACACATGTCGTAGCGGGTTACCAGCTTTTCTATTCCGTCTTCATAGAAACTTCCCGCCAATGACGATAACCACGACTACGGCGAAAAAAAACTACGAAGTGCAATACAAAACAAACGTAGAGGTATGCTCAATAAAGGAATTGTGTTGCTCCATGACAATGTTCGGCCTCATACTGCTGGTGACACTTAAAAGATAATTCGACTGTTTTCGTTGGGAGCAGTTCGATCACCCGCCGTATAGCCTCGACTTGGTGTCGTTCCACTATCACTAGCTCCTGGACACGAAGCGTGAGCTAGGCGGCAAGCTCTTTGAATCCGACTATGAAATGAAAAATGCTGTGGAGTCAGTCGTGGTTATCGTCATTGGCGGGAAGTTTCTATGAAGAAGGTATAGAAAAGCTGCTAACCCGCTACGGCAATTGTTTGAACATTGGCAGAAACTATGCAAAAAAATAGTTTAAGGTATGCTCGTTTATGTAAAAATAAAATTGGCTTGAAAATAATTTTTTTACTATTTTTTTTTTTTCAAAACGGAACTTCCTTTTCGCATACGCTTCCTATATTGATTACTTAACTTTGTGTTTGCCTACCAATTTGCAAAGCTTTGTCACCGCCAATCTATTCTTAACTAATTAGCATGGCGCATTAGGTATGCGTATCCTAATACTATTTCAAAACTGCTTAAATATGGGATAATAAGATATTTTACATAGCCAGATAAAATATTTATTCATGAAAACACGCATTTTCAAAGTATTTTATTACATTATTTTCCTAAATGGATTAGAAACGCCATGGTCGCCCCTCTTGACTGCCTCAGCGCCCTCTATTTGTCTCTGAATTCGCTACCGCCCCCATGGGAAGCTCCAGTGATCATTGGAGGTTGGTATCTGATATCGCCCGCCCCAACATTGAGAATCGATGGTATAAGCTATATAAACAGGGTGTTTCAAATATACTGACTAATGTTTTTAGTCCTTAAGTATCGATCATAGATATATACAATAATTTACAAATTTATGTAAAAAACAGAAATGAATTTTATGGTATCGATTAAACTTTTTGGGAGATTAAATCAAAATAAATACAAAATAATTTTTATACGGGCCTGTTCAAAAAATTTCTCAGTTAGTAAAACGTGCTCGATACATTAAAGATGTGTTGTACAAAGTTTCAGCCCACCATCATAAAAAGGATCAGCGATATGTTTAAACAAAGTTAGCGAGGACAATAATATCAGAACTATTATGTATTTATGCAAACATTGTTCTCTTTATTAATTTGCGTACAACCCCTGGAATGCGATCATTTGACGTGATTTTTTCCCCCCGTTCGAAAGCCATTGAAAAGGGGTTTAAGTCAGCATATATTTATTTTCATATCTTCGATGCCTTTTAAGATAAAGTACTCAAAGTTTTGTACATCAAATTATTAATGTACGGGCCACATTTTGCTAATTGCGATTTTTTTTTTTTTTGTACTGGGGTCGCATAATTATTTTTTTTTTTAATTTAGATTTAATCGCCCGAAAATTTTAATGGATATCATAAAATTCTGTACCTTTTCTTACGTACGTAACTTTGTAATTTATTGTATATGCCAATGATCAATATTTAAGGAATAAAAGCCTAGATCAGTGTTTTTGGGACACCCTGTATTATATATACATAAGGGGCGTAGCCAGAAATTTTTCATGGGGGGGGTTACGACTACTGCAACTCATATATATGTATACGTGAGTGTGATAATGTAGTATACGTATAATGTGTGATAATGTAGTATTTCCATACAAGAATATACATCTAGTATGGAAAAAAATTCTCATGGGGGGTTATGACCCCCCTAACGCCCCCTTGGCTACGCCCCTGTATACATATAACATATAAAATTAAGTATCCTCTCAAAATTCAAAATTTCTATAAGCTTCCTTCAAAGTTCTATACGGGCGTAGCAACTTTCGTTTTCAAACGATGGATTTGTATCTGTATCTAAATTTATGAAAAACTCAATGGATATACCTCCCCTCTTTCACATGCTATTCTGGCACCCTTCCTCGCAAGAATTTCGTGGGCTATGAGAGCCGGGCATTTTAATAGCCAGTAAATGCACCTTATTTGGAACATGTGATTACTGTATAAACTACGTGACCCCCGATTTTATAAAGCCAAACATCGCTCAAGGAGCAGTTTTTCCGTGACTTTTTTGTCCATGTAACTTCTTGTGAGAATACATAAAAATATTTTCTAAGCCAGAAGTGTGATAATTTAAGTCAACAGTTACAGTCCGAAGACTTTCCTTTCTGACTGTCGGCCCCGCTTCGATTCCGACGCGGGCAGTCTGTCAGCGCTTGCCCGGGGCTCAAAGTCAGGGTCCCGACCCAATCGCCTGCTCTGCCCAGAGCCGATATATTTCATATAGATGCAGGGTGTCCCAAAAAGGTGGTAACGGGCTTCAATTCTTATATTAGAGATACGTGAGCAGTGTCAATCGAAAAAATGTTCCAAATAAGGTCGGAAATAAAACTCCGTTCAGAAAAAATTCCTATCGTTTATTTACAAAAAGTGACACTTCTTCAATTTGTATACGGCCCCCGTACAAAACAATTCTAAATTAGTAAAATGAGGGAGTTCGGACCCCCCCCCCTACCACATCAAAATTTGGATTTTTTTTTTTTTCTAAATAGATAATGATATAGTCTTTCTGTGAAAAATTCTGCCTTTTTTACTGTTTGGACCCTTCCAAAATTTTTGGACCCCCTCCAAAATGTTTTTCTGGATACATCCCTGAGCAGCCTATCATGAGTTTAACCCTTTAACGCGCAGTGTGTCCGCTCCGGGAACGCCCAACTCTGACGTTTTGACTGTTGCCAGTCACGAAGAATCGATTGGATTTCTATAAAAATAATGGCGGGTGACATAGCTCCACGAGAATCCTTTACGTTTGAGCACGTCCTTTCCCGTCAAAAAAGGGTCACGATTCTTTTTAACAGCACTGACCTCTGCCGAAAGATGGAAGCCCGCGAGAACAGCCGGATCGATGGCCCCATGCTGAAAAAAGGGCAGCCGTTGCCATCGCTCGACTGAACGACCCGCAAGATGGCGGACGATCGAAACGTTCATCGCGTGCCACAGATCTACAGACCCTTTTTTTGACGACAGCTGGCTGTGCCGCACAGCCAGCTGTCGTCAAAAAAAAGGGTCTGAAAAAAAGGGTCTGTGGCACCCGATGAACGTTTCGATCGTCTCGTCCGCCATCTTGCGGGTCGTTCAGTCGAGCGATGGCAACGCCTGCCCTTTTTTCAGAATTGGGAAAGGGTAGTGCCTCAAAGGGTTAAACGTGATTTCAGTTGCCATTTTAAAAATCATATTGTTTTCGATTGAATACAACAAAGATACTAGGACAAAGTCTGCACAGAAGGATGCGCCATCGAACGGAGACGCGACGCCACTTTGAAAAAGGAGAAAAAAAAAGTGTTAGAACTTCGTTACAATCGCCATGACCCAACCACTGGAATTCAATTTCAGCGTTTCGATGTTCTCCTTTCGAAATCCAGGAGAGAGGTGTTCGTCAGCCATTCCGTCGCCCCGTGCAAATTTCGAGTCCGAGCCCCGGGTCATGTATGCTCGGAGAGTTGGTTGCCCTCGGTGATGTCTCGGAGCCGCTAAAACAAGTGTCGTGCCCGCGCCCGGCGTGAGTAACAATGGGCTGACGCCGACCTTGCTGTGCTGTTCCACTTGGCCAGTCCGGACAGGAAGTCAGAATTGACCTCCGCTCACCTGGCCACAAAAGAATGAACGACTCCTTCCGCTGCTCCCCATCTAATCTGCTCGAAGAATGGACTCTCGAACGCCGCGCTCGTGGTGGGGCCCCGCGCTGCGCCCCTCGCGATGTTTTGGGAGCGTCACCCACAACCGCTCCGAAGCAGGTGGCCATTGGCTCCCACACACTTTTAACCCTTTAACGCGCACTGATCCCGCTCTGGGAACACCCAACTCGGACGTTTGGACTGTTGCCAGTCACGAAGAATAGATTGGATTTCTATAAAAAGAGTGGCGGGGACAGAGCTCCACGAGAATTCATTACTTTTTAGCGCGTCCTTTCCCGTCAAAAAGGGGTCACGATTCTTTTGAACAGCACTGACATCTGCTGAAAAATGGAAGAACGCGAGAACAGCCGGATCGATGGCCCCATGCTGAAAAAAGGGCAGCCGTTGCCATCGCTCGACTGAACGACCCGCAAGAGGGCGGACGATCGAAACGTTCATCGCGTGCCACAGATCGAGAGACCCTTTTTTGGACGCAGCTGGCTGTGCTCGCGCACAGCCAGCTGTCGTCAAGGCATTGCAGCGACAGTTTCTATATTGTAACATAACAATACCAGTGTGGCAGTCAATGAATCAATCTTGAAATAAATGAACTCACTTTCGATGACTACGGCTACATTATAAAATTTTAATTGTTTAAAATGTCGAGTATTATTAGTACAGTACATACCCTATTAGCCCGAATATAAGGCGATACTGAAATTTTTCCAACTTGAATGCGATCCATTCATTTTTACATAAAAGAGTTCAGAGAAAATAAAATTCAGTCATATAAGAATTTATTAAACGATCAGTAATAACACAGGTTGCATTCATGGCAGTAAAATGAAGTAAGGTTAATGCTCCCGTAGTGCGCCACCTAACGATATTTCCTCAATTATCATCTTAACATTAGAGAAGTTTTGTGAATCCATATTTTTTAGGATTGTTCAAACTCATACCTAAAGTAATAAAGTAATAATAATCTAAACTATCAAAATAACTATGATATAATTTTAAAAAATTAAAACACTTATGTTCCTTCTATGCACCAAAAGTGAGCATAGCGAAATTTTGATGCACTGAGTAGTGGGCATATCAAAAGTGGGCCACCTAGATTTGTCAAATATCTAAGGAAAATAGAATAAAGCCGTTGTACATAATACTAATAATAATACTTTAATATTATACACTTTTGAGCTAAAAAGTAATGAATTCTCGTGGAGACTCATCCGCCACTATTTTTATAGAAATCCAATCTAATAACTAAAAAATACACTTAAAAATACACTAAAAATGACAGATGTTCTATTTATACATTCTAGTTACATGATTTTTATTTTTTTTTTACAATTTTTCTCTAACAGCCAATTTCTTATTAAAGGTAAATGTTTACCTTCCATTTTAAGTTCTGTTTGGGGCATTATGAATCATTGGGGCAAAAAATGGATGAATGGAACATCCTAACATCAGTACATGCTTTTCGGAAAAAGCATGTGCTCCAGTACTGGGGGCTCTAGGCCCACTCTGCTGGAGCCTTTAGTAAACCCTTGATCTAAAAATGGACCCTAAATCACTATCTCTAAATTATTTATTATAATTTCATTCAATGATAGTTTATAATATATTCAGTATATAATCAAATAATATCAATGACAATTTATTTTGAAAACAAATAGAATGCGCATTCAAAAATTATTTGAATGAAGACCCGTCAAGAAAATCACTAAGAATAGGCTCTAACGCGCCAAACGCGGCTTAACTCTAACGCGCAATCATTTTCACATCTAAATGGAACAACTTTATAGAGTACCCAAAGTTGAAAAAGTACACCTGTTGCCATCTCTCGAGTTAACTACCAGCAACATGGCGACTAGTCACCCATCGCGTGTTGCAGAGCTAGTTTTTTTTTTTAACACAGCCGGCTGTTTGGCACACGTAAATGTCTTTTTTGACCCAGCGTCCAAACAGGACCTTCAGCTCTGCAGCACGCGAGGGGCATTTCGATCGACCGTTATGTTGCTCGAGAAATTCGGCTGCGGTACCATTTAACCAAATTTTTTGTGGCTAGCAGTTGAAAGCGTTGGAAAGAGGTGGTTCGACGGCGTGACCGACGCGGGTTGAAGGGTTAAAAAAAATAAAAATAAATAAAGAGCCCGCTTACTTTCACCGCGTTTTCTTTTCTCCTTTCGCTATCGCGGGAGACCGGACCCGGTCAGCCAGTAAGAGGATTGTCCCACGGGCAGTGAGGTGTGCGTGCGTGTGTGTGTGTGTGGGGGGGGGGCGGGGACAGACGAAGACGTTATTGTGATTCGATTTTGAATTTTCGCCGAGATCGGTCTTCAGCACTGATTATCTCTGGATGTTTCTAGTATTTCGATTCGAGATGAATGTTGGATATTCATTATTTGACCCTATCACTGTTCATTAAATCCTTAGTTCGAACCTCGTTTATTTTATTTATTTAGCGCGCGTGAGTGCGATATCGAATCTGCAAATCTGCTTCACTTGCAACTTAATTCAGGGGCTTTTACCGGGTTGATGGCGATTGTAAGGGCTCACTGAGTGTGGTGTACCAAAAAATTATTTTTGTGGGATGAATGCCGTAAGTGCCACGCGCATGCGTTTGTGTGTATTGTTTACAATGTCTTTACCCCGAACCCATAAGTATTTTGCGTGCCTAAAAGAGAAACACAGTAAAACCTCCGTAAGTGGGACACCTGCGGTTCCCTGAAAAAGTGTCCAACTTTCAGAGGTATCCAACTTATGGAGGTATATTTCTGTTTTATGAGGGTATATTTCTTTTTCATAGAGGTATATTTCTGGTTTATCAAATCAGAAAAGTGTCCAAGTTATGGGGGTGTCCAACTTGGGAGGTTCCACTGCATGAAAATGTTTATTATATACATAAGGATGCTAAAAGCTTGTCCACTGACTTTTTTTTTTTCAGATTTGAATAGCAAAGTGCTTATTTTCCTTTACTTAAACTAAAATTACCCCAAAACAAATCAAAAAATATTTTACGTTTAAAATTTTTTTCCCAGTTAAACATGTTTTTTCAAAATTACGTAAAAATGAATTTAAAAGGAAAAGAACTTAGAGACAACCAAGAGCGGGTATAGAACCCACGCTCGCTCAATCGAAAACGAAGTTGTTGTTTTGTTGAGCCAAACCGCTCTGGGGCTATCTTCTTAAGAGAGGAGTGCTCTGGGCGGCGACTGTTTATGGGATTCTAACGCGTATTCACGTTACATCTGAAGAAAACCGCCCAAAACGCCAGACCGTCCTATCAACAGCCGCGCGGCAGGCTAGAACCATGGACCTTCATACTTCTGCTATCTAGCAATGATGAGAATCTTATCCACTCGTCCAAAGCATTGGACAGCATGTATGCTGTTCAATGAATCCAATGAGCCATATTCCCAGAATCAAATCAAATCAATCCGCATGCTGAACTGGAAATTCAACATTTTCAAGCTTCAGCCTAAAGGGCCATGATTCCGATTGACCACCGTGCACCTGCGGTGTACGTGCACGTTAAATGCTTGGTTCCAAAAGTCCTCTCGGCGGTCGCTAGAAGTTTCCGAGGGGTGCCAATATTCAGAAATCCCCCTCCTTCTGATGAGGATCCAAAATGTGGCGGGAAAACTCCGGGAAGGACGTATGTAGCTCTAAACGACACATTCAATGACGTGAACTGTCCTCTCCTGGCAAAAAAACAAGCTTCGGTGGAAAATTCTCCTCAACCATTTTCACATTTATATAGAAAAGCAACTTCATAGAGTGCCCGATGCCGAAAAAGTACACCCGTTGCCATCTCTCGAGTTAACTACCAGTCGAATCGCACATCGCGTGCTACAGAGATAAAATCTTTTGCTCGTAGTGAACTCGAAAGATGCCAACGCGTGTACTTTTTCGGCTTTGGGACCATTTAACCCTTTGAGGCACAACCCTTTCCCAATGGGAAAAAATTTGGTACCTTGAAAAAAGGGCAGCCGTTGCCATCGTTGGACTTAACTACCAGCAAGATGGCGGACGATCGAAACGTTCATCGCGTGCCACAGATCGAGAGACCTTTTTTTGACGACAGCTGGCTGTGCGACACAGCCAGCTGTCGTCAGAAAAGGGTCTCTCGATCTGTGGCACGCGATGAACGTTTCGGTTTCTATCGTCCGCCCTCTTGCTGGTAGTTAAGTTGAGCGATGGCAACGGCTGCCCTTTTTTCAGCATGGGGCCATCCATCCAGCTGTTCTCGCATTCTTCCATTTTTCAGCAGATGTCAGTGCTGTTAAAAAGAATCGTGACATTTTTTTGGGGGGGACGGGAAATGACGTGCTCAAAAGTAAAGGATTCTCGTGGAGCTATGTCACCCTCCACTATTTTTATAGAAATCCAATCTATTCTTCGTGACTGGCAACAGTCCAAACGTCAGAGTTTGGTGTTCCCAGAGCGGGAACACTGCTTGTTAAAGGGTTAACCATACTTTTTGCGACTAGCAGTTGAAAGCGTTGGAAAGAGGTGGTTTCAAAAAAGTCCATTTCTTTCGTTGAAATAAATCACTTATTGGATTCTCTTTTTTTTTTCCTTTTTAATTTGGACGTGGCAGTGCATAATCGAGAGTTCTTAACCTCCGAACCTACGAAGGAGTCAATGACAGACATTTCGGGGACCCCTGAAGTGCTCATTGGAAATCATATCAATGATTACTCATATACGTGTCTACGATTATTTATTTTGGGTTTCTATAATGTAGATACTTTAGGACTTAAGTGCTTCGCTGGGTCAGAGAGGTTAAGATTCTCTGGCATAAACGATAAGGAAGCTGTTCTTCGCAGCCATGTTTTCTCCCACAGCCTACTTTTTCTGATAGAAGGTAAACAAGTGGTTTCGTTATACAGAGGGGATACTCCTCCTCACATTCGCAATAGTATTTTAGCCAAGTCCTAAATAATAGTCAGATGGAAGGTCATTGGAATTCTTTGAAAGTAGATTGTTCGTAACGTTTTGCACCGAAGCTGAAAATGTTTAGGACTTGGAACATCCTGTCTTCTCTGAGCAGGCACACAACTCAATTTTGACCTGGTGCGTGTTCGTTGTCTACTGTTTCGTAACAATGGTCAGTGGAAAATTGAACTTCTCTACTGAAACCTAGTAGACTAGGACTAGTTTTCTACAGAATATGTTCTATGGATGCATTATTAGCAATAATCGACTATAACATATTACCACAATAAATGGAAATGGCGGGGGATTCAAAAAAATCGGACCCTAGTAAATGAATCAGAATAATTTATTTATTTATTTAAATGTCTCATTTGTCATTATTACCCCATTTTTAAAACAAAATTAGAGGTTCTAAGGGTTTTATGAGCGTAAAATATGTATAGGGTGGACAGTGGCGGATTATTGCAAGTTTGTCGGGGGGAGGGGCGGTTAGTTTGTCGGTGGGGGCGGTTAGTTAGAAGATTGACATATACATCCATTTTGTGGAAGTAAAATAGGTTTTTTTACGTTAATTTCTTTTTTCTCAGGGGGGAGGTCGCCCCCCTTTTAATCTGCCCTTGATGGTGGATGCATATTAATATTGTTAGAAAAACTGTTTCCAAATTAATAAAAATTCAGTCAAATGATGTACTGAATTCTTATGCATAAATTTTTAAGGCACATCAGTAATTTATGTATGATAAAAAAAGAGGGATTTTTCTCAAGTGCTTATTTATTATAGAGATATGAATAAAAGGAGATGGCATTAGTTATCTTCAGCATTGGAAGAAATGAAGTAACTGTGCTGGTCTAAGTATGGCGAAACATTTTGTTGGTTTCTTTTTAAATAACAGTGACAGTGAAAGATGCACGATTTTAAGGATTCAAAAGTAAAGATGCACAATTATATGTTACAATAGTTCTAAATACAAAATCTCGGCATTCTACAGTTAAAAGTTTTACGATTATGCCAAATACATAATTTTTCTTAGCGCCCACTTTGGCGACATTACTTCTTTCAAATTATAACTGCCACCATAGAATAACACAGTCCTATTGCAATGTGGTCTAAGCAATATAGCGGATCGGTTACAGTTTCGGCTTCACTATCATATAGCTAATGCCGTCTTCTCGTATTCATATCTCTATGTTATTTATTGTTGTATTTGTACTTAGAAACAATTATTTTCGGATTTGTTTGCTCGGTTTAAAGAACCCGCATATAACTCCCCGCCGAATCAAATAGACAGCACAATCACTGTTTTTACTAGCACAGAGAAAGGAAATTCTAATAACCTGAGGATGAGTGTCAACCGAACCACCGACCGTACGCTTAACCGTTTGAGGCGCAACCCTTTCCCAATGCTGAAAAAAGGGCAGCCGTTGCCATCGCTCGACTTAACTACCAGCAAGAGGGCGGACGATCGAAACGTTCATCGCGTGCCACAGATCTAGAGACCCCATTTTTGACGCGAGCCAGCTGCGTCAAAAAAAGGGTCTCTAGATCTGTGGCACGCGATGAACGTTTCGATCGTCCACCATCTTGCTGTTAGTTAAGTCGAGCAATGGCAACGGCTGCCCTTTTTTCAGCATGGGGCCATCTGTCCAGATGTTCTCGCGTTCTTCCATTTTTACAGCAGATGTCAGTGCTGTTAAAAATAATCGTGACCATTTTTCTACGGGGAAGGACGTGCTAAAAAGTAAAGGATTCTCGTGGAGCGATGTCCCCGCAACTATTTTTATAGAAATCCAATCTATTCTTCGTGACTGGCAACAGTAAAAACGTCAGAGTTGGGTGTTCCCAGAGCGGGATCACTGCGCGTTAAAGGGTTAAGCGATTAGCATAGAGGAGGACAGGCTCTTAAACGCTAAGCCACCGTCATACTGGTAATCTATGGTGACAACATATCTTCAATGGAGGACACCTTGAATATTGAAAAGCAAATACATAAATTTTGAGCACACTGTATGAGGGTTAAATTTGCTGAAATAAGAAGAAAGTAACTATTTCTCCAGGAAATAGCTATAAAATAGGGTACTGTACTGGTATCACGACAGTTCTATCAGGTTGTAACGAAAGTTTTCCGCCAGATTTGAATGGGTCAGCTCATGAGGTACCGAGCGATTGACCTTATATATCAAGTATATGCGATGCTTAGCGCGACTAATGGACATGGCACTGAAGTCTAACTCTTTTAACTAGCTCTCGAGTGGATGAACATTTTATCTCCTTCCACAAATTCTCGTTGGCGGGCCTCATCAGCATCAGTAAGCTGGCCAGAGCGCCCTGCTTTTTAAATGTCCCAGTCCTCGTTTTTGAACTTTTGGTACCAAATCTTCACAGTATCGTATGATACAACAGTTGTACCTTAAGCTGTACACATGATTCAGTGTCATTCTGTAGCTGACTTTTTGCAACAGAACTGAGAGTAAATGATGGTTCAATCTGGTAGTGTGATAGTTACATTTCAGACACCTTTTACTTAATCATAACGATATTGTTTTACAGATTTCACAACACAGTGCTCTAAAACAAGTCTTTTTTTTTTCAAATAACAAAAATCGTTTAACAAAATATTGGCAAAGACACCAACGTGAACTATTTGTGCAGACAATACTTGCAGTGGCGGAAAACTTTCGTTTCAACCTAATATTTCTGTTTCCCTTTTAAAAATTAACCCATGGCCTCAAAACGCAAAAGTGGTCACCTTATTCTAAGCACATGTAAGACACCAAGCACACAAGTAAATGTATCACAAACAAAAGAAAAATAAAGGAAGGAGTGAAATTTTATAAATAACAGTTTCAAAGGGATACGTAAAAAGGAAAAGTTTAAACAATACCAAATTAATTATCCCTAATAGTTACAATGAGGTTGAGCTAAATATAACTTCTCCGCATTCGTTCATTAGCTAAGAGTTTGAGGCTGCTGGTTAATTTTTAAAAGTCAAATAAAAACAGAACTACTGCATTGCAGTATCCCACGGACGTTGCGAGGAAAAATTTTCGAGGAAGAATTAAAAGATAGAATTTCTCACACAAAAAAGTTTCATTGTTGACCTCCAATTAATAAAAATTTGGAATTTCGAAAGGGAGAGTGCAGCCCCTGTAGCCCACCTCCTGTTCCTGCAGTTTTCTATTTTAAAATTTTCCTTGAAGTAATAGGTCTTGTTTTCTTTGCGTTGTTTTATGGCAAAACTACGCTAGGGCTATCTCACAAGAATGGATTTTGGTGGAAAGATTTTTTAAGAGGTTCTAAAGCGTATTTTCGTAACATCTGGAGAAAACCGTTCAAAATTCCAGACCATTAGATGACAGCCGCGCAGTAGAGACCAACGCAGGACCATCACACTTCGGTCGTCTACCATTTTAGGTGTCTTATTCTCTTGGCCATAGTGGGGCTACTTTGTTTTCATTGCAACAACATTTAACAGTCACAGTATACTAAGTATTTAAATATTTTCTTTTTGATATTCAAGGCTCAGTTTAAAGAATCCGCATATAACTCCCCGTCGAATAAAATAGACAGCACAATTACTGTTTACCTAAAAATTGAGGACATCTGGCCACCCTATTCATGGGCCCAGTGATCCTGTTAGAGTACAACCCACTCAAAAAATATTCGAGTTATAGACAATTTTCCTATTTTAGTTTTGTAAATAACTGGTTCGTTTTTGGAAAAACAAAATTCAAAAGAAATTTTGAGTAGTTTTATTCTATTTGACATGATTCACTTTTACGAAGAGCTAATGTTTTAATTTAAACTGACGTCAGAAATTCGACTTACACTCGAATACATTTTGAGGGGGTGTACTCACAGCTTAATCATTTTTGAACATATGGGAATCCATGGCAAATCTAAGAGAGGGGGTTATCCCAAAATATCCCAAAAATGTCTGTCCCAAAAATGAATGTTTTTTCACTACTAAACCATGGTTTCCCTGTTTGTTCTCATCATTGAAAAGAAGCAATGGAGATCTTCCTTCGTTGGTCAGTTTTGCTTCCCACTTTTGATCTTCGTAAACATGTATTCGTAAACGCTCAACCATACTGGCACTCATGCTATAGTTTTAGTTTTAGGCGTTCTTATACTCTCAGTTTTCAGAATGACCCCCACGGAGGGCGTCCCCCTTTGTGTTGTCCTACTGACGAGGGTTTATAAGCGGAATTCGAGCCAAGCACACAAATCCGATATACGTGTTCACAATAATAACAACAACAACAATGCGAATCATGCAACAATGTCCCTTTTAATGACTGATTTTTGAGTGTGCAGCAAAACTGAAAATTATGATGTTTGCAGAACTGTCTTATAGAATCTATTAAATGAAGTCAAATTATGTAAGTATGTCTTGACGCATTTCATTTGTACCCAGTAGTTTGAGATCTAGAGGTTTTTAGCTACATTCCTACTGCTGATTTTATACCTCTGAATATGCGATCTTTTTATATCCCAAGATATATTTATAAAAGTGCACAAGACCCAAGAAATAACAAGCATAGTATACGCACACAAACACTCGGCTTCCGGTGTTCCTGTAATTGGTTATTCCTTAGCAATAATGAGTTATTAAAGCCCTTTTAAAAATCAGAATTACAGATTTTAACCATTAGTTGACCTCTTGGGCTTAAATGCAGTTGGTTCCACGAAGCAAATTTCAATATATACTACAAGAATCTAGCAGACGACGCGATAGTCAGTGAAGCAAATTTCACTTAAAAATTCCCTTTTAAAAAAAATGCATATTTATAATACAATTCCTTAGATTTTAACCCCTTAACGGTCGTATTATTTTCGAGAAAACGGTTACAAAAGTGGCTATTTTTTTATTCCAGGAAATTCTTTAAAAATAAGTACATGCAGGGGCGTAGCCAGGGGGAGGGGCCCGACATTTTTGGATTAGTGATGAAATTCCGTCTATTTATACACATATAAGTTCATATCCCCCCCCCCGAAATTATTTCCAGGCGCATATCCCCCCCCCCGAAATTTTTTCCTGGCTACGCGCCTGAGTGCATGTACAGTATATGTATTCATTTTAAGGTTTTGGACATTTTTTAGCGCAAAAGAAAAACAAAAAGTTAAATTTCTAGGAAAAGCCAACATGCAGGGGGTTTCTGACGGATTGTGTGTTTTGCAGTAAGCAGGGAATCATTAAAAATATGTTTTAAACATTACATCTGTTGTGTAAGATGAGATATAAAAAATCCGTGCATAAAAATTGAAATGCTCTTATCTTTCTGGAGCATAACATTTGAACACTATTGCCTGGTAATACAGTGGGTACGAGAAACAGAGGGAGAAAGCTTAGCCCGTGATTTTGACGGGAGCGAAGCTTAAGGGGATAAACCGTTTTGGAAAGCTAAAAGAAGGAATTTTAATCTTTCAGCTAAGTTGAAAAATCTATTTTTATCCAAATAACGTTTTTAGCGTGTACGGCTAAACTTAATTTGTATCCACAGCATGTGGTGTATAAGAATTCTTTTATTTGTGATATGCATTGTGCAATCTTAGCTCACTTTTTTTACTTATGTTCAAAGAAAACTTTACAACAGTTTATTTATTTTGCAAAGTAAGTTTAATAAAACTCTCCTTTAGTGTTTAAAATATATTTTTTAATGATTCCCTTCTTAGAAAATGCACATTAAGGCACAAAAACCCTGAATGTTGGCTTTTCCTAGAAATTTAACTTTTTTTTTCTTTCGCGCTAAAAAAAATGTACAAAACCTTAAAATCAATGCATATATTGTACATGCACTAATGGGCGCCGGCATCATAGGGCAAGGGGGGGCAATGTCCCCCTGGATTTTTGTATGCAGTTTTTTCCATTGCTTTTTTGTTCTTTCCAACATGGTAACCATACGTTAAGTCTTTGCCCCACCCCCCTTGAGTAATCTTTGCCCCCCCCTGGGAAATATTCTGCCGGCGCCCATGCATGCACTTACTTTTATACAATTTTCTGGAATAAAAGAAGTAGGCACTTTTATGACCGTTTTCTTGACCGTTAAGGGATTAAATTTCATATTAATCTTGCTTAGAACCGAAGTTACAGCGATTTAAACGTTACTCAAACGCCAGATTCTACATGTGTTTAAAACTTAGTTTTTGCTTTTTCTCAAAATAAAGGTTTACACTTTTTGGTTTAACGCAAAAATCATAAAAAATTCCCTGTGAAATGTCTTGAAATTTGACATACATGTTTTGCAAACAGTAATAAAGGGACTAGATTCATTATTACAAAAAAAATAATAATAATAAATAAATTTTATAATGGTTTATATTTTGACGTGTGAAGAATTTTCAGAAATATTTATGTATGCGATGTAGCGCGATGTTTAAAAGCTCTAGCCTAGAATATTCATATATGCATTTATTTTTAAATTATGTTTTACGGAAGCGTTAATTTATCAAGTTTTTCTCATATTTCTCTGGCTAAATATATCTTACAATATAAAAAGAAAAGTTCTTATTTTATACTCTTCCTAGTTTTGAAGTCATATATAATAATAAAATGAATCTCTTAAAAAAAAAAAAAAATTAATGTGAAAAACGCCGTCGAACGTGTACGGTTACCTTAAAATTGCGCCAGTGTATAAATAAGGGACTCAAATTGGGTAAGTATATATTTTTGAGAAAAATAAAAAAAATATTATAGGTCACCGTCACACCACTTGTATAGATTTTGGTGTACGTAGGATTTATAGTTTTTGTACCGGGCTCCAAAAAATATTTCTTATGCATCGCGATTAAGTGTTCGGGAAGTCAAGTCGAGAGTCGAGTCACTCCTGATTATTTTTTTCTTTCCCCCCCCCCTTTTTTAAAGTAAAACTTTTCAGGATAAATTGCTGTTTTACAGCAGTGACAACTCTTTTGTGAATATTGGTCAACAAATTTTCATTAGTATGGCAGCACTGGTGTTGTGTGTGAAACTATCTAGTGGTTAAATAAAATTAATGACCAGGGAATCTGTAGTTTATATGTTTCCGTGGAAAAAAAAAAAACCGAAGATCTTGTCTCAGTTATTTAACGTAGTTTTGGCATCCTTTAGATATTTAATTATTAAAAGAAGAATGAAAGAAAGAAATAGCTAACTTTAGTTTTCTGTGACTATATTTTATTCATTTCTTTAATTTGAGTTACCTTCGGCTTAAGCATTCCCCAGCGTGCTACTCCATCGTTTCTTAACGGTGTATTTCGAATCACGTGATTTTGGTACGTAAATACAAAGAAACTAACTCTGTCAAGCACTTCAAAAATTTTAGAAAGTCTCTTTACAAGCTGAATTATATACTGGAACAGTGGCGGTTCCTCCATTTCCCAGCACATGATCACGTGAACCCTTAAAGGAAAAATTAAAAAATAAACACATTAACAAATTAAATAAAATATTGAGTACTTTTATATTTTTGTGAATTTAAAATGTGAGTTTTTCTCCCAAAAGGGGTAAGGCGTTGCTGATATCATTCCGTTCGCACACTACAAATGTGCGAACGGACCATTTTTTAACTGTTATCGCTTCCGGATTCTCCCTTGGTTTATGTTCGGTTAATTAATCCCCTTTTTCTCCCATTTTCTTATTTTATTTATTTTTATCATTTTTCAGTACAATACTTTTTACAAACTAGTGTAAATAATTAAGATGGCAGTAAAGAAAGTGTTCCGGAGCTAAAGCAGTTACGTTTTTAAACATTGGGAAAATAATTGAAATAAAATTACTCGGGAAGCATCTTTGCTAAAACTTCGCTTGGTGACGAAATGCAAGACCAAAGATGACTTGTTTTCATTCAGTTGCATGCATGTTTTCCTTTAACTGCCGAAAACGCAAATATATTTTAACTTGTAAGGTGCGTCGTATCTGCATATTTAATTTTCGAAATGAATTTTGTGAACCTCCATTTAAATAACCCACGAGCCGCTACTGTACTGAAATAAACGATAAACCTGCGTAAGCTGCGAAACTTAGAAAAAAGTCTAAAAAATCGAACATTTTGCGGAATGTGTCATTCTTAAAAATTTTTGATGTGGAATTCCATGATTAAGAATTTTTTCTGAAAATTTTATAAAAGGCGAATGAAGAAAAAACCCGGAAATCTCACCAGGAAGCAAAATAATATACTTATAAATGAAAATATTGGTTTTGTATTCATTTTTATGCGTATGACAGTCTGAAAAGTTTATTTTATCGTCTTATACGCTCTGTTAATTTTAAAATGTATTTTTAAATAAACGCTAAAAACAAATTTCCCCGGAAAAACACTCCTGGAATTTGTTGCCGACATGTTTTACTTTTTGTGACTATTTGGAAATGTTTTTGCTATCCCCGAAAGCTCTGCAATTAAACGGCAATCCATCGCATAAAAAAGGGTCATTTGACCACTGAATGATTCATGTTCGCACTTTAGTGTTAAATTTCAAAGCCCTTTATGTATACATGTTTTTCTTTGGCATCTGGTTGACCAGGAAGAAGGAAATGATTTTCCGAGAATCTTCATGTCCTGGAGGTCCATTGCCCCTTAATCATTTGCTGTGGTTGAATAAATAGACTGAACTGAACATGACATTGACTTCGAATTGCTGACGGGTCAGGTTCTCCAGGCTCATGAGGGCCTTATACGGTAGGACGGTTTTCTATGTAACGAACACAATTATTTTAGAAAAATAAATAAATAAAGCACGGGGAGTGAGTCAGAATTAGTAGAACCTGTGTCTGTGAAACATCCCAACTTGAACACTTCCTTAAGGGTGTAGTTCGAAGAAACAAAATCTCATCACGGTCTAGGTACACAAACTAAAATAAACCAATTGCGCCAGACTCGAAAAAAATCAGGATTATTCTTTCGGAGGTCTACTATCCATCGTAATAAATGAAACAACGGTGTCTTTTATAGAACTTTCACAAAAATTTGTACAACATGGAATTGTATGGCAAGAATTTTCGATGAGTCACACATCCTGCTAAATTTTCGATTTTTAAGAATTTTTTCTGAAACTTTTGCAACTGATTCAGATTGATCGTTTATTACGATGTAGAGTACAGCTTGTAAAGAGACATTCTGAAAATGTTGAAGGCCCGACAGGGTAAGCATCGTATCGGGGTGCCATCTTCGAAGAGGCGCCATTTCGAACTCAAACACTGAGAAGAACTTGATCTGGAGCATAAAAGAGGAGCGACTTTATTATGTTTGCAAGGGTCTCCACGTACCTTAGGGCCGCTCCTGCTTTAACCCTTTGAGGCACAGTGATCCCGCTCTGGGCACACCAAACTCTGACGTTTTGACTGTTGCCAGTCACGAAGAATAGATTGGATTTCTATAAAAATATTTGCGCGTGACATAGCTCCACGAGAATCCTTTACTTTTAAGCCAGCTGCGTCAAAAAAGGGTCTCTCGATCTGTGGCACGCGATGAACGTTTCGATCGTCCGACATCTTGCTGGTCGTTAAGTCGAGCGATGGCAACGGCTGCCCTTTTTCCAGCATTGGGAAAGGGTTGCGCCTCAAAGGGTTAAAGCCATAAAAACGTAGTTTCATAGTGGATTCTTCGTAAGAGCATCTTGTGAGAACACATTCTGAACTTTCTTCAACACCCGACGTAACAACTCCCCTTCCCCACGGTCAAGGACCGACACAGAACTAACCCACCCACCCACCCTCTCTTCCGAAAACAGCCACCGAATTTTCAAAACTCGCACTATCAGAATTTCGGAATATGTAATTTATGTCAGTCCTGTGTGACTTATCGGTCCGGAAGTGTTGTTATATTATCACCCCCCCCCCTCTCTCGTTCCTGAGAACAGAATAAATAACAGAGGGGGGGTGTAGAAGATTAGTTAGTAGTCCTGTAATTTACCCAAATAAAAGCCCGTGGAAAAAACAGTAGGGGTTGGATGACCGAATCCAGCGGGAGAAAAAAGCAAATGAGCTTTTCTTTTCTTTTAAAAGGGAAAAAGGTCAGGAGATGCTGATAAACTTCTGATTGAGATATCGCCGTGGTAACCAGTGTGCGAGTGTCATTCGGATCTATTGTTTGCGAAGGAGAGAGACAGAGAGAGAAAGAATATATGTGTGTGTTTGTTCGTTTTTGGAAACTTCCTGTGATAAAGAGAATCTTTGGATCTCTCTGAAGAAAAGGGAGGTGAATCTGGCATCTTGCGCGCCGATTCAAAGAGTTTTAGAAAGCAGAATCAGTGCCACCAGGCTGTTAGATTATCTATCGCCCTATAGAGATGAGTTCGGGCTCGTTTTTTGAAGCCCGAGCCCGAAATTTCAGTTAGATTTAAAAAAATCCAATTACTTCATTGATAGAATACAATGAATTTTGCCGTTTGTGCAAATTAAAGACAAATAGAGTTGCAAACTCTCAATGCACTTTCTAATTCTTTATATATCCATGTTTATCAAATAATGTCGGATCTCATGACTCACTAATCAATATAAGCCGCCGTTCTGAAATATCCAAACAGCTTCACGCACCTTCTAGGCGCCAGTGCCACTATTTTTTTTTTTTATAAGTACAGTCAACTCCGGTTATAGTGAACCGGATATAGTGAACCATCGGCTATAGTGAATGCAAACCATTAGTCCCGATTCACATACAGTATCTCTATCCATCATGAAGACACTTGGGTTTTAGTGAACTTCGGATATAGTGGACGAAATTGGATGGTCCCCAGAGGTTCACTATAACCGGAGTTGACTGTAATTTTATTTTCCTCATGAATCACTTTTTAAAATCTGTTTATAGGAGTATGTTCAATAAAGGAGAAATTTTTCACGAGCCCGAGCCCGAAAGCAATTGTGAATTACAGAGCCCGAGCCCGTCTCATCTCTATCGCCATAGCCTTTTTTCTAAAATAAATAAGCTTAAAATAACCATGCAAGGAAGAATTGTAAGATACGACCCCCCGAAATCAGAATATACAGCAGAGTGAAGTTAGACATTCCATAACCAAATCCGGAGGATTTATAGTTGCTGGCCCTTCTTCCTGAAAATACCGTGTTGACTCGCGTAATAGTCGCACTTTTTTTTTCTTCCAATTTTGCATTGTGATAGTCTAGGTACGACTATTATGCGGGGAAATCTACAACACATTGAACACTCGAATGCTAAAACATTACTGGTATTATAATAAAATGACTAATTTACCAAATGTTTCCAGATTATCTGCCCTACATTAAATAATCTTTTCGTCAGTTCCGCACAAAAAAAAGAGACATTTTTCTTTTAATAGTAATGCTTTTATAGACATAAATGAAGGTCATGTACGTGACTGCGACTTTTATGGGGGGGGAATATTTGGACGTCCCTTTCTGCTTCAAAATGGGGGTGCGACTATAATGCGAGGGCGACTATTACGCGAGTCAACATGGCATTCTCTGCCTGTGGGATTGATTCTACAGTTAAGTACCGATAATCCGAATTCATTGGGAGCGACACCCACTCGGATTACGCGAACTGCATATTAAAATCGAAGAGAAAAATTCAGTTTTACATGTGTACATACAAAGACATCAAGTAGCCCCCCCCCCAAAAAAAAAAAAAATAAATAAAATGTGAGAGATTTGACAGTGGCTGATCTACGAGAATAACGATCTAGAAAGAGCTAACTAAGAACTCACTGGACAATTTTATTCTCTTCTGACATATTAAATCAAGTGTAGCTAACTTCAGTAAACAGGCAACTGCAGTCCCCTTACGAGAAGGCGATAGGCGGAAGAGGCGGCTTCCATTTTAAAGAACTCTAGTGGGAGGAAGTGAGACTTAGCTCGGGGTCCCCTAATTTTGAACCGATTCCAGATGAGCAGGGGCGTAGCCAGAAATTTTTCAGGGGGGTTTACGACTACTACAACTGATATATATGTATACGTGTGTGTGATAATGTAGTGAAGAATATACATTTTGTATGGCAAAAAATTCCCCATGGGGGGGGGGGTTATGACCCCCACAAACCCCCCATTGGCTACGCCCCTGCAGATGAGGGACCAACCATCTGAAACCGGCACCCCCAGAGATAGCGTTAAACATGGAGGACATTGGAGCGACGACGGATTTTACGTGCACCAGCTCCCATTAGCGTATACGGTCCGACACCGGAGTTCACCCTCCCGAGCACTGTCCAAGCCGGGTGCTGCTTCCCTTTCCGTGTTCTTGCGGGAATTGAGTTTAGTTAATAGGCCACCGCGGGCCTTATGAACAACTTGCATTACATTACAGGTTTTACGCAACAAATGTAAATTCACGTAAATATAATAATTTTAATATTTTTTTTTTCCGTGTACTAGTACAATAAAAAAAAAATAATAATACTTATCTTAAAGTGAAACAAATCGTACCTTTATTGTACTATATTTATATTTTAAATGCTGCCTATCTTTAATATTAATGTAGTACACATTGCGTACCAATTATCTTTTTTATGTACCAATTATCTTAAAAAATCTTTCATAGTCGTCTAATTGTCTTTGATTATTAGTTACAGTAATACGGATTAAATTACGTTCATGAAATGTTCTTTTTTTTTTTCCCACTGTTGTTCTGACAAAGTTTTTCAATATTGTCGATTTCTTGTTTAAAGGAAGGTGTTTAAAGGTACATCCCTCCTTACATTCTTTATTAAAAGTTCTATCTAGGAAAAGTTTCTCCCTAAATGGAAAAATTATGACTGAGACACGAGATTGTCAAAGTTTAGGGAAGCGAAAAACTACGTAAAACTGAAATGGTGCGTCTTATAAACGAAGCATTTTCTGCGTTGAACTGAATAAGAATGAATGCGGACTTCGCGAAAACGACTTATAAATGTAAAAGTCGTATAAATGAGAAACGTATAAACAGTGCTTTACGTATCTGGAGTAATTTTGGTTTAGCAATATATTTTTGTAACATGTTGGTATCTCTTTTCCCGAAAGTATGAAGTAATATAGTAAATAATATTATAAAAGAAAAAATAAAACAGCTTGTATTTTTCTATTAAAGAAAATGCAAAATATTTCGATTTTTTAAACAAGGCTATTTATACAAAACCATACCCAGGCCCCCCGAAATTTAAAATTTTGTTAACAAAACAATAAGCCTTTTTGTGAAAAATTCAACCTTTTTCACCTTTTGGTCCCCCCCACCTTCCACCCGAAACTTTTGGATCCGCCCGGAATTTTTTTTCTGCGTACGGCCCTGTATTTATATATTCATCAGACTCGTTGTAGGCATTTTTCAAAGGTTCAGGCATTAAAAGAATATAAAAAACTACAGCACAAAATCTCGCGAACACTAGGATGCTATTATTTTATACTGCAGTATAACATAGGAATTACCTGCTGCGACCTTGGAAAAAACTGGACATACTAAATTGGTAGTTCCAAAACGTACGTGCACGAGACTGGGTAATTTGTCTGAAACAGTTCACGAAAAGGGGAGGGGAGGGGGAAGAATGCCTATTACACCTTTAATTTCATTCAGCCTTTTATTCCTGAAGTCACTGATTTTACGGTGTTGAAAGAAAAAATGCTTGAGGAAAACGTGCCCTTAATGGCGGCACGTACAAAGCCCACGCACCCAATTTCGGCACCGTAACGTAATGTTAAAGAAACAAAATGCGAATTATCAGGGAAAAGACATAAATTGGGAAAACACTAAAAAACGCGCGATTCTATTTCAGAAAGTTTCTTTTTTGAAGTTAGGGTTGAGTGGTAAAAAAAAAAAAAAAAAAAAAAAAAGGCGGGAAATGAAGGAATGTTTTCAGAGATCCTTGAATTCGACTGTCGCCTTTAAACCCTTTGAGGCGCAACCTTTTCCCAATGCTGAAAAAAGGGCAGCCGTTGCCATCGCTCGACTTAACTACCAGCAAGATGGCGGACGATCGAAACGTTCATCGCGTGCCACAGATTTAGAGACCCTTTTTTTACGTCAGCTGGCTGTGCCGGCAAAGCCAGCTATGTCAAAAAAGGGTTTCTCGATCTGTGGCACGCGATGAACGTTTCGATCGTCCGCCATCTTGCTGGTAGTTAAGTCGAGCGATGGCAACGGCTGCCCTTTTTTCAGCAATGGGCAATCTATCCGGCTGTTCTCGCATTCTTCCATTTTTCAGCAGATGTCAATGCTGTTAAAAAGAATCGTGACCATTTTTTTACGGGAAAGGACGTGCTAAAAAGTAAAGGATTCTCTTGGAGCTATGTCACCCGCAACTATTTTTATAGAAATCAAATCTATTCTTCGTGACTGGCAGCAGTCAAAACGTCAGAGTTTGGTGTTCCCAGAGTGGGAACACTGCGCGTTAAAGGGTAAACGTAATTAGTCTCAGTACGGTGACAAATTTGTGGAATGATCTGTTCTTCTAAGCTCGGATGTTGGATAAAATTAATATTTCACGCGTTAAGTTGTCAAAATTTGCCTTTTGTAGCAAGTAAATAGTTAATTAGTCCGCGAGAGATTGATAATTAAATTCAGATTGATTAACATTAGGGTTTGACTTACGCAAGTGGCTAGGGATGGACGCGAGACCATGCGAGACGAGAAATAGCCCAGGTCTCGTATCGTCTCGCACCCTGAGGTATCGTCTTGCGGTTTTTCTAGGAACTTGAAAGTGGAAGTTTTGCATGGAAATCCTTCATATATTTTATGTTTGCATTAGGATTATTTGAGCTTCAATGTGTTGCCGTTGGCAATAGCCGACTTGTGGATAACTCCCCGATGTTCTCCATGGGATTAAGCTCCGCAGTCACTCGCGCACTTAATACGCCCACGAGGATGCAGTGTCGACACATATCAAAAACAGCAATAATGATACGACCAGAATGATACGACCAGCAATAATGATACGACCAGATAAACAAGTAAAAAAAAAAAACTGTATGAGAGCAAACTTGTAAGCTCGAAAAAATAATACTTATTACTCTGAAATGTCTTATTTTAGAGTATAACATTTTAAAGGCTGTTCTTTAAGGAAATAGTGTGTTTTTTAAACAGTTTGACACAAAATTATTGAATTTAATTTTGTAACAAATTATGTTAGATGAGACTTTAAGGCACATATAGACCCCCCTATTTTTGGAACATAGGGGGCCCGGAACATATCAAAACACCATATAAAACCCGTTTCAACCATTCTAAGTCCCATATAAATCCCAATTATACGGATCGCGACTTCTCTAACACCCTAAAGTTGGCCCGAGACTTAGCTAACATCCTAAAGTTTGGCCCGCAACTTTCCAAAGGTTTCCCATACCTGATTTAAGGTGTAATTAAACTATGAATTAATTTAAATAGGATTTCTTCTTTTAAATGTGGCAACTCTTGTTACCCGATTTAACGATTTAGAAAGTGTGTGTTTATTAGTTGCAGCAGTATTATAAGTGATAGTCCTTTAAACTGTTGACTTTATAATTTTGAAGTCAGCTTATGACACATTTATTTTCTCTTGTTACCCTCAGAATCCGTTTACAAAAAGCAGATAGTTTTCGTCATAGGGCAACCGTTTCTAAAATGGACATTATTTCTGTTGATATTTTTCTTCTGAAAGAAATCTTAAACCATTATTCTTGATATAGAGACAGAAGAGTTGTTTAAACATTTTCGTCAAAGCTATTTTTACTTGTCCATCTTTGAGAGGGGAGGGGAAAATCACAAGCAAACAATATAACTTGGCCAACATTTGTTTACTCTAGACTTAAAAATCCGAGTCATACTGACTTGCTATCAATAAAAATAAAAGTCAATTTAAAAAGTTTAAAAAAAAAACTATAGTTAATGATTTTGTGACTAAATATTTAATTTTGTGCAAAAATATAGCAGTATTACAATGATGTTCGACCTGCAAGCATCAGCTAATGCAAACTAGCTTCCATTCTGAACACTGGGCCATGATACTTAAGCTAGTGAAGTGCAGAAAAAAATCCAAGATGGCATCTGGGATACTCAATTGCACTCTCCTTCAAACTCTTCATCTCTTTCGATGACTGCCTCAACGCAACCGCATCCTTTCAGATTATAGTGAGGTGTCTTCGGGAAATCACTTGGCATAGAAGATAAAGCATCGAATTTGGTAGGAAGGCAATTTAGGGCATACTGATAAATGTAGCCCTCTGGAATTTCCAAAATTTTCATGTGCACCACTAAAATCGAAAATGGCCAACAACAAATACGACAAAATTTCTGAATTCATTTCTGTTCTATGAGAATGCCTCCCACCCGCAAGGATTAAACATGGGATGGATGGCATTAGACAAACTATCGAATTTTTTAATCCAGGCCAAGTACGAGTCATTGCAATGGGTCTACCTCTGTTCGCCCTGGCTAAGTTTGTACTTTAATCTTTTCTTGCTAGTTAAATAAAACGAATATTATCCATTTGAAGAAAGAACGAAGAAGAAAAGCGGCGTTATCATTTTTGTGGCCAAAATTTGCAAGTCAAAGTGGACTCTCAGTTTCAAATCCATTTTTTCCACAAGTTATTAACCCTTTGAGGCGCAACCCTTTCCCAATGCTGACAAAAGGGCAGCCGTTGCCATCGCTCGACTTAACGACCGGCAAGAGGGCGGACGATCGAAACGTTCATCGCGTGCCACAGATCGAGAGAACCTTTTTTGACGCAGCTGGCTGTCGTCACAAAATGGGGGGTCTCAATCTGTGGCACGCGATGAACGTTTCGATCGTCCGCCCTCTTGCGGGTCGTTAAGTCGAGCGATGGCAACGACTGCCCTTTTTTCAGCATTGGGAAAGGGTTGCGCCTCAAAGGGTTAAAAGTTGAAATATTTTAAAACGTAGTAAAATAACGCACGTAAAAGAAACATCCATCTGGACGCGTGTTCCGGAAGGGGGGGGGGGATTTCGTCCTTCTTCGTCAGGAGTATTGATAATTAAAACTTTGTGATAAGTTTCTTTTACGTGTGTCATTTTGCTATCTGGACGTGCGTTCCGGGGGAAATTTTCATCCTGCTGAAGAAGGAGAAAATGTCTCGCCCGAAAGCTCGTCCGTCCAGACTGATAAGTACCTTCTATGAGTTTTAATGACTTCATCTATAAAATTGAGTATTTTTGTTTGAGCTCTTTGAAGAAAAATAGTTTTTACAGTCTTTTCGTGTTTTTGTAGATGCCTGGAATATATTTCCGACACGACATTCATTTTATGAAAAACTGACGAATTTCTTAATAAATATCTAACAAAGAAACCAGAGCATTCAAGCATTATTGTCCACACTTAAATGTTTCAATCAGATATAATTTCTGGTTGATAGTTTAAATCAATTAATTTTTAAAAATATTGGATTGAAAATTCCTCTTGGAAATATAAGTCTAACTGGTACTGCCTTTAAAACCTATTCACCACTGATAAAACATTTACATCTGGAGAAAACCTACCAAAACTCCAGAACGTCAGATCGACAGTCTCACGACGGTGCCCGAACCCGGGACCTTCACACTTCGGCCGTCTACCATTTTCAGTGACATGACCACTATGCCATGGTGAGGCCTAAATTCTATGTTAGATGCTATTTTCTATTTAGCGAATGATCGCATGCCATCGGTGAACGGAACTTAACGTGTTTTGCGCGTTTAGCGGATGCATACATAGGCTGAACCCCCCATAATTAGCTTTCGAAAAAGTCCTCAAGTTTTTTGGCTTGTACACGAAAATGAAGAGTTCTTTTTTATATTTAGTACATTGAGATGTGTTGTTCTAAAGCAATCGGCTTTTCCTAAACATACACCGAACCAGCGCACGCATGCTGAAAACAGAAGTAGAGAAAGTAGGAAGATGTGGACGGGTTGTTTATTCCGCATTTTAACAACAAACGAAATTCATGTGGAAAGAAGGGGTTGCTTTTGTGGTATTTAACGGTTTGTAAGTATATTTACACTCACATGCATGCACAGGACGAAAAAGAAAAGAAATAATCCCTTAAAAAATATTAGAAAAGAAGAAACTAAATAAATACTGCGCAATATTTACTCTAAAAACTTATGATTTAGCCCTTTGAGGCGCAACCCTTTCCCAGTGCTGAAAAAAGGGCAGCCGTTGCCATCACTCGACTTAACTACCAGCAAGAGGGCGGACGATCGAAACGTTCATCGCGTGTCATAGATCTAGAGACCCCTTTTTGACGCGAGCACAGCCAGCTGCGTCAAAAAGGGGTCTCTAGATCTGTGACACGCGATGAACGTTTCGATCGTCCGCCCTCTTGCTGGTAGTTAAGTCGAGCGATGGCAACGGCTGCCCTTTTTTCAGCATGGGGCAATCGATCCGGCTGTTCTTGCATTCTTCCATTTTTCAGCAGATGTCAGTGCTGTGAAAAATAATCGTGACCCTTTTTTGACGGGAAAGGACGTGCTAAAAAGTAAAGGATTCTCGTAGAGCTATGTCACCCGCCACTATTTTTATAGAAATCCAATCTATTCTTCGTGACTGGCAACAGTCAAAACGTCAGAATTGGGTGTTCCCAGAGCGGGATCACTGCGCGTTAAAGGGTTAAATAAAATAAAATCGGATTTAAGTTTTTAAAAATCCGATTTTTTTTTTCATTCTGTTATTAATCGAGAAACGAAAAAAAAAAATTGATTAATGTTTATGTAATCTTGCGACCGACGGAGATCATATAGAAAGTTAGGTAGGTTTAGGAGAAAAAAAATTCACTTTCCATTAAGTTTTTGTAATAGCGGCTGAAGTGTTCAGCTCGTAAGATTATCCATTTTTTTTAAACCCTCTGTTGTATAGAGTAAAGTTGAATCTGTTCTATTAAACAAAAATCACTCTAAATCCCAATTTTCTGCTGACATTAAAAAAAAAAAAAAATTATAAAACTTAAACTGTGCTGAAACGAAACTCATTTTAAAATCTATCGTCTTCTCAGCCTCTGAGAATGCTCCAAAAACGGACCAAAGATAAAATGACTAAAAGAAATCCATATTTCCATGTGTCTTCAAGAACAGCTCTCTTGTCCGATGTAGTTAGTGTGCGAAATTTGGCCTAAATCCGTCGAACGGTCTAGGGCCGTTGCATTCGCAATTTTTGTCACTGTGGCCCTGCTAGGGATGTCAAGGAATAATATGCCGACCCTAAAGATGTTCGAGAGATGTAAGATAATAACTGAATGTCAAATGAGTTTTAAGTAATAATAAAAGTGTCAGTACTTTTGTAATGGGATGCAATTTTTTAAATACGCATTGCAAAGCAAGGTAATATTTTCTGAGGTCGCAGCCCATGAGCCATTGTTCTAGACCAGCGTTTTCCAACTAGTGGGGCGCGCCTCCTTTTGAGGGTCGCAGAGGTTTGCAGTTTGCAGAGTTGGGGGGGGGGGCATGAGAAAACAGACAATGAGCAAATGACAATGTACGTTTAAAAAATCATCTTTTTTATTCTTATTTTTAATCCAAAACACATCTATTTTCGCTTGTAACGCTTATTCAAACTGATAACATCATTTTGCAGGAAAAACGAGAAAAAGTTCGTTGCTGAAGAATATAAAAGTGTACGTATGCTGTGGAATGTGAAGGGGGGGGGCGCAATCGGAAGTTATCCTAGCTAAAGGGCACAGTGTTAAAAGTTTGGGAACCGCTGTTCTACACGATAATAGCAAAAGCACACACACAAACAAAAAAGAAAACTCTTATAATTCTTCCCCCCCCTTCCCCAGTATAAAAACAGAAATGTATGAGCAACGAGAACATTTAAAAAAGTATGCATGAAATTTTAAAATTTAGTTCCTTCCGTAAAGTACGACTTATTCCCAAAAATAATGCACTTGCCTCACTTGAAACAGAGAAACTAAGAAAGAGCATAATAAGTACATGGACTTTTTTTTTATTTCTTTACTGTAACGAAAATATTTTTGCCTACACGATCAACTGAAGGATAAAGCTTTAAAAAGAAATTCTTTTTTTTTTTATTATTTGACTTCTTGAAATGCTCAATAGCAACTGAGGCTTTCAAAAGGCATTTTTTGTAATTTGCTCTGGTCTAGAGTCTAGACATTTATTCTTTCTTCATCAACAGGCACTCGTCACTTCTAGCTGTAAATAAAATTTGCGGGATCCCACTTTTCAGACTTTGTGATTGGGGGGGGGGGGGATATTAAAAAAAAAATGATTCAATGAACTGCAGGTCGGCTTACAGAAATTTAAAACAACAGTGTTGAAAGCGGAGTTTTTTTCCCGTCTGAAACAACTTTGCTTAAATTATTTAAGTAATAATACAGTCAAGGTGCCCTTGGATTCATAGAACATTTGTGTTCAAGGATAGCTTCATCAAATCACAGTAAGGAATATGGATCAAAGTGGCTGGGAATGAATCATCCGCTAGAGGGAGCTGACCCGGATCATAATAATAGGGGGTGATGTGCTCGCTTTGTACCAAATTTTAATTGCTAAACAAAATGGATTTTCTCTTTTTTAAACTGAAAAACATAGGTACAACGTTTCCATTATTACCACCAAAGAGCCGGTTTCACCCGTTGCACTTATAATTAAAATAATAGAAATATATTATATATTAAAAGCTTTTGCATTTCACCCCACAGTCAACTTTTTCATCGTGCTGATGGAAGATTGAACTTACGATTTAAAGTGTTCTTTTATTTTTATAAAAAAGACTAGCTGAGGCGTATCGTATGCGTTTCAAAATAAATTTCAATAAGCGCTTGTGTGTAAATAAATAAATAGAACTTTTTGCCTTTCCCACCGAGATTTTGGATGTTTACGAAAGGAGGGGGGAAAGGGAGGACTGTGAACTGTACCGACTGAAAGATGCACAAATTTGAAAGAGCAGAGATTAAATGGAGGGGAAACAAGCAAATTTTGCTTTTTTCCAGCTTCTCTCGGAAGTTTATTTAACTTGGAAGGTATCGAACGTCGTTTCTCTTCGGGAGACAGAGTAATTACAGAGAAGAAGGAACGAAACGATAAAATAACAACCAGTACCCAATAAATAAATACACAAATCATTGAATTTAATGATTTCTTCCAAACAAAAGCAAGCGGCTACGAATTCAGACTTTTATTTATTTATTGTCATTTTATTTTATTTTATTTATTTTGTGAAAGGAAATCGGTGAGAAAACTAATAAATAGGTTTTTGAAGAACGTTCGATGTTCCAGAAAATTCTTCAGAGCTTTTCATGACGAATCGAGGCTGGCTAGTCAGCGATTTACTTCACATGCTGCACGGAGGAATTAACTTCCAATTAGCCCGTTCCTTTCTGAGTCAGAATCAAGTAATAATTTCAGCCGTTTTGCAGCGTCACTGTGCATGATGATTCTTACATAAGACTACTTATTAGGCAAACATAGGCATTATTTCCTAAGAATTTTCTACAGAGGTTGACCCCCCCCCCCGAGAATTGTGCCGATATACATGATAATCAGAGCCCGATTATGGCAAACCGGGGCCTGGTGTACTTGTTTGAATGGGTCCCTCTACATTTTGTTACTGTGCCAGACAACTACTTTATGTATTTTTCCCGAGTTTGCATATAAATCTATGTCAAGATTTAATGTATTCAACGTGAAATACACTAATATTAGATAAATGAGAATGTTTATGAACATTATAAACATTCTGAAATAAGCTTTATTAAAAATGAAGACTTAAACAATGCAACTAAAAGCTTGATTTTTTCATAATATTAATAATCACAATCGGCAAATTCTTATTCATTAGTGCCCAATTTTTGCTGGGTAGCCACTAAACTTCAGTGGGTCCGGCAATTACGACGTAATCACGTTAAGTCTAGCAGCCACCCTAGTTACCCCTTCTTTTTGCAGAAATTGTTAATCTGCTGAGATTTTTTCTATGGAGAGGTAGAATTGGGGAGAAAAAAGACTTCGACTATGTTTAACTTGTAAATTCATAGTTTAGTTAAATTAAAAAATTAGTCATTTACTATATTGAAAAAAAAAATCGCATACTGTAAAATTTTAGGGGCCTGGGGCATATGTCCGTTTTGCCCCTGCTATAATCAGAGCCTAAAATAAATATTTGTCAGAGTTAACACAGAGCCTGATTATGACCAACAGGGGCCCCGGGCATTGATGAATTTTGGGGCCCCCATCTATGAAATTTGTTTTATTTTTCATAAAATTTTGATATAGAAAAGAATATTTCAGAGCAACATTGGATATTGGGGGCCCTTTAGAGCCGGGGGCTCTGGGCAAAGTCCCGATTTGCCCATGCGATAATAAGGCTCTGAGTTAACAGAATACTAAATCAACACCAAGAAAGAACCACTTGGGAGAAAAAAAAAAAAGCATTTTAGAATTCTTTAAAAAAGTTTTGAATTTAGAACTGTCAAGTCTTAAAAATTTTGGTGGAAAAGTTCTTTTCTTTTAAAATTCCGCGGGCCCCCTCAAGATCTCGGACGGAAAAAGAATAGGAACTCCCATATATACTTTGAATTATAAATACCCCAATACCTGAGGACAGAAGTTTGTAAAGCTTTCTTCAAGTGCATTTCTCGCATTAAAAGAAAAAAAAAAACCTACGTATTTTAATAATGCATTTTTATGCTTTGTATTTTTAACTGAAATGTTGGCGTAGTTTTCCGATGAACCATACCTTGGATGTCCGTGGTTGAATAATTTCACCTACTTTCATATTTTCCAATCATGCTCTGCTGCACAACCGGCTACAAAATAAATCTTTTTTTTTTTTTTCCCGCTATAACTCTCGTCTGTAGGATGGGGTTTGGATTTTGAATCTTAATAAAATTCTTTAGAAGTTTTTTAACCTTTCATACATGATCCTAGTTGCCAACTCCCCCAATTTTACCGGAAGATTTACCACCACTCATTTTTACTTGGCGACTTATGCTTAAAACAAGTCCAAATTTTCAATTCAAAATAAAACTGTGAAAAATCTCCGAATTTTATCGGGAGAGTTGGCAACTATGCATATTATTTTAATCTGTAACTAAGGAGGGAAGGGGGTCGCATTTCTGACCTTAACCACAGTCCAATGATTTCCAAATTTTTTCATCCTCAGTGTGCTGTTAAGACTATTTTTTTTAAGTTAAAATTCAAATTAAAGCTACTCGTGCTAGTACTTGTGTATTCACCATACAGCGGGGAAGTACAGAACTTTTGTAATCAATAGCAAGAGTGGATGTGGATTTTGATTATGAATTGCTATTTTTTAAATGAACAGAAGGCCTTGATAACCTTGATGGAATGGATCGGTGGTTCCCAAAAATTGGCGAGTAGACGGCCGAAGTGTGAAGGTCCCGGGTTCGGGTCCCATCGCGCGGTCGTCGATCTAACGGTCTGGAGTTTTGGTAGGTTTTCTCCAGATGTAACGTGAATACGCGTTATAACCTCTTATAAAGTCCTCCTACTAAGGCATCCCTCATCTTAGGCAGATACTCCTCGCGCAGGTTTGCCTTAATCACACACAATCAATCAATCAAAAATTGGCGAGCAGATATTTTTTCAATTGAAAATTTTCCGTGACGACCTGCCCTAATCAAAAGTGTGACATCGGACTTAAGAGATAAAATTTAATAAAACTCTTATATCCTGAGTTCAGTTTTTCTTTATTAATATTGAATAATGAATGCGGTGAATGAGACTGCAAATCTTTTCAAACTGTGGAACTAAAGTGGACACGGCCAAGATTCTCCCCCCCCCCCCACTTAAACGATAGAGCTCTATACTCTATTTTTACTCTATACTTGTTACTGTACAGGGTGGTCATAACAAAAACTTCTACTCGCCGTTCTGTTCAATCAATCAAAATGAGATTTCTGATATAGTTATTCAGAGGTATGCGTACGAAATTGGGATTGTTTAAAACAATAGTTCTCTGAATTATGGTTACAGCAAAAAAAAATTCATAATTTTCCAATGGCAACATCGCAGACAAAAAGTGGAAAGTTTTTTTTTTTATTGGATTTAAAAATTTTCAAGTGCCCTACTGTTAGTTTAAAATTTCTGTCTATTCCAATGAATTAAAGAGAATTGTGTCAATGCACCTTCTCTCTTTGTTGACTTTGGTTCATTACAATGCTCTTTATAACTGTTTCACTCGGTCAATTCTTCTCATGCGTGTATTGTTCGAACGCGGTTTATAATTTTTTAATGCGCTGATCAACTTTCATAGGAAAAAAGTGGGCGTTGCCATTGGAAATTTCGAAATTTTTTTCACCGTAACCGTAGCTGTGAGAGCTCTATTGTTTTAAACAATCCTAATCTCGAACGCATACCTCTGAATAACTACTTCTGAAATTTCATTTCGATTGGTTAAACGAACGGCAGCTTGGAGTCGATATCAGGCCCTACGAGAGGGGGGAGGGGAGGCAGACGGGGAGCCGCGCCTGGCCCCTTGTTCGGCTGAAGTGCGTCCGTGAATTTTTCAGAAGGTGTTACGAATTTCATTTATAGATCCGAAATTATTTTTTTTTTAATAGACTCAATTTTGAATACATAATTCTAGAATGATTTAGATGGCAGAAATGCTAATTCTACCATTTAAATATAAGTATTTTTTCCCATCTTCGAACATGAATTAAAAGTATCATTACATATCGGAAAAACTTCCCTCCCACTCTTTCCTTTTAGCATTTTATATGAAAATCATTAAAAAGAGCAGTTTTACATTAAAAAAAAAAAAAAAAAAAATTCCTTCCGTCCCTCCTGTTTTTTCGAAAATTTTGTGCTTCACGAAAGAGGACGGGAAGATTTTCGCCCCGCCTTATAAAATTTTTCTCGGAGGCCCTGGTCGATATAATGAGGATGTTTGTTTTTTTATGACCCTCCTGTACTTTTGTTCCGAGCGCTTTTTGTTACAGAACGCATCCCCACCCCAAAAAAGCCATGGTCCCACACAAATACGGCCGGGGTATCCAAAATAGGTTAAAATCCGCTGAGCCTTATCACGTAGAAGAGGACTTTCATGTTTTATTGAAATCCGAAATTCTACCGATTCCATGACGCCAAATTTCGCTTTCAAAGTCGCAAGATAGCTCTACGATAGTCTTCGTCGGGGCGGAAATAAAAGGGATCTTGAATACATGCAAATCTTTGGAAATTTTCATTCCAAAAGCTTTTCTCAAAACAAAGAACTATCTGTGATTAAATGCCCTTTTAAGTTTGGGGCCTCTCCATCTTACTCTTAATTTAATACGTACATGGGAAGGAGGGGGGATACCGCATTTCAATTTGACATAAATAATAAACTAGGGGTGAATGGGGTAGAGACAGATTATTTTCATGAAAATTGCATTGTGTTTTCATATATTATAGAGTTGCACTGTAAATGCATCAATATGATATTAAGTAGGTAACAAATGATCCATTATTTAGTCAGTTCAATGAAAAAGTATACTTTAAAATAACTAAAATAATACTTGAATATTCAAATAGATCTAACTTTACAAAGAAAAGCGTCCTGGATTTGAGATTTTTTCCAAGACTGGACAAAAACTTAAAAACGTTCCCATTCTCTTATTATGTATCCATAGTGACACACTTTTGTCGACTAATGAAAGTTTAATTTTTGCCAGTATCTAAAAATCCTATTTTTCAACAGAAGGGTGGTCTCTTTTGCACAGGAAATTGGTTTTTTTTTTATCTTAAAGTTTTTAGCATAATTTGAGAAGAGATGAACAAAAATTATTTAAGATATTATTATATGGATTTAGGGGCCCCTTTCAGGCCAAGGACTCTGGGAAACATCCCGATTTGCCCATGCGTTAATAAGGCTCTGCCTTAAAAACATGCTTTTTATACGCTGTTTAAAAGATACCAGTAAGTTAACGTTAAAACGACGGACAGCAAAGTTGCCATAACATGCCCGTTATGTTTATCATTTTTTCAGTTTTCGAAAAATCTGGACGGTAACTTACCTTTCTAACTAAAATTGTTAAACAATAAGGTGAAAATTTAACTATCGTTTAAGCGACGTTTTTAATTAACAATTTTTAACTAGTTATACATTATCGAACTGCGGATATAGAATCCTACTTTTAGCTTTCACATTTCTTATTTTGCAATCGCTTTAAAACCCCCGATCTATAAAATGAGAAACTGTTGCTCTTCTTCTCTAGAGGCTTTTCGAATTGCTCGGGGGTGACTGAAGGTCGAAGTGAAGGTTTTTTTTTTTTTTTTCTCTCAAAATGGGACTTAAATGGAGGAAATGCTTTTCTTGAAATTTACAGTTTGAAATTCGTAACAACTGTTGTCCGCTTATTACACTCCTCGACAAATTATTGGGTTGGCAAGAAATTAATTTAAATTTTGACAAATGTATGATCGGCATTTTACTCTTAACCCCTTCAGTCTGGCTCCGGTGATATTTGCGGCCTGGAGAGTTCAGAAGTTATGCGCCAGAAAGATTAGACCGTTTCAATTCTTACATACATTGTACTTGTACATATGCATACATTGTACATACACTCACTTTTATGCAATATTTTTTGAATAAAAAATAGGTACATTTATGACCGTTTTCTTGAAATTCATACAACCGTTAACGGTTAAACTACTTGACCGATCCTTTTAGAATTTTTTACAGACATGCTGACGAATATTGAAAAAAAAAAAAAAAAAAAAAAAAAAAAAAAAAACTAATACATTGGCTAATCAAAATATCTGAAAATTGCCAATTGCCCCTTTAATAATTTTTCGTTTCCTATTTGGGGGGCGGGGACTTTTTAGCCGTTCTAATATTTATGAATTGAATTGAAACATCCTTGGTTATGAAAGTGAATTCTTTATTAAAGTACTAATTAATTATAATTGAATATCTGATTACCCATGAGAGTGCATTTGGTGTTAATATTTCTTTCCAGCTAAAAATGTCTAACGAAAATCCTTATATAAGCTGAAGAAAATCCACTTTTCAAAACTTTCTTTTTCTTTCCCCTAATGGCGGGAACGTACTGTTTATAAGCATTTCCCACTACCAAGGCCGGGATTACTGGTCTCTTTATTATGGAGAAACCTAATGGGTGGACCAGCGTTGCCTCTTATGAAGGAACGGACGAAATAGCACCCAAGTTCGTGTCAGGAATCGAACCCGTACAAGGGGTGTGGTAGAATGGCTTTCTAACCACTACGCAACCCGGGCGGCTCCATTTTTCAAAACTGCTTACCAAATGCAAAAAATTAACCAAACACGGAACTTTACCGTTTCTATATGAAATTTCTGAAAGATAAAACTTTTTCTTCCTATAACGGAAAATTACTAATTCATTTAGAAAACGGTCATTTTTCTGATCAATAAGGCTTAAAGTATCCTGGATTTTTAAATTTTTTTTAACTGTATATCTTGAGAAAGATGAAGCCAATCTGAGATCAAAATTTTCCGCTATTAAAAAAAAAAAATCTTCGTGCACACCTGCATGCATCTCCTATATTTGTGAATTGTCCAGCGGGTTATCTTCCACCCCCGATCGCGCCCAGTAACATGTTCTATAGTCTTGGCGCAGTCTAAAGGCGCAGCGTTGAAAGCTCGCGTTCACAAGAATAGTCTGCGCCGGTGAATGCTGGGTCAAGTATAAAAACAACAACAAATCTAGATATTCTTAGCTTCCCAATTTCTTATTTTATTTAGCTAGGCCAAAATCATGGTTCTGTTAATTATAGGACGCCTTTGCAATTTTCGCGGGACCTTTGTGAAGTGTTCGCGGTTCCCAAGGGCACTGAAGAGGGGGAACAGTTTGGGAACAATTGGAATGAAAAACACAACCCTGGAACCGTGCAATTTCATTTTTAAAAATTCCGCACATTTGAAAATTAATATTCTCGAAAGCAATTACAGTCATTTACAACAGCTCCGAAGTCTGGTATACACCTTTCCGTGAGGCGTAAGTCGAAAAACACGCTGTCAATAGACGATCTAAAGACGTCAGGGCGGTTACCGTAAAGCCCTCACTCTAAAATAAAATAAAATAAATTAATAAAGAGATCGTGCATGACCACGGTTTAATATATATTCGTCTTTCTAAAATGCTTTAAAATTCCATACTATTTTGTGAAACCGTAAAAGAGAAGATAAATATAAAAAAGATAAAACCAGGATCTGCGTTGTAGAAGATCCGGATTTCGGTGGAGAGAACTTCTTCCAATCTTTTCAGAAACTTAAAGAAAAGGGGTTGAACGGCCAGAAAACTCTAAGAAATAAATATTAAGAAAAAAAATCTCCTTCGGCGATCTATTAGCACAAAAAGTCTCTCTTTAATTTCTGCGACGTTTTTCACAATCTATGGCCGATGTATGGCGAGAGGTTTTTCAGACTAACTACTGATTAAGGAACTTAACGTCAGCCATTAAAAAGTAAGAAAACGCGGATCTGAGCGAAAAATTTAAAACTCCAATGCTTTATTAAGGCGACAAAGGAAGGGTTAATGCACTTTTTTGCTTCAAAAATAAATAAATAAATAAATGCTGGGTCATTAATGCGAGCTTTATGCTGTCACAAAATAGAGTTGAACTAGTGTTGGATGTTTAAATGGGCCTTTATTTATTTATTTTCTTCCCCAGCTCCGATCGATTTCCGTTGGAAGCGAGTTCGAGCCCTTTTTAAGGCCACGAAAGATTTTATCAGAGTCCGGGCACGAAATTTAAGCTAAACAGATTGGTGTCGTAATATTTGCTAGTTTAGTAGATGTTGTTGGAGTTAATGCGCTGGAAAAAATGTTTTGCTAATTCCCCAAAATTTTGTCAGCGCTATATTTTAACCAGTTTTGTTGAATTAACAAAATTTTCGTTCATAATTTGTTTCTTTAACAAAATTTCTGTTTATTCAATGCAATACTTTGTTGACTTAATTCAACGAGAAACATTTTTGTAATTTTATTTATTTATTTGTTTAGCTTGAGTTTTCATTTCATTACTCCCATAAATTTCATCACAAAAATGATTATAGTAGATTTGAAGAAATAGTTTTATTTCAACAACGCGTCAACTCAAGTTTAAGAATCATGAAAATGAGAAGTAGTCAAAATGTCCTTCCCTCTATCGTGCTCTTTATTAAAAACATCTTTATTTCAATCAGAAACGATATTCTTTCATTATTAGGTAGGCATATGATCTCATACCACTATAAACAGGAGACGATGAAAAGGATGCAGTTTAATACTGAATACATTAATATCCCGAACTTACGCGATAGATGGGTCCGAGCGATAACCGCGTAAGTCGAGGTATAATTTCGCATATGAATAGATACACAGAAATTATTTTTAATTGAGTCCGGAGACTAAATAAAACAATAATTTAGAAAAAAAATGTTTGATAAAATCTGAGATAATAATTAAAATTGTAAATCGAAGTTACTATATGTACTATATATTATGTACTATAAAGTAAAAGATACTCGAGTAATTTTGTCACCCTTAGGTATTTTATGGAAATCAAATTTATTCTTGAATCAAAAATAGGAAAGCGGATGAATGGTAGAGTATTTTTGTGACTGACAGTTAGAATGTCAGATTTTAGTGTCCTCACAGCGAGGACACTATAAGTTACAAGCAAAGGCAAAAAAGAAAATTACAACATATATACGTGCCCACCCCTTCCCTTCTTACAAAATCGATGATTTTTTTTTCTAGGGTTGGTTTACTCCGATGTCTTTTTCTTCGAATAAGAAATCAAGAAACGACTGTTCGTGACTTTCAAAAAAAAAAAAAAAAAATCTAGTGTAGAGAGGGTAATCTGAAATGGTTTAAATATAATTACGAGGTATTCTGATAAAGCCGCGTTTAAATACCCATTATGCTACGTAATAGCATGAAACGACAGAGAATTATTGCCTATGAAACCAAAAGAAGAAAAGAACAAGAAGTCAGGTGTTAGATGGGCGGGGGAAGATAGCTGAAGCGAAGGACAAAATGACCGATGTAAATTATTGGCATTTAAGCATCATTGAAAAGTCATTAGCTATCGGAGACATCCACGGGACACACTGACGGATTAAAAGGGGGGGGGCAAGGATGGAACCCCCGAGAAAAAAGAAATTGCATGATAAATGTAAGAGATCCTACTTTAATTCCATAAAAGAGACATAAATTTCAACTAGCCGCCCCCACCTACAAAATTGCATTAATCCGTCTCTGATGGGACGTGTATGCATAGCAAGGAAAAACATTAGTTATTGATATTGTTGCTGTTCAGTTCAGTGGGGGGTTTTAATGTGCTAACTTCATACCCCCCCCCCATCTTTCGCCAAAAGCATTTTTAGATATTTCCGAATTTCTAAACCAAAATTATGGATGAGCTAACAATAAATAATTTATCTGCGAAAAGCGAAAGTATGTATACATTCTGGAAAGCTTGGAACATGTTTGAGTTGAAATACTAAGCTTTTTTTTTTCTTTTTAATGGCGCGATCAGCGGCCTACTGGAGGCTTGACCGCTACGAGGGCCGCAGATGTTAGTCATTATTGGGGCGCCTATTAGGCAAACCAACGTTGCCCCCTATTTGTGGTCTCCTCATTCCTAACTAATTTCAGAGATAGACCTAGCACCTGTAATAGGCACCCCCAGAGGTATCGTTTGACCATGGAGGTCACTGGAGCCACAAACACATTTTACGTGCACCAACCCACATTAGCGTACACAGTTCCATAGAAATTCAACAGACAGAATTTTTTACCCTCCCAAGCACTGGCCAAGCCGGTGTCGCTTCATTTTCAGTGTTCTTCCATTGACGGATTAAAGGGGATGGGCTAGGGGGCAACCACCCCCCCTGAGAAAAGAGAAAGTACATAAAAATATCAGACATCCTATTCTTCCATAAAATTGACATAAACTTCAACTAGCCTTCCCCCCAAGGGATCGTAGTAGTAATGTGGTTACGGCGTTAGACTCGTATGGTTGCGGGTTCGATTTAGACGGAACACTCAAGACCACCGTGTACATGCAGGGTGCGTGCACGTTAAATCCGGGGTTCCGAAAGTCCTGTCGGCGGTCCCTAGCAGTTTCCGAGTTGTGCCGATTCTCAGAAATCCCCCCCCTCTGATGAGGATCCAAATTGTGGCCGGCCGGAAAACCCGAGAAGAATGTACGTAGCTCTAAGCAACGCATTTCAGTGACGCGAGCTGTCCTCTTCTGGCAAACTAGCCGCTTCCTCTCACAAAATTGCATTAACCCTTTGAGGCGCAACCCTTTCCCAATGCTAAAAAAAGGGCAGCCGTTGCCATCGCTCGACTGAACGACCAGCAAGATGGCGGAGGATCGAAACGTTCATCGCGTGCCACAGATCGAGAGACCCTTTTTTGACGACAGCTGGCTGTGGCCGCGCACAGCCAGCTGTCGTCATCCATCTTGGTGGTCGTCAAGTCGAGCGATGGCAACGGCTGCCCATTTTTCAGCATGGGGCCATCTATCCAGCTGTTCTCGCATTCTTCCATTTTTCAGCAGATATCAGTGCTGTTAAAAAGAATCGTGACAATGTTTCTTACGGGAAAGGACGTGCTAAAAAGTAAAGGATTCTCGTGGAGCTATGTCACCGGCAACTATTTTTATACAAATCCAATCTATTCTTCGTGACTGGCAACAGTCAAAACTTCAGAGTTTGGTGTTCCCAGAGCGGGAACACTGCGCGGTAAAGGGTTAAAGGAACGGAGCTTAGCAATTAGGCCACTGCGGGACCGAATTACTACGTATTACAACTGATTAAAAGGAATGATGGCAAACGAGGGATAGTTATACTTTTATAAAATTTTGACCTGTATGAATAGCCACCCAAGTAAGTATATAAAATGTTAGAATTATAAATCTCCGCTTTCAAAAGCAGCCTCCAGATCCAATATTAGTGTGCCAGCAAAATTCCAGTCATTCGGAAAACGGGATAGGTACCGGAGTTATAAAAACATCGGAGGCTGCCTGCCCATAGTTGTAGTTCTTTAATTAGAGTCAAATAAAGGATCGATATGAAATACATTTCATTGCTATTAGGACTCAACTCCGGCCACTTATTTCATTCAAAATATAAGGTTCATCCAATAGGATCGGTAGCGGAGTTACAAAAAGAAAATCCTTGAATTATACAAGGTGTTCAAAAAGGTAGTAATACACTTTATTGCCTTATCTATTGAAGATAAGTGGGCAAAATATACTGAAAAAAAAATGTTCAAAAAAAGGTAGGAAAAAAGACTAATTTTTAAAAATTGAGCACTTGTACGAAAAATTTATCAATTTTCTGAGCTGTGCTGGAAGCATAAAGCCTTTTTCTTCCCAGTTCTGAAATCAATTTGGCTTATAGTTATTTTTATTGGGTAACTTTTGACTCTGAAGAAATAAAAAAATATTCCTTTAACTGAATCCTAAAATTGGCACTAGTCAGGCACGATGGCCCGAAAAATTTTTCGATTGAAAACCGAATGAATTTCGGGAAGTAGACCCTCTGTCTACGTCCCTGACACTCATTATACTGTAGAAGAAATTATTGACTCTAAAAATTAAAATAACCGACTTACTCTGGCAAGCTGGCATTCTTTAAGTCTTAGAATTCCAGACTTCTAACCTCATTGGATAATGATGCCGCGGACATCCATGAAAGCTTAATTGAAGATCAGTTCAGTCTATTTGTTGAAACTGAAAATATAAAATACTCAATTAAAATCGCATTAAAAGCTAAAGGCACCCGTTCGTCTGTTTTTATATGGAATAAATTAGATAATCGCCTCATCTTTATTTTCACCGATCCAAGGAAAAAAAAAATATCTTTGCTTAATGCAACTCGACAGAGTTTGTTTTTTTCGGAAATAAACCTGTAAATGAAAGAAATAATGTTAAAATCAAACTACGCACGAATTAGAAGGCACCAAGTGCAAAGGACTTCACAGCAGAGTTCTAATAACAAGTGTGAAATATGGTGGAAAAGCAAATATTTTTATGCGATATCTAAAAAAAAAAAAAAAAAAAAAAAAAAAAAATCGGCATGGTTGCATATTAGACAAAATTTGAGGATGTTCCTTAAATTATGCGCAAAAATTTCAGAATGATTCTTCATGAACTGAATCTTTCGTCCTTGTATCTTGAGGAATTTGACTATTTTAAACTGTTCGAATCAACATTTTTTTTTCAGAGAGGAAAAAAAAATGTTATTACGCCACAGATAATAACACTGAGATATTACACTGAGCCTAAGTTAAAAAAATAACTGATTTTTGACTTGAGCGTGAGCGTGTGGATTTGACAAAATTTTTAAATAGTAATTTGAAATGACATCCTTTCTGAAGCGATATTGAAAGTGTGTTTGTGATGCAGTACTAAATAAAAACATTCATTCAAGTTGAGAGATCGATTGATTATGGAAAATCCATTTGATTGTAATGCCTTAAAACTGTATGTATTTATTGATGAAAATGGATGTTTTGTTTGTTGAAAGCTATATCATAAAAGGCAGCATGACTTGGAAAGTCAGTTTTTACAAAAAAAGAAGTACTATACAGAGTTTACCTGCCACTTTTCCTTGAAGGTGGGGAAGGAAAGCCACAATACTAACTGTGTGATGGGTCACATCTATTCGAAGATAATAACATACAATTATGATGACGACAGTTCAGAGTAGAATTAAGAATCGTAAGTGAAAAGTTATCCTCAAAACAATTTCTTCTTGCCTCCTTTCATCTGCTGGCGTTGAAGATGCATGAAGTCTATTGTTCTGAAATGTAAAATACACTCGAGAATGCAAATTAAAAAATAAAATTTTAAAAAAATGCGAAACATTTCTTTAATTTTAAGGACACACTAAAGTAAAGCGCTATGCAGGGTGCCCCAAAAAGGTGGTAACACGCTTTAATCCTACATTACAGATAAGTGCGCAATGTAAATTGAACGACCTGGGCGCGACCTGGTTTTGAACCAGGCACCTTCCGTCTCCCGGTTCAGAGCGCTATGCGCTCGGCCACTGGTCGGGCTCTGGAACACCCTGTATACTAAAAGTTTATCATAGTCCATGCGCCGGACCTATTTGTATTTCTTTCTTCATTACGTCGGGAAGTGTATCCTAATCTGTGCCAGTCCTTTTTGTTTTCCATGCTTCATCACATTCATTATCCATGCATGTTTGTCTTCCTTTCTACATTATGTTCGGATGTGTATCATAATCCATATGTCGATCTTATGGAATTCACACAGAAAAAATGAAACATTTCTATTCATACATATTTTGAAATTTGAAAAGTAAAATTCAAAATTGTCCAACCATTTTACTTGTCTGAAATGAATAGCTCTCTAGTGCTAAAAAAGAAGGGAAAAAATCCTTGCAAAGATTCTGTATTGTAAAATCTCGAACTTCGTGAAAGCCTTTTCAAATGCATTTATTTGAAAGATATCTTTTTATCTTAAAATCCAATCTGCGCCTAATCTTCTTTATTTATCTTGAATAAGTGTTATGATATTTCTTTTTAATTCTGTACACACACACACACAAATAAATGAATAAAAAGTAATAAATATATAAACTTTTGGTTCCATAAAAATTGGGTCGGTGTACTTTAAACCGAATATCCGCCCAGGTGGTATAGTGGCTAAAGAACTATTCTATCGCGCCTTGGGTCCGGGTTCGATTCCTGGCTTGGACTTGGGTGTTCATTGGACCGTTCTTTCATAGGGGGTAATGTTGGCCACCCGTTGGGTGACCCCGTAATAGAATGGGGAATGCCTTCTTCCCATTGTAGTGGCGAATGTCTAATGGGCAAGTATCCGCCCGTTAAATAGAGAGAAAAAAAAAAAAAACTTCTAACCGAATAATTTCGATGAAACAACAAGATTTTATTAAAACTTTTATCGATTCCAACAAAATATCGAAATTTTTGCTGACTCGGCAAACTGAATTCCCCCCCCCCCCCGGAAAATTCTAAAATAGATCAAACGCATTTGTGAACATGCGAGCAGCATTCCTGAATGAGTATTCCAATTGCAAATTGGAAAACGCGCGCGGCACCAGTGCGAAGTTGCGCCACCGGATTTACCAAATCCAGTGGCGCAACTTGGCATTTAATTTAGTTTTGAGGATGGAGGTGGGTAAGAAAATATTTTGTACCTTATATCTTCTGTACATTATTACGGAAAATTCAACCATGCCTATGGAAAAAAAGCTCACTCGCTTATAATGCCGTCCGGTTATAGTCATATATGTATACTAGCTGAAGTACCCGTCCTCGACGGGTTAGTGAATGAAAATTTCCAAAAATCAAGAACTTTCGTCAGCATTGTCGGAGTACACAGAATGGATGTAGTATGTTGCCAAAGTAAAGAAAGCGAAGTTATAATTTTCATGTATTGTTAAAATATTACAGGTTAGAGAGTAACTAAGTAATATCATTTCATTCGCTTTAGTCGTAATTATGTGATGCGCGAACGAATATTTACGCATATTGAAATAATTTTCGCAAAATCTCAAAATTTAATCAACATTTTTGAAAAATTTGAAGCCTAGAATTTAAGTTGGGTGACAACGTATCATGTCACCCAAATTCGTTTCATTCCCTGCAGTCTTTATTTCGTGATGCCGGAACAAATTTTCAGCATTTTAAAACGATTTTCGAAAAATCTCAAAATGTAAGCAAAATATTTTTAAAATTCAACGCCTATAAATTAAGATTACCAACTACCTATCATATCACTCAATTTCGTATCATTCGTATTAGTCGTTATTACGTGATGTTTGAAGAAATATAAACGTATTTTGAGAGAATTTTCACAAAATCTCAAAATCTAATAAAAATGTTTAAAAAATTGGACTCCTATAGTTTATGTTGAGCAACTGATCTATCCTGTGACCAAATTTCATATCATTCGCTTTAGTCGTTATTACGTAATACGGGAACAAAGATTCACTGAGTTTTAAACGATTTTCACAAAATCTCGAAATCTGATGGATTTTTTTTAATTAGATGCTTATAGTTTAAGGTGAGTGACCACCTATCATTTCACCAAATATCATTTTTTCACCTTTGGCGTTATTACGTGATGTGCGACCACAAATTTACGCAGTTTGAAATGATTTTCGCAAAATTTCAAAATCTAATCAAGATTTTTTTTTAATTCGACGCCTATGTTTTAAGTTGAGTGACCACCTATCATGACACCCAATTTCATATCATTCGCTTCAGTCGTTTTTGCGTGATGCTTGAACACAAATTTACGCAGTTTGAAACGATTTTCGCAAAATCTGAAAATCTAATCAAGATTTTTTTTAAATTGGACGCCTATGTTTTAAGTTGAGTGACCACCTATCATGACATCCAATTTCATATCATTCGCTTCAGTCGTTTTTGCGTGATGCTTGAACACAAATTTACGCAGTTTGAAACGATTTTCGCAAAATCTGAAAATCTAATCAAGATTTTTTTTAAATTGGACGCCTATGTTTTAAGTTGAGTGACCACCTATCATGACACCAAATTTCATATCATTCGCTTCAGTCGTTTTTACGTGATGCTTAAACAAAAAAAGCGTCACGGACAGAATGACAGAATGACAGAATGACAGACAGACAAACTTTTTTTTTAGGGTGGCATCGGATTCCCGGGTGCTTGAAACGGATAGAAATCGCAAAATTTTTGAATTCCAAGAAATGTACAGACAAAAGTCTAATTTTATTTATATAGATTATCGGGTTCCTTCAATGACGTTAATTCGAATTCAACTGTACAGGTAATAACATTGTGAATATTCATTTAATACCCAACTTTTAAATCAAAATATTTTAATTCAGTGACAAATCTTTATTTTTTTTTGAAAATTTTCACTTTTTATTTCTTTAACCTCCCTTTGTAGGTGTTCCTATCAGTGGCGCACCCAGGATTTTGGTTTAGGGGGCTGGGGTTACAAATACTGCTGAACTCGGTTACAGTGACCTAGATTGTAGTTAAACTCTCTTATAACGTTAAAAAAAATAGCACTTGCAAATGCAACACAAGCCCATTAGCAACATAACTCGCTAGAGTCATAAATAATTATTCAACTTTTCTGTGATGTTGTGCCCAGGTTTAACTTTATTTCGTACATTAACTGTAAGTCTTTATTTAAAAACCAACATCCCCACTTTTAATGAATCCCCCCCAACCCACCCCACAAAAAATTAGAAATAATTTGAAGACAATTTTAAAAATAAAATATTTTAATTCATGAGTGACAATTCTCAATTTTTAAAGCTTTTCCGCATCTAATTCTCCGGGTTTAGTTAGGGCTTTAGCCCCCCTCTGTGGATGCGCCTATGGTTCCTATAGCCAAATCACGCACGTACTTCCACCGCCCCTGAGCTTCGGTAGGCCCCAAACTATCGAGTTCTTCATTCATCATTCAGTGGGCGAGGCATTTCCGACGGATGACCACCCCCACTCTTTGCCAAACTTGCTTCTGTTCCAAGTATTGCGTCGCCGAAGTGATGACCACTTCTTCATTGTCTGCAATTCCTGGGAAACAGTACCACTTTGCGAATACCTAAGAATTGGAAACGGCGTCGAAAGTTACTCGGTGATGAATCGCTTCTGCTGAAGCTCCAATAATTACCGGATGCATAGAGGAGGTCCCATGTTCCGCAGCACGACCCTCTCCGACTTGCCCGTCGTCGACGGGTGCACTTCCTGAACAGAGCGATGTGGAAGATCGCAGCCACTCATCTCTAATCTCTGTTAAAAAGCAATTAGGCGTCTGTGCTTCAGGACTTCCTGGAACCGTACCCTAGGTGAAGAGCGTCTTCATTTCAAGATACCGCACCCGCACTCTGGAGATACCACAAGTGTCTTGTTGGAATGTCTTCCAATGACAACACTGGTACCCGCTCGGCTGATCCACTGTGGAGGTTCCCGTGTACAAGACCTCGGGAAAATTCCGTGACCAGTGATCTTAGCCCTTTGAGGCGCAACCCTTTCCCAATGCTGAAAAAAGGACAGCCGTTGCCATCGCTCGACTTAACGACCAGCAAGATGGCGGACGATCGAAACGTTCATCGCGTGCCACAGATCTAGAGACCCTTTACCCCTTTAGAGACCCCTGCGTCATCTAGAGACTCTAGAGACCCGTCTGCGCCGGCACAGCCAGCTGCGTCAAAAAAGGGTCTCTAGATCTGTGGCACGCGATGAACATTTCGATCGTCCGCCATCTTGCTGGTAGTTAAGTCGAGCGATGGCAACGGCTGTCCTTTTTTCAGCATTGGGCCATCTATCCAGCTGTTCTCGCGTTCTTCCATCTTTCGGCAGATGCCAGTGCTGTTAAAAATAATCGCGACCATTTTTGGACGGGAAAGGACGTGATTAAAAGTAATGGATTCTCGTGGAGCTGTGTCACCCGCAACTATTTTTATAGAAATCCAATCTAGTCTTCGTGACTGGAAATGATCAAAACGTCAGAGTTGGGTGTTCCCAGAGCGGGATCACTGCGCGTTAAGGGGTTAAGCTGGGGCTGGGCGTAAGAGATGAATTTCAGCTCATTTTTTTCCGCCCAGGCCTGAGCCTAGCGAAAAATTTCAACTGATTAATATATTCTCTGAAAGATAACTCCACAAGTTCTCACTCTTTCAAAAATAGAACGTCCCCCATTTGATTGATTGATTGATTGTTTGCTGTTGGTGTCGTGGCCAACCTACAGGAAGGTCATCTGTCTACGTTGTGGGGGGGGGGGGCTTCTTGATCGCAGGGCTTCGTAAGGACCGACCCAAACTCCAGAAATTCTCACTCTTTCAAAAATAGAATGTCTACAATTTGATTGATTATTTGCTGTGGGTGTAGTGGCAAACCTACACGAAGGACATCTGCCTACGCGGGGGTGTGCCTTGAACGGGGGGCTTCTTAAGGAGTTCTGGCGCGCATTCATGTTACGTCCACAGAAAACCGACCAAAACTTAGATTGACACGACAGCCGCTTCAGCCGTCTACCACAAAACTGGATGGAGTAGGTTACTCGAGGACGAATCAGAACCACATAAGCAATGTGGGGTCGCTAACGGCGTCTTATTGTTTAAGTCATGGTTCGTCAAAAATGAATGGACGTTTCTTAGAAAGCGCTTCACTGAAACTGATAGTTTAGAAATTGTACTTCATGTTACGCTTGAAATTCGTGGAAACAAGACTGTTGTTCGTTAAAATCAGTTAGGAAACTAGGAGAACTATTCCTCCAAAGTGATTATAAACAAGTGCATGAAGACAACGTTTGCGACCTTACATTGCCATGCGATTCTAATTCATCCTTGGTTAGAATACTTCCCTAAAAGTTTGTCCAACGATCGTAAAATCATCTGTACATACCGATTTTTTTTTTTTAATTATCATTAATTGAATCTCATTCTAATCTTTAATTTTAGCTTAATAGGATTACTATAAATTGCAATTTATTGACAATGTAAAGTAATTCAACTTTTGACGACAGTAAGAGCGAATGTTAACCAGAACGCTTTCATCGTTGCAAAGAAGTGGTGCCACATCATGGCCGAGTGGATAAGGCACTGAACTTTGTAGATGGCTGAAATGAGAAGATCCCGGGTTTCGGACCTATTGCACGAATGTCGATCTAACGGTCTGGAGTTTTGGGCGGTTTTCTCCATTGTTACGTGAATACGTGCCAGAACCCCTTAAAATTCCTCCTCCCAAGCCCCTCCCCCAGGCAGATGCCCCACGCGTAGGCTTGCCATAACACAAAAGAAATGAGAAAATATCGTTGCATGGAAGCAGCATCGAAGGTTTTCTTAAGGAATGCCACGCTTAGTGTTATAAGACCAAAGAGAGGAAGCAACGCTGGATCCAGAAAGGTATTTGCTCTCATCTTTGCAAGGATGGGATTGAAAATATTAGGACATATTGAAGCGGCATATTTAGTAGAAAGCGGCACATGGCACTTAATTATATCCACCTTTACTCCAAACGCAGATTTTATATTTGCTCGACGGCTATCTGAATTTTTTATAAATAATTTGCCTTCACCCAGGTGCACCTATGTACTCTCTGTAATCAAGAATCAGAAGTACATGTGTAGAACATACGTAACTCTATCATTTTCGAAATAATAAGGGCGACGTAGCTTCTACTTAGCCAGTGTGTTAGTTGAAACTTGACAAATTGCCAGGCATCTTAAACACAGCAATTTTATTTTCCAAGGGAAAATTTAAGAAATCAAACAGGACTCTTGACTATGAGAGTAGTAATTTTACCTCGTTTCGGGCGTTCGTGTACCAAGACAGAAAAGAACAAACGAATGCAGGTCTATAAGACCTTGAAAATGGACCAGAAGTCAACTCCAATTTTCTCTAACCGTATGTTTTTGCTTTGTTGGGAGATAAATAAAAATAGTTGTTTTGCATCGCTATATCATTAGAGAATAAACTGCCGTTTCATTTTCAACGTGCAGTGCAAGTGCAATCATACCTCTTTAGCTCTCCGACAGAAATCTAGGTATTTTTTTTTTATACACCAGCTGAACGCATCCTGTTTGTCTGTTTCCTCAACAAACGGTGTCTCGAGACAGTTTCTGACAAGCTCTCTGCGTTTGATGCGTTAGCAGGGGCGTACCCAGGGGGTGGCTGATGGGGCTGCAGACATTCCCTAAATGAGTAAACAAGATATGAAGAAAATTATGTATTTGGGGATACATTTGAAAGTTCCCCTTGATATATCCCCATGGTATATTTGAAAGTTCCTCATAAAAAATTTGAGGTTCATCTACGTACCTGAGCCAACTTTTTTTTTTCTCTAATGTATGTTTTTCCAACTGCAAATATTTTAAACTCTATTTATAAATTTCTTTTTATAGTCTGTGTTTAATTCCTTTTTACGTGCACACGCTTAAATCTATTGAGTAAAATAATAATCAAACGGAGTATATTTTTACTCAATTTTTGACTTCAAACAGCCATTCTCCCGATTGAGTAAAATTTGTTCAATTTATAGACAAAAATCATGGAGCGAAAAATTCTCAATTTTTGAGCATTCTACAATAGCTCCATTTAGGCTGAATAATAATCAAAAACGAGGACCGTTTTTGATTAATATAACTGTACTCAATTATGATTATTCTTTAAGCTATAGAATGAGCGTTTTTGCAAAATCAGCCCTTTTTTAATTAACATATCTGTACTCAATTAAGATTATTTTAAGCTAGAAAAAGGGTGTTTTATTAAAATTTGCTGTTTCTGATTAATATATTGAATGATTCGTTTTCTTCATTTATTATCAGAGCTGCAATTTATGATTATAAGCCCGAGAAAATAAATTTTAAATCAAGGCAAATACATTACATATATCTTAATACACTATAAAAAAGAATTTTTTTAATAAATAGAATATAATTTCACTATAGTCTCTCGTTATAAAACGAATTCACAGTACAGTCAAAATGCAGACATGCAATCATGGTTAAACCAGCTGTGAGATTTAATGAAAGCAGCAAACCAATTTATTGACATGAAAAAGGTAAAATAGTACTTACTCACTTTGGGTGGAGATATCCTAATTTCATTTGTTTTACAACAGCTTTTTATAATCCAATCGTAAGAAACTATGTCATTTAAGCGAAATCTTTACCTAAAGCATCTCCTCCATATTTAGGCTGAATTTATTTCACAATTCTGAATATGAAAAAGATGCATTTGGTATTCGGATATCACATAAAACTATCAAGCGAATATACACACAAACAACTATGACCGCGTTTTTTACTATGAAGCGTTTCCGTTAACAGCGTTGGGTCACGTGATAGTAATAGGATATGGGTCGTGGGGGAGAAGTCGGAATTCTCCAATAGACAAGATTTTTGTGGCAAATGAGTAGATTTTTGCGGAAAATGAGTTAAATAGAATATAGCGGATGGGGAGTGCTGGGACGAATTGAGGCATTCACAAATTATTGTCTTGAATGAGTATTTTTTGGCGTAAAAGGATTTAAATCGGCCGATAAGAAATTTAATCAATAAATGAGTGCTAGTTTTAATCAATAGATTTAAGCGTGCACTTTTAGGCAAAATCTAGAAGTCCAATCACATCCCTCCCCCCCCCCCCCTCCTCCCACCCACCCCCCCCCTCAAAAAAAATTAAAAATTAATTAGATTTTTATAAGTTGCATTGCATTCCAGCTTTTCCGTCCTCAGCCACCCCCGAAAAAATCCTGTCTTCTCATCTTCATATTTAACACGAAAATACACCAACAAACTATTATTAGTATGGCTAAACTGACTTCTTAGCCTTAGTTTATTATTCCAAAAGTGAAATTTCATCCCTCTACGGTAAAAATTGAGTGGGATAGCGATTGCAAACTGAATCACTGTTTCACTATTAGAAAGCTGACTGTGTCAATGGGAGGAACTTACCATCTCTTTAACCCTTTAACGCGCAGTGTGTCCGCTCCGGGAACGCCAAACTCTGGCGTTTTGACTGTTGCCAGTCACGAAGAATGGATTGGATTTCTATAAAAATAGTGGCGGGTGACATGGCTCCACGAAAATCCTTTACTTTTGAGCACGTCCTTTCCCGTCAAAAAATGGTCACGATTCTTTTAACAGCACTGACATCTGCCGAATGATGGAAGAACGCGAGAACAGCTGGATAGATGGCCCAATGCTGAAAAAAGGGCAGCCGTTGCCATCGCTCGACTGAACGACCCGCAAGAGGGCGGACGACCTAAACGTTCATTGCGTGCCACAGATCTAGAGACCCTTTTTTGACTACAGCCAACTGCGTCAAAAAAGGGTCTCTAGATCTGTGGCACACGATGAACGTTTCGATCGTCCGCCCTCTTGCTGGTCGTTCAGTCGAGCGATGGCAACGCCTGCCCTTTTTTCAGCATTGAGAAAGGGTTGCGCCTCAAAGGGTTAAAGCATGATTTTAACTATATTGAAAAATATTTTCAAAACTAAGTTGAAATGGAAACTTTTTTTGTGAAGGATTTAGACAGAAGAAAAATCTTTCCTCGCGACCTTCTTTATACATCCTTCGTACTTATATATATACTTAGATGATTTGAATTTAGGTGCTTATTTATATATCTTAACTGCTTAAAAGTAAGAATTTCGTAAAGTCTTAGAGTAAAAAGTAAAAAATTCCGTGATGATTTAAAAAAAGCACAGTTAATAACTCTTTGGGAAGGTTCCAGACTTCCTCCTTTGTGTGCACTAATGCCTGCCGAAACAGAGTATTTATATCTGAGTGATTCAAATATATTTGCATACAGCCGTGTCACTTGCACAAAAAGTATATTACAATACACGAAGAAAAGAAAACGGACGTGCTTCGGCTTCAACAGCAAAGGATAAGAAACTTGCCAACTCTCGGAAAGAGTTGACATTCGAATGACGTCTTTCAGAAGTCGCACAGGCAGTCGAAGGCGCACGAGGAGCACACAAGTAGTTCGAACGCTGCGAGAAAGCACCGTGTCAAATTCGATTGACTTTTTTTTCTTTGAACCCTTTAACGCGCAGTGTTCCCGCTCTGGGAACACCAAACTCTGACGTTTGGACTGTTGCCAGTCACGAAGAATAGATTGGATTTCTATAAAAATAGTTGACATAGCTCAACGAGAATCCTTTACTTTTTAGCACGTTATTTCCCGTAAAAAAAAATGGTCACGATTCTTTTTAGCAGCACTGACATCTGCTGAAAAATGGAAGAATGCGAGAACAGCTGGATAGATGGCCCCATGCTGAAAAAAGGGCAGTCGTTGCCATCGCTTGAATTAACGATCAGCAAGAAGGCGGACAATCGAAACGTTCATCGCGTGTTACAGATCTAGAGACCCTTTTTTGACGGCAGGCACAGCCAGGTGTCGTCAAAAAAGGGTCTCTAGATCTGTAACACGCGATGAACGTTTCGATCGTCCGCCATCTTGCTGGTAGTTAAGTCGAGCGATGGCAACGGCTGCCCTTTTTTCAGCATTGGGAAAGGGTTGTGCCTCAAAGGGATAATAGATCATATAATTTAAAGCATTTTTGCAACTGAAACTATGTGTCTCAGAGATCTAGGCGTGCCACAGATCTAGAGACCCTTTTTTGACGCAGCTGGCTGTGCGGCACAGCCAGCTGCGTCAAAAAAGGGTCTCTAGATCTGTGGCACGCGATGAACGTTTCGATCGTCCGCCCTCTTGCTGGTAGTTAAGTCGAGCGATGGCAACGGCTGCCCTTTTTCCAACATTGGGAAAGCGTTGCGCCTCAAAGGGTTAATGGTGTTAGTTCCAAAATTTTTGATCGAGATTCACGTACAATGCCGTACTTCGGATGTTAAATCAATTTCCTTTAATTTTTATTAATTTACTTATATTTAGGTTTGAGAATTCACCTTGTAAAAAGACTGATTGTAATAATAATAATAAATTATTCGCTATAAGACACATTTTGACTAAATTATCAATGATTTTACACAGAAAATACAATTTCAAATAGATGTCTAATGAATAACTAATACGAAAGCATTTCATTCAGTCTCTCAGTCCATGAATGAGTATTTTATTTTATTTCATTTTAATTTCACCCCCTCCCCGTTTTATGAAAATATTTAAACAGTTCAAACTTCTGCATACAGCGCATTTTAGAGTTTCATTATGCACTGTCATACTTACTCCTGATTCGAAAATCTATAAGAGATTCAAATTCACGATTTCAAAATCTTTCCTTAAAACACATGCGAGCATAGGCAATTTTCAGATTTAAAAAAAAAAAAAAATTTAAATCCAACAATTCTTTTTTTTCAGTTGAAACTAATTGTTTATTACATGAAAAGTGTGCAACAGTACCCTTGTCAAAAATCCAGGCTGTTTTGCTTAAATTTGTTTTCTGCATTATTTATTACTTCCAAGTCATTACTCGCTCGCCGCCCAGATTTATCTTGTCGGGATTATTGTCTGATATTTGCTCTACCTGCTGCAATTAAGTGGCCTGTTTTACCGCACCAAAAACATCTACGTTTTCCATTCTGAAAAGCATTCTTATCTTTATTAACATTTTTTTTTAATATTTAAATTTTGTGTGGATGTATTTCAAGAACACGCTGCGTAATTTAAATAAAATTCTTCATTACGCCTATTTTGTTTTAATCTAGCCTCTTCAGCTACTAACTCCTCCAACTTCTTGATTGATGTAAAATCTTTCTGTCCAATTGATATATATATACAGGGTATCCCAAAAAAGTGGTAACAGGTTTTAATTCTTTATCTATTAGAGATAAGTGGGTAGTGTAAATTGAAAAATTCTTCAAAATAAGACACCGTTAAGAAAAAATTCCTCCCGTCAATTTTCAAAAAGTTACGCTTTTTTAATTTGTATACGACTCCGTACAAATACATTCCCATTTAGTAAAATGTGCCCCATACACTCATGAGGTGATGTACCAAATTTGAGCCTTTCATCATACAACGTGTCAGAGATATCTTAAAAAAAATATATGATCGAGGACTATTCATGATTTTGAATGTAAACATTTATTGCTACAGTGGAAAAAAGATTTTCTTTCGTAATTTCTGCACGACCTCTGTCCCTGAAATGCGCTCATTCGACGTAATTTTTTTCCATTCGAGAGCCATGGAAAAGTGGTTTAAGTCAGCGTTATATTTATCTTCATATCTCTGACACTTTTAAGGGGACAGCCTACTTTTAAGAATGGGAAAATGTAGAAATTTTAGTTCAACTTTCATAATTAAAAAAAAATAATGAATGCATGCAGAAACACAATTTTTTTTCAGTTAACTACTATGACATTATTGATTAAAAATATTATTGTAGTTTATTATAAAGGTGATAATTTAAAAAATATTATTTTACCACACAATATTGTAAAAACAATTCAAGGGTACTTTCCCACTGCGCGCAAGATATCTCAATTAGAATTCCTTTGATCCTCATAATTTTTTTCTAAATTAAACAAAACATTATAATTAACAATCTAAACTAAAATGGTTTAATTATTTTCATAATTTAAATTTAAAAAAAATATTTAATCTAAAAGTTTAAATTATCATAAAAATTTTGATAGTTTTACAATCATAACTTTTTTTCTATGAAACACAACCATTTCATTTTAGTTCATTTTGTTCATTATATTAAAATAAATGCCTGAGAAAAATTTCAAGTTGATATCTTAAATAGTTTTTAAAATATCATGCGCGCAAACTTGAAAAACAGTGTTTTGAGAAAACGCCAATTAAAGTTCAAATTGTAGTTTTGGAACATAAATTTAATTTTTAAAAATTAAAAATATTTTCTATTGAAACATTTACTATTTAAAAATAATTTTACTGAGTATTTAAAATGATTAACCCAAAATATGTTTTAATATGGCTTAAGAAACATCAATCTAAAGAAAAGCTCGACAATTGTAAATATGAAAAAATATGTACATACCTTAACAAAAGATACATTTTTAGGATATAAAGGCACGAATATTGGTAAAGTACATTATTTGAAGTTATTTTAATAATTATATCTATGTATATATTTTTTTTACTATGCAACATAAAAATTTGATTTTATTTCACTTTATGAACTTTTCGATTTAAAATTTTCCGCTTTCATGCACATTGCCTTCGTTTTCTTTTATTGCCTCTAACTCAGAACTGTTGAGCATTTTTCTGGCTCTTCGAGTTTCTAAATTAAATTCTGTACATTTCTTTTCTGCCTCTTTTATGCTTTTAGTGTCAACATTAGTTGCAGCTTCTACAGCATGCTGCCCAACTTGCGTTTACATTTTCCTTTTTATCTCAATAAATAATTGTCATACAGAAAAATGGTTGGTATCAATCTTTTTAGAATAAAGTAAACTATTTAATGAGATAAAAATCTCAAAATCAATTTTTGGGGCATTTTAAAAGTAGGCTGTCCCCTTAAAGGTATAGTTCTCCAATTTTGTACGTCAGCTCATGAGTCTATGGGGCACATTTTACTCATTGGGAATTGTTTTGTAGGGGGGGGGGGTCGTGCACAAATTTTAAAAATGTACCTTTTTGAAAATGAACGAGAGGAATTTTTTTTCTTAAAATAGTTTTATTTCCGACCTTATTTTGAACATTTTTTTCAATTTACATTGCTCACTTATCTCTAATAGATAAGGAATTAAAGCCCGTTACCACTTTCTTGAGACACTCTGTATACTTTGCAGTTTTCAAGAATCCAGGCAGTAGTTTTCTGATAAGCTGAAAGGCGTATGGCTTTTTGCCAGCATCTTCTAATCGAGTTACAATACTCTGTAATATAGCTTCAAATAGACCTTACGTCTGGCTTTACCTGGACTGATTCTGCGATGAAAAAAAAATGTCCATTAAAGCAACTGACCTTGCCCTTGAATTCGATCCGTAACATTCAAGTAAATTACACTAAACCCTTTATTTTTACATTTTCCAAAAAGAGCTTAGCTTTCTGGGTAGCTATCTTCAGACAGCGCCTCTTCGCCACAGGTGATGTCACAGATATCCCTTTAACGTCCTTAACCCAGATCTCATAATTTTGAGCTTCGAGGGCAGATATCTTTACTTGAGATTTCACATTTTAAGAGTTCAGCTTAGTCCCCAAAAGAACTTTTTCAAACAGAATGTACCTTTCCTGGATTACTTTAACACATCTGGAACGTCCCGTAGCACTTCTGATGTTCTGATTCTGATATATATCACATTTACATCGGCACAAAACTGTAAACGTCTTTCATCGACACGGGACAGTGGCGCACCTTTTAGAACAGCAGAAGTTGGTGGACAACTTCTTAATGCAATACCTGAGAGCAGACCGCCCATCTTGTGTTTCTAAATACTTGTTACTATTCTACCTGACCTGACATAGCGCTTAGGCGCCTACCTGGGTTCATAACCAAAACTGAAAGAATATATGTTTGGAGTAGCGCAGAGCGCAGTGGAGTGGGGTCAATAAATTGCAGGCAGTTAGCTTTTAAAATAGTTTCCATTAAACGATTACAAATAACTTACAAAAGTATTTACTTTTAATAGCACCCCACTGATTGTACAACGAAACGATAGACATTTGCTATCGGACGATGCTATCGGCCAAGCATACATTCACTCTACAACGGATTGGCTTCCCATTATATTCTCACAAGCATCTGCCGAAGACAGGGATTGATTACCGCACGGGCCAAAAAAGCCTTTACCTAGGGCCTCCTTCTTTCGAGGGCCCCAAAAGGGTTAAAATACTGGGTTGGGGCATAATTATCAGGCGTTTGTAATTTTTCATTTGATTTATTAATTAAATTATTGAATTAAATTAAATGACTATATAAAATAAATAATTAAATAAAAAATGATTAATTAAAAATATTGTATTTTTTATTAAAATAGAGTACGTCAAAAAAACGCCTGAGAATAATGCACCAACCCAATAGTTTTCAGCTCTTAGAAAAAAAAAAAAGATCAATGGGAATAAATAAAGAAATGTCCAAATGTTAAGATCTAAAGCATTCTACCATGGAGCATTCACTAATGTGACCTCATCTGAAGCATCTCCTGAGCATTATAATTTTATGTACTTTTAAGATAAAAATTGACTGGACAAACAGGAATTGGAACCCCCACCCGTCGAGCTCTGGCCGGAGCAGAATATTTATATCCAAGTGATTCCACTACGGGTGTGTTCAGACTGCCACTTTTGAGTCAATCTAGTAAAACACGAGCTACTCGGGGAGATTGACATCGTGGACAGTGTTTGGGTAGAAGCGAACGAAAACAACAGTGGATCGAACGAAAAGTACATGCAAAGGTCACGTGATCTGTCTCCTCAAACTTACCAAGGAAAATCTTTCGGGAGTTCAAGTAATACTAGAGTTTCTCAGCTTGGAAGCGTAGACACCTTGTTTATCTCTTCGAGTAGTTCAAGTTGGACATCATGAAGAGGTTGAGTTTTTCTCGAGTTACTCAGAAGTGACATCGTGAACACACCCTTGATTTCCATACAACCAGGACACTTACACAGAAAATATATTACAATACACGGAGAAAAGAAAAAGGATATTCTTCAGCTTCAACAGAAAAGGATAAGAAACTTGCCAACTCTGGGGAAAAAGCTGCGACTCGAGTAACATCTTTCGGAAGTCACACAGACGGTCGGAAGTACGAGGAACCCTTCGAACATAACACAACATAAGCCCTTCGAACGGCAGAAGGAAGAGAGTGAGTACGCACGCACATTGACATGCAGGGTCGTATTTATAATTTTTTAGGCATCAGGCTAGTCTTCAGTGTCAGGTTCAGTCACCTTGGATGTTGAACGACCCATATTTTTCGCAAGCTGTAGACTTTTTGCCGTAATTTCCAACATATAATCCGTGGCGGTAAATAATCCGCATCTTGACGCACATTACATACAGATGCACATGAAACCTAGAATGAAATCTATTAAATTATTTTAATTTTATTTAAACTTATTACAATTGTTATACCTTTGTATAAAATATTTTGAACCCCTTTCGGTAAAATCTCGTCATTGGTTTATCACTGACGACCTTGACTCGTCATGCAGAATCTCCAATTTTACAGCTATAATAGCCACTTTTCATAAACAGTAATTTTCGAATTAGAACATAGCAAAATTTCAGGGTTTAACTCGTAAGTTGGTTATTAATTTTTTAAAAAAATATACTGTTTACAAAGTGGTTCATTATATTACGTGTAAGGTTGGAGACTGCTCATGCGACTGACGTAACTGTTGAATTTAAAACTATATCTATATGAATAATATAATTTTAATTATTAATATGTAAGAATTATACATGAAACAAGATTTTTTAAGACGTTCATTACCGATCACGGGATAGTGACGAATGTAAGCTAAATTTCCTATTTCAGTTTTGTTTTTAGGGAGGCAATTTAGGTGGGGGGCGGCGGGAAAAGGGAAGAGAGTGTCTCCGAAATGAATCTTAAAATTGCTACCGCTCATTAAGTGAATAGTTCTTTCTTTTTTATTTTGCGTGAATAGGCGTTAGAACTCCTTAAAAAGTCCTCCACCCATGGTGTTCTGCCTTTTTGGCAGATGGCCCTCTTCTGCGTTACCTTAACAAAACACATCTTTTTTATTTTCCTACCCTTATATACATCCCTAGCAGTACAATAAGAATGTCTAATTTCAACATTCACTGACGAGCAGGGGCGTAGCCAGAAATTTTTCATGGGGGGGGTTACGACTACTGCAACTCACATATATGCATAGATGTGTGTGATAAAGGAGTAAAGAATATACATTTTGTATGGAAAAAATTCCTCATGGGGGGGGGGTTATGACCCCCCCCTAACCCCCCCGTGGCTACGCCCCTGCTGACGAGCCAAAACAGGATGACCACTCCCATATTTTTCAATAAGCACGTCTGAATGGTATATCGAGTTAGTAATTAAGTGGGAGTGGTATTTAACTATTGCTGGAAAAGGAATCATTCTTGCTCTTCCGTTTGTGAGTGATGGGAAAGGCGCAGTAGCGTAGCCAGGATTTTATTTCGGGGGGGGGGGGTATAATTGTAAGCTAAAGTTCAATTGTAAGCTAAACATCAAATTGTAAGCAAAGTGTTCCATTTCGGGGGGGCTGCAGCCCCCCCTCCCTCTGGCTACGCCCCTGGAAAGGCTGTTGATCGAAGCGAATTTGATACAGGGTAGATTGTAATGGCCCGAAGACTCGGAACGAGTCTCTCCGAAACTGCACGACGGGTCGGTTGTTCTCGATATGCCGTTGTTAGTATTTATAAAAAGTTGGACTAATGACGGTGAAACCAGCAGTAGACTCCACGCTGTTGGTCGTCCACGCATCATCAAAGAAAGAGGACGTCGGAGACTGTCCCGCCTATACAGCAAAATCGACGGTAGACAGTCGCTCAGATGACAGCCCAATACAATGCTTTCCGGGAGAACAGCTGCTCCCTTCTTGTACAGCAGACTATACACAGGCTGCTGGTGGTGGTGGTATTATGCTTTGGGGGACGTTCTCTTGGGTGGCTCTGGTACCCGCAGTTGTGCTAGAACAGACCATGAATGCTGCGGACTATCTGAACATCATAGCCTACGTCTTCCCAAGAGGAAATGGAATCTTCCAACAGGACAACGCGCCATGTCACAAGGCTGGAATTGTGTTGGAGTGGTTCGAGGAGCATAGTGATGAATTCTAATTAATGTGCTGGCCAACTAACTTGCCGAATTTTAATCCCATAGAGTGTATTTAGGATTGCATGGCGCTGCAAATAAGTGTTAAACACCACCCTGTTCTAATATCTCGGCTATGCGTGACCGCTGCTTAAATATTTGGTAAAACCTGTCTCCAGCTATCTTCCAAGAGCTTGTGGCATGCATGCCCGAGAGAGTTGCAGCTGTTTTGAAGGCCAAAGGAGGGACAACGCGTTATTGAGTAATTGGTCATAATGTTTCGGTTCTTTGTAAATGTAAATGTTTAAATTTGCTCTTGACTATTGTAACTAACACGTTTCCTATATGGCACTGTTGACATGGCGGCATCAGGGACTCATTTCCGGCAGGGCATCCGGGGTAAACGCCCGGCCCCCAACAAAAAGGGGGCCGCCAAGTTAGCCTTTAAGTTTAAAAATTTGCAGATTATGATTTTAACGTTAAATAAGCGACAGAGAAACTAATTTTAAGAAAAATAATAGTAATAATAATTGTTACTAATTCATAGCGTTGGCATTACGGTCAACCCCTTTTTTTAGAGAAAAGGTAGAGTCTCAGGCAATTATTTAGCGCAAAGTTATCATTTAGCCATGGCTTATCTAGTGATGCATGCTGATCGTGAGGAAACCATGGAGCTGATTTTCAATCGAAACAGATAAAGAAAATAGCTTCCTAAGTGGAGGGAAGTGAAATCTATCCCACTGTTAATGAATGAATGCTGTTATATAAACATTAGGACAATAAATATTGCTCGACCCATGGCTGAACGCGTTTGCGCTCTAAAATGGGAGACTGAAGGTGACAGGTTCAAAACCAGGTCGCGTCCGCTGACCTAACCGTTCGGAGTTTTCCGTTGTTTTCTCCAAAACATCGCATAAATACGAGTAGGGATCCCTTAGAAAATTCCCCACGGAGGGCAATCCCACTCCCCCCCACCCCCGTCGGCCTACATCCCTCGTGAAGATAATTGGCAGTAATACCACACTTACATTTATTGAGGACAATAAATAAAAAATTATTGTAGCACATGTTACTTGAAAAATATGGAATGAAATGAACGATTGAAAATTAAATAATATCCTTGAAATATTATTATCCGAAATAATATCATTTCACTTTGCTTCTTGATTAAATAATCATTTTTATGCTGTTATAATAGCCGTCTTTGTGCGGTGTGATATGAAAGTTTGTTTTTATTTATTGTAAAATAGTTTTCGGAAGGGGGGGGGGGGGCAATGAAGCTTTTGCCCTGGGTCCCCATCTCTGCAAATAGGTCCCTGGGCGGTACACCTTAGTTTGTAAGACTTTTTCTTAACAATACTGAATTTCAGTGAATTCCCATTTTTATTTTTGAAATGTGATTTAATAATTCTTAATATTAAAAAAAAAAACTCGGGGCTCTATAATTAAATGTTTGAAATATGTACATCCATTATTTTAGATTTCATGGTTTACGAACTATCGTCGTCACAGTGCTTTTGAACAGCTTTAAAAACAAACCAATGATGTTAAAAACACAAAAAAATTAATAATGCTTCTTCACTCTATGCACTATGGACTGACACTAACCGTAAAGCTGTATGTCTCATGTAACTTTCAGAAAAAAAATCATAAAAACAAAAATTGCCTTCCAAAATCGGCCGAATATTTAGCCGTTCAGTGTCAGTTCTGTAAGTTCAGTGTCAGTTCACAGTGCGACTTGTAAAGAAACATTCTAAATTTTTCTGAGTCTCTAGCTCAATTAAATTTTTTAAAAAGCTGTCCGAAAGTTGCATGATTTTCAAGTGGAACAGCCTTAAAGGTTTAAACTGTCTCTTAACATTAAATGGCCCGTTTTCCAATAGTTTCTAACTTTTTGACTTTCGTAGAAAATGAATGAACGTTTTCATTTTGGATTTTCACGATATGCTTCATTTAAAGTAAGTACAATTAAATATATGCGAAAATTGAACTAAAGACTATTACTTTTATATCTTTTTTTTCTATTCACACTCGTAAATCATCAGGGAAGACATTATACGGTGACACGATCCAAAATCAACGCCCGAAACCGCATAAGCAGGCAATTTCTCCATTGAAAATATCTCAAATTTGAAAGTTTCGTCGATTGTACATACATTTAGCGAATTTAACATAGAACAGAGGAACATCAGTTGGAAGCAAGAAGGCAAAGTGCAGATCGGGGGCTGTTTAATTTTAGACCGTCAAAGAGAGAACAGGAAACGATGCCAAGCCAGTGGTCGGGGGATGTCGACACAAAAAGATGCCTCCCCCGCACCGCCGCAGGAACACACTCACTTCGACTGCAAGTCAGTGCACCAAACATGCTGGATTCGTGAGATTCGTCAGTTGTTTTCATTCCTGTTGACTTTTTTTCGCATGTGTTTTTCAAAATTCAATTCCAAACGCCCCGATAGAAATAAAGCCTCGGGACTGAAGAAACAAGCTTCCGTTTGGGAGTCCCTGATCAAATTGAAGGAAAAACAAACTTCTACTAATATGCGCCCCCCCCCTCCACACACGCACTCTTTTTCACCTGTCTGTTTACAAAGTTCAATTACAAACATGCCGATATAAACGTAGATTCGGAACTGAAGAAACAAGCTTCCCCTTGGGCATCCTCTAAACGAGATGTATATTTTGATGCATAAAAAAAAAGCAAACATACTAATTTGTACCATTGTTTTTTACGCGTTTTACAACGACAAACATCTCTATTAAAATACAACCTGGGAGCTGAAGAATCGAGCTTCCGTTAATCACACTCTCTCAATTTCAATGATTATAAAACAGTTTTTCCCCCATTCTTATTATACAGTTTGGGGACTGAATAAACAAGTTTCTGTTTGGGCGGCCCTGATCTCGTTCTTTTAACAGTGGCGTAGCTGGGGGAGGGAGGGGCATCTGTCTCCGGGCGCCAAATTGTACATGTAAAACCTTCCCCGTTGAATTTTGGTATGTAGGAAGGGGCCGCGAAATCTTCAGTTGTTCCCGGGCGCTGGAAATCCTAGTTGTGCTTCTCTCTAAATTCCGCTAAATGACTAATAAATGCAGATTTTTCCCACTCTTGCACGGATGTGTTTTACAAAATTTAATTACAAACAGCCCGATTTAGAACAGTTTGGTGACAAAGAAAAAAACAGGAAAATACAGGCTTCAGTTTGAGCGCCCCCTATATGCGTTGTTTAGATTTCGATAAATAAACAATTAAAATATCAATTCCCTTACACTTTTAACAGGGGTTCTTTTAAAATTTAGTAAGTATCGGAGTTCAAGTGAGAGCATACTGAGGACTAGTTTCCATAAATGTGAAACCAATACATATATTATTTCTCCCTACCTTCATAATAACTAATATTTTCAGAAATAATGGAAACATTTTTATATGAAAAACACTTATAGAAATATTCAGAAATGTCGAAGGCTATAAATGGACTCGATTCGAACGTAGCAATACGAAACCATGTTTGGCCTGAATGATTGAATAATAGGGAAATTTATGTTGCTTCAGACAGGAAAGTAGCGAAAACAAAATTTGGGGAGGGGGTGTGCCCCAAAGGTGAAAAATGTAGAATTTCTAAAAAAAAAAAAAAAAAAAAAAAAAAACTTAATTTATTAGCATTCAGTTAACAAAAATCCAAATTTCAGGGGGGTGCCCAGACCCCCCCCCTTGGCTACGTCCCTGGCTTCAGACAACTGGATAATTCATAAGAACTACATTACGTGTGCTTTTTCAAAATTCTATATCTGAATACAACCTGGCTGAAATATTCTGAGCAACCCTGTACGGTACTAGATATGTGAGCCTTCTGTGCTGGATTTCTAGGCTGCTAATGAGCCCTCACAATTTAGATGACAAGATCCCTCGGCAATTTATTTCATAATCAGATAAGAAAAGAATTCTTGAATACTGCCATCCCCTCGGAAGATCGGGACTTTTGGCATCCCAGACTGAACTTGATTTTTGCAGATATATAGTAGTGATTACCTGGTGTCAAGCCCAGATCAAGTGATTTGAAGATTCCATGCCAGCCGTTCAAAATGGTATTAATTTCCTAAGGGGTGGCCGGAGATCTTTTTAAATCCTCATCGTGGTATTGATATCTTAGTTATACAGCAAATACTCGCTTTTTTGATGCTGCAGTTACCAACGAATGGACAGTAGAAAGTATCTATCAATCTATAAACAAACCCATTTAAGTTACGGAAGACATGGACTGTGACATATGTAGGCTTACATGAGACCGGGCTCGAAGTGATGCGTTGAACAATCTTCAGTTATTCTGCTCGTATAATCTTACGTTCAGTACACGAAACTTTCTAACTTGTCACCTTTTGTTTTAAAGTTTTTTCATTCCTGCCTTGATATTAGCATTTTTAGAATACAAGGTAAAAGTTGGAATGGAATCTTTTTTCTAAATTTTAAAAATTATAAGATTGATGTTCATAAGCGTCAGACTGTATAAATCGGCTTGATGGAGTGACGAAATTTAATTGGGAAATCGTGGAATCTGGATCATTTAATAATCTGTTTTAGATGATTGGATAATTTATGATCAGTATGTGAGAGTCGGATGTTCTTTTAATGAACTTTTTTTCAAAGTTTTCCAAGTTCTCGACCAAATAATAATTTACCAGCAAAGCTTGTTTTAAATAGTATGGGTGCCCCTGAATACATACATCCTCTTAGTTTCGATGAATGAAAAACAAAAATAACATTTTCCCTCCTGGATCTTGGTATTTTTAGACTCAAAGGAAGCAGATTTTAAGAGATGATTGTTTTTTTTTTTTTTACTAAAATTATTTATAAATTAAGAGCAAGTGTCAGAGAAGCAAATTGGATCGATTTTAATACAGAGCAGTTGTCAAATTGGATGATTGGAAAATTTAGAAAATAAAGTTTAGAATACTTTGATTTTCAAATGCTCAGTACAGATTACTGAGCATTTGAAAAGAGCTATTATTATTGAGAGATTTTTTTTCCCTTGCATTTTCTTGCTGAATTATCCAGATTTGTTGTCAGATCCAGTTTAATTAAACGTTGCGGAAATTTACCAGCTGTGTGGCTATACATTCTTCTAAAGCACAACGCATAAAGGCATGTTTTACGTCCTCGTCAGTGACCAGCAGTCGTAATTATGCGGAAGCTGTCCACTCATCTGTCCAGTCGTCCAGTCCTAAAATCTTATAGAATTAACACTGTGGTTGGGAGAATCTGGTCTTTCCAAATGGTGACGCGATTTTAGTCGCCAGTAAAATTTTAGATCTCCTGTTTTTGGATTATTTGTTTGGACAAAGTGAGGGGATTTCATGAATGCGAAAAATCTCGAGATCATAGTTGTCGATTACACGATCAATCTATTACTCTTCAATAGACTGAATAAAGTCGTCGAATTAATCGATGGATGGTGATTAATCGAATACTCATCAGTAGCCATAAATTTGCAGAATTGGTTCTCAATAAAGGAAATATTTAAAAATTTCACGAATAATGCTACTCCATAAAAGTATATGTTTGTAAATTTTTCAAAAGATTATTTTAGTCCGCGATTATAGCTGGCTGTAATCATTCCGAAGTCTGCTCAAGGTACCATAGCATGAGACATTGCCGTTAGTATCGAGCGGTACTTGAAAATTGGTACACAGGAAATATAGATATGAAACACTTATAATAAAGATAAAATTTCGCACCACAAAATACTTCTTCGCAATCTTTTATCAACATGTCTCCTACAACTTTCACAAAAAAATGCGAAAGCACACAGTTGGCCATCCGCGTAGGGAAATATTGCAAAATACCACATGTTTAAAATTTTTTTCTGGATGCTTTATATATATATATATATTGTTTCATTCTAACTGAAGTTGCACGATCTTTTAAACAGCCTTGGGGGTGTCCGAAAAATCTGACTATCAAAAATGAATTAAAAATAAACAAAGATTTTCACTTAGTTTATGCTCCATGAAGAAAAGATCAAAGTTTCTTTCTACACAATGCAAACTCTATGGCTAAACTAGGTCCAGTACCGTGGTCACCTAATATTTCCCGACATAACACCGTCGGACTTCTTGTGGGAATAAGGGAAAATCATACTTAAGGTTTACTGTCGACAAAAGTGCACGCAAAGTATAGTAAACGAAGAAGCGGTATATTTTTCGAGTGATTAACATGACTTTAAAAATAAAAAAAGCAGTACGAAAGTCCTGTGATTCCAGCAGTTTCTTTCTTTAAAGAACAGCCTTAATGACACATGGAACACAAAATAGCTCAAATTTACGAATTTTCAATTATCGGCCCAAAATATATAGATCAGACTTAGGGATGGACGCGAGACGAAAAATAAGCGTCTGGCGTCTCGCAAAATAGCCTAAAATCTTGTCTCGTCTCGCAAAAATCCCTATATCGTAATGTTAAAAATGTGTGTCTCGTCTCGCAAAAAAGCTGTAAATCTCTGTCTCGTCTCGCAAAAAAGTCGTCTCGCGTCCATCCCTAAGACTGAGACGATTCCATACATATATAATTTGTGTCGGTTTAGAATATATAAACACTGAAAATATGGCTTCTAAAAATGTCAAGAAACGTGGTTTGGCTACAATAAAGCTTTCGTTTTTTGCCTTTTTCTCAAAGGGTGGTTTTTGGATGCTTTGGTACACTTATCTAAAACTCTGTTTCAGGTAAACAGTCGAAACTTTCCAAAAGTGTTTAACCCTTTAACGCGCAGTGATCCCGCTCTGGGAACACCCAATTCTGAGGTTTTGACTGTTGCCAGTCACGAAGAATAGATTTGATTTCTATAAAAATAGTTGCGGGTGACGTAGCTCCACGTGAATCCTTTACTATTTAGCACGTCATTTCCCGTCAAAAAATGGTCACGATTCTTTTTAACAGCACTGGCATCTGCTGAAAAATGGAAGAACGCGAGAACAACTGAATAGATTGCCCAACTCTGAAAGCACAGCCAGCTGCGTAAAAAAAAAGGGTCTCTAGATCTGTGGCACACGATGAACGTTTCCATCGTCCGCCATCTTGCTGGTAGTTAAGTCGAGCGATGGCAACGGATGCCCTTTTTTCAGAGTTGAGAAAGGGTTGCGCCTCAAAGTGTTAACTAACTCGTTTCTTTCTAAATACCTAACATTAAAGATTTGAGTGAAAAAATTTTGAAAATAATGACTTTTTTGCGTGTTTAATTTTTAGGATTTTTAAAGTTTTTTTGGTAAAATATTTTAAACTTTATTTCTTTCTAGCCAAAATGAAAATCGCTTCTTATTATTTTCATATAGTATAATTTTTTCGGATACCTTATCAAATTTCAAAGCGATAAACTCAATAATTTTTTAGAAAAGTGTACCAAACTGACATACAGTTCATGAATGTTCGTTCTCATAAACAGTTCTTAAAAACTAATTGATGAATCAAATTAATTATTTTATTTTATAAATGGACTAAAATGTGTGTATGTACTGTGGACAAGAATTTTCATTGCTATCTCTATTTAAATGATGTTAAATCATTTGCATGATGTTAAATCTTTTACAAACTCTGCCTTATTTGACTCGTCGAGATGTTCCCTGTGTCCTTAGGCGTCTCAAAAACATATTAATGAGTTAGCATATGTGGCACCGTACCCCCGACAACGCCCAGCCCAGCCAACAAAACGACTTCTGATTTTGGCTCTCGCTCGCTGCAAAAATTTTGTCGGAAGGACGGATCCAAGGGTGAGAGGCCGTTGGATGCAGAAGCTAGCTGCCAAAGCTTCACTGGAGTTATTGGAGGGAATGTACACATAAACACGGCAACAAAGTACACACGCAACGACGGGAACGTCAAAAATTCCAGTCGAGTTTCTCCGACGACTAAAACACTCCTTCTCTATATTTCCACAGATATAAATATAGTTACGGACGCCCCACTATTCGAGGAATTATTTTGAGTCGTTAAAATTTTTAAGCACCGGAGAAATATGTGCGGTGGAAATATTCTGCGGTGCAAATATTGGTGCGAGTATTTTAGAAATGAAGGAGATTTTTTCGACAAGTTGCTGCTACCAACTCCTGCTGGGAATAAATGAAAGGCGAAAAATGAAGCCTGTGTAACCAGACAATAGTTACGGTGAGAGGAATGTATCTATTTTATTTATTTTAAAGCTCATTTAAAATACGGCTAAAATTAGCTGTTTATTATCGAGAATGCAGATTTTGGAGGAAGGGGACTGGGTTTAGACATCATCCTTGCTTCCTTAAGAAAATTGATTTTCTGTTTACTTGATATTCTTAAAGACTCGTTTTATTCGATAAAAGGTTTTTTTTTTTTTGTTGTTGATGTTGTTTGAAATTTTAAATAGAAATTTTAAATAGTATAAATGTGTATGGCTCTCAGTTCTCAAAACATTTTGCTTTTCAGTGTAAACTATTTGTTTGGGGCAAAATAAAAGCGGTCCGGACGAGGGGATGCGATTGGACGTGAATTATTGACATGAATGTTAGCTTAGGTCAGTCTGGTCTTGTCTCTAGCTGACCACCCAGGTCACCTGACCTGTCTGCGTGAGATTACATTTTGAGGAGAACCCGCAAGTCAAAGGTGTATCGCAACAAGCCTCATAGTCTTCAAGAACTGCAGCAGAACATTTCTGACGAGATTGCAGCAATTCTAGCAGTCCAGCTTCGATCTGCCTTCAGCACCTTGCTGACCAGGTCCCAAAAATGCCAAGAGATGAAGGGTGGTTATTTTCAACATCTACTGTAGGCAGGTTAGCGAACTAGGTAGTATTTCCTTACCCTTGTTGTGTGTCTTTGTAATCTGAAATTCCGGGTCACTTTTATTTGCTCCACCTTGTATTTTAACATTAACATCTTGGTTAAATTTCCTACATTATTTTCACGAACTACAAGTTCAGATTTTTGTTGAATGAAGGAGCATTCGATAAATTCGGGGATATATCGGCGAGCTTCCGCTTAATCGAGATTACAGTCTGTTTCAGACAGGTTTTACAATACACTAAAATATTATTCAAATGTCAAATTTACTCAGTTTTTTTAATGTACGGATATTCTCTAGGAAAGCTACACTAAAAACAAAATGTAGTTCCTCAAATTTATTTTGAGCGGCGTACTTTGTAGCAAACTTTTAACTTTCATGGAATACACACATAAACAAAAAAGTACACGTAACGAGACGTTTAATAGGCTGTCGTTTTTCTTGACAGTTAAACGGGTTTCTCTCTATTCGTATTCACGGATATAAATAAAAACCATAAATACTGAAGAAATATGTATAGTATGATGTTTTCGTTTAGTAGTCTAAACATTTTGGAACATAAGGAGAAACATTTCGAACTAGCTGAGGTATCAGTTTTTCACCTGGAAATGAGGCTTATTGTTTAGAAAACACGGATGCGAGAAATATTATGCATGTTACCGGCAATATATGAAAGTTGGCATTCTATGGAATGTCTAGACATTTTATGTAATGCCGAAAAATGGCCCGTAGAGTATGAAACTATTAAACATTTCACACATTAACACAGTCAATCTATAGAAAGCAGAAAGACAAGCCGGCAAAGTATGAAATACATCTCATTTAATTTCGAATATCACAAAACAAGATACGATTTTTATTCCTCCGCTCAATTTTAAAACATTTCACATACAATATTTCACATAGCCTATTTTCGAGGCGGACAGCGATAGATGGATGCACTAATTTTTTTTTTCTTATCAAATTTCTAGCGGTATCATATTTTCCGTACTACCAATAATCGAAAATAGAAAACGTTTTTTCGACCACCCTAATATGTATTTTTTAAGAATGAGCATTTTTTATAGGCCTTATCATAGTCCGCCCCCTTTTATTTTTTACTTTGCCTACAGAGCATTTCTCTATGCCTTGGAATTATATACAATGCCTAAATATATAATAATTCTGAAACTTCAAAATTTGCCTGAAAACGTAGGGCATCATATAAAATGCCTAGGAATTCTATAGAAGGTCAGTTTTTCCCTACATCGTCAGTAATATATATATATATATATATATATATATATATATATAGTTATTTATTTGCATGTAGTGTAAAATGGGCCCCACCAGTAGCCGAGCGCATTTGCACTCTGAACTGGGAGATGGAAGGTGCCCGATTCAAATCCCGGTCGTGTCCGTCAACCTAGCCGTTAGAGTTTTCCGCGGTTTTCTCCGAAACTTCGCGTAAATACGAGTTAGGACCCCTTAGAAGTCCTCCACGAAGAGTATCCGCCCTTTCGACCTAAATCACTCGCGAAGGTAATTGGCTGCAGGGGCGCAGCCAGAAATTTTTCATGGGGGGGGGGGGGGTTACGACTACTGCAACTCACAAATATGCATACATGTGTGTGATAAGGAAGTGAAGAATATACATTTTGTATGGCAAAAAATTCCTCATGGGGGGAGGGGGGGTTATGACCCCCCCCCTTGGCTACGCCCCTGATTGGCTGTAATACCCCATTTACATTTAGCATGGTGTAAAATGTCAAACCATTCGGTCTACAGGTATCGAAAATACTTTTCAAGTAGAAACTAGTGGAATTTTTTTTATAAATCTAGGGAATGTGTGAGTTTACAAATTTTCAATGCTAAGATTTTTTCTCTGAAGGCGCGTAGCATTCGGAATTTAGTTTAGAAAGTTATAGAATATTTTTCTATAACTTTTAGAAAACCATTTATTTTAAAAACTTTTTTTTTAAACCTGAAGAAATGTCCTTATTCTTGGATATGTTAAGTGCTACGCCGCATCCCATTAAATAAACTAATAAAATAAATTTCGATCAAGCTATGCTTGTCTTCCTCTTTCTATTTAAGTACGTATGCTGAATATCAAGCCGATCGGTCAAACGGTGTAAATTTGTAAACTACTCTGAAAAACATATTTTCTGTACATAGATATTTTTGCTACTGACCCTTCGATATAGGTGAAAAGCTGTTTTCAGAGCGGAATTTTTTACCTAAAAACATTTTGAAACAAAATTCGGGAAAACAGGATTTTGTAGGTACTTAGTCATTTTAATGTTACTAAAGGTAAAAATATTTTAATAGGATTCAAATTTGTGCCCTTAAAAATTTGCCGAATTCGTTGATTATGATCGACGATTTCATGTTGCTTCATAACACCAATATTTACACACACACACCTCTTTTAAAATAAGACTACCGTAAAACTTGCACTATGTAGACTGCACAAAGAGAAAAAACTGTTTTCATTCCGAGAGCTATCTAGTTCTTCATGTTTTGAACGTAGCGTAGAGAGCAGAGTCATGTGAGAAGCGCTAAAATTTCAAAAGTAGCGCGCTATCTGCAGCAACGGCTAACTGAGCATGCTGATAAAGAAAACACCCAGCCTATCGAGTTCTTCAGGCGCACAGATCAACTGTGCATCCTGGGCAGGTCGCATGTTCATTTCATACCTATCAGATGGCTTCAAGCAGTCTCCCCAGAGAGAAAAAGCCTTGAAACTAAATCAGCCACTGATAGGTCAAGAGAGTTTCTCCCTTCATTGAATTCGAACCAGAATTTTCCCCAGCACTTCAAAAACGTACTGAATCTGACACATTTTTCGGGATCTAAACGTAAAAGTAATTCAAAATTATTTGTGGCTTGGTATGAAGTGGACGTAAATCTTTTAAAAAAGTTTCAGGTCGATCACTCAGTTTTTAGACGTTGCAATTTTAAAATGCCGTGTATACTCACTAGAGATGAGACGGGCTCAGCCCGAGCCCGGGCGCGAACCGGGCGCGGGCTCGGGCTCGTGAAAAATTTTTCCTTTATTGTACATACTGCTTGAAACAGTTTTTAAAAGGCGATTCATGAGGAAAATAAAACTACTTATAAAAAAAATAAATAAAAATAGAAGCACGGGCGACTAGAAGATGCGTGAAGTTCTTTGGGTATTTTAGAACGGCGGTTTATATTCCTTAGTTAGTCATGAGATCCGACATTTTTTGATAAAGAATGGATACAAAGAATTAGAAAGTGCATTGGGAGTTTGCAACTGTATTTGTCTTTAATTTGCACAAACGGCAAAATTTACTGTATTCTATCAATGAAGTAATTGAGTTTTTTTTTTTTTCATCTTTAGTTAAACTTTCGGGCTCGGGCTCCGACATAAATAATATTGCTCGGGCGGGCTCGGATTAAAAGTCCTCGGGCTCGGGCTTCAAAAAATGAGCCCAAACTCATCTCTAATACTCACGTAATACTAGCACATTTTTGGTCAATTTTTCATGGTGAAAGTCTAGGTGCGACTATTGAGCGGGAAAATCTACTAAAGCTAAAACATTACTGATATAATAAAATTACTCTAGAGCTAAAACATTACTGATATTATAATAAAATGACTAACTCACCAAATGTTTCCAGATTATCTGTCGTATATGAAATAATCTTTTCGTCAGTTGCACACAAAAAAGAGGCATTTTTCTTTTTATTCGAATAAATGAAGCCAAAACGTGACTGCGACTTTTATGCGGGAAAATATTTCGACCCTTTTTTCTGCTTCAAAACGGGGTGCGACTATTACGCGAGTAAACACGGTAGTAGCGCTTATTTTAATATCCACAAAGCTCCGAAATTTGTTTGACATAACCTGTTCAAAGGCCCAGATATTTAGCTCGTACGATCAACGATGAAGAATTTTTAAGTGATAAAGGAATCTGTTTGGAGAGAAATTAAATGCTTCCTCTTCGTCAGGAAATAAATATAAACTAATCCAGCTTAACCCTTTGAGGCGCAACCCTTTCCCAATGCTGAAAATAGGGCAGCCGTTGCCATCGCTCGACTTAACTACCAGCAAGATGGCGGACGATCGAAACTTTCATCGCGTGCCACAGATCTGTGCGACACAGCCAGCTGCGTTAAAAAAGGGTCTCTAGATCTGTCGTTGCCATCGCTCGACTTAACTACCAGCAAGATGGCGGACGATCGAAACGTTCATCGCGTGCTACAGATCTGTGCGACACAGCCAGCTGCGTTAAAAAAGGGTCTCTAGATCTGTGGCACACGATGAACGTTTCGATCGTCCACCATCTTGCTGGTAGTTAAGTCGAGCGATGGCAACGGCTGCCCTTTTTTCAGCATTGGGCAATCTATCCAGCTGTTCTTCGCATTCTTCCATTTTTCAGCAGGTGTCAGTGCTGTTAAAAATAATCGTGACCATTTTTTTTTTTTTTACGGGAAAATGACGTTCTAAAAATTAAAGGATGCTCATGGAGCTATGTCACCCTCAGCTCTTTTTATAGAAATCTAATCTATTCTTGACTGGCAACAGTCAAAACGTCAGAGTTTGGTGTTCCCAGAGCGGGATCACTGCGCCTTAAAGGGTTAAACTTATTGGTCAAGTCCCTACCCATTTATGTTAATTGATATTTTGTGTTGTGGCAAGTCTATACGAGGGGCATCTACCTTAGGGTATCATGGTAGAAGGACTTAAGCTTTTTGAAGAATTATTTCTATTACTTTTTTATTCATTAGTTCAGAAACACTTGAACAGCAAAGTACAACCTTGAACCATTAAAGTAGAGCTATTTGTCCTCAAGGACTGTCCAAAAGTTTATTAGTTTTATTTATGAGAATTCAGAGAAGCCGTTTTTTGGATTTTAACGACTATTTACATTTTCATAAATTTATTACGCTGCTAGTAGATTTATGGCTGAAATGTCGAAGACAGGCGTAAAATGGAAAACCGTTTCCCCGCTCTTTTTCATATAATAGCCAATTAGGGGATCTCTATAGGTCAAATAGTTCAGTTTATTCTGTCGCAATTTTGATTTATTACAGATGTGGATCATTTTCTAGAAAAATAATCGTTAGGCAGGTGGCGTGATAGTAATTATAGTGATAGAATCGTTAAGTGACATTTTCTCTCTTGTATATTTGCTTTACATTAAAAACATATTTTAGGCTGATTTATAGATATTTATTTCTATTCGAGCTTTGAAGGCTGGCTATGTGAAATTTGCGAAAGACAGCCGTTAGCGGTTGATTTATTTTCTTCTGTAGGTACTTTTTATGTGGTTTTGGATGTAAACCCCACTAAAGCTTCTTGGTTCCACGTATTTATTCATTTTTGTTCATATGTGAAAAGCCAGAGGGAGCAACTTCTTAAAATATTTTCTATTAAACAGTTAATGTTAAGAAATTTATGAATACCTTACCCTTATAACGCAGAATAGCATGAAAAAAAGTCGGCTGTAATTCAACATATTTGATATACTACATATTTTAGAAGATAAATTAATTATATTATATGAATTCGTTTTTTTGGTGGTATGACGAAATTCCCCTGTCTTTTGAAATCTTTCATAACTAGTTTTTAAAGAACAGCCTTAATTCTTTGATTTATCTGATACTTATTTTCCAAGATGAAAGACTCCTTCAGACATTTTGTGGAGGTGAGAATATACACATTAATAAGGGAAGTGATCAAGATTACATTCAAATCTAAAATCTCGAATGTAGGTGATGAATGAATTCTCAGAGCTCTCAGTTTTTTAATTAACTATGTAAAATTTTATGGATTTCTTTTTGCTTAGTTTGATTTTTGATCTTTTAACAAATAAAAGAATAAAATCATTTCCTCCTAAAAGAATTTTTATCTTTTTCCTTTATGGTGTTTCTCAATAATAAAACCCCCCTCCAAAAAAAAGCAAGGCAAAAAGCTGTAAATAAAACATTATTATTGAGGTTATATGAGGTATTTTAAATTACATCAGCTACCAACAGCTACCAACATGTACGGTAACAGCTACCAACATGTACGGAATATAAATAACCACTTTTTATAAATAGAGGTTCTTTAAAAAAAAATTTCGGAATAATAAATACGTTGCATGCTTAACGCATTTTTTTTTTTTTTTTTTTTTTTTGAGAGTGGGGGGTATTTTCTAAGCCAAAAATTACTATTCATAAAAAGTGGTTAATTATATTCCGTACATGTTGGCAGCTATGCTAGTATAATGTAATAACTGTCCAAATGTTGAATGTGCAGACGCAAACATTTTAGACTTGACATATATGGAGAAAAAAAAATAATGCTCTCATTTAGAACAGATATATGGTTGTTTTCTGTGCCCCAAAGCTAGAAGAATAGATCGTAGAATTATGCGTGTAGGTGATACACGCAACTGGTGAATTAGACGAAATGATCAAGAATTTCTATTAGCTAGTATTCTAGCTAATCACAGCAGAATAACTAGTTTGTGTAGCAAGAAACTATCGTTTGATATAATCATGGACTAAAATTACCGTTTGTGAGTCTACCCGCTAGCGTAGTCGCCGATTTACAGATATTTTCATTTGGGTACAAGCACTAGCTTATAGGGTAGAGATCTAAAAATTGGGTAAGTGCTTTCAGAAGTGTCTCGTTTTATGATCCAGTATGTATAGGGAGTACATAGACTCATAAATTCTAGTTCCATCAGTTATTTTCTAGATGTTAGTGGCATTTTTTTCCTCGTGAAAACATCCTGTTAAAGTATCTGAATAAAATAAAGATAGTTGATACATTATTATTCACCTAGTTGATACATTATTCACCTGGCTACTGCTGTTTAATAAAAACACAATAAAGCACTCAGTCAAATACTAAAGAAAGCAAAACACAGGAATTCTTTTAAGAGAAAAAAATATATTTATTAAATTAACTTTGCTAACGCAAGCCGATAAAGTGAACTCTCTTCCAGATACACACGCCATAAATTACAAGACATATTTACATAGTGCGAATATTTACATCTTTCTACACATATTTACACATTGGTATCACAACATATCGAAGAGGCCGACAATGACAAAAATCTACATAAAAGCTTGTATACTGAAGCCTCATGAAATAAGCCTACATTTTATTGTAACTCAGCCAAATATGAAAATTTGACATTTAAATAGTAATTTTTTAATATTATTCGTAGTATAAAGATGCAGACTTATCTGTGACAAGACTTCAGTACATTTAACAACATATTTTAAATATACTTAAAAGGTAAGGTTATAAATTACAATTTGTAGCCAAGAGAGAGAGAGAGAGAAATAGTTCGTTAGATAAGGTGAAATCGTTCCGAGAAATGTGGTAAATAAATGACAAAGCATGTTAACGAGGGCTCATCTCAAATACCAACGGAGTGGTTAAATATTGTACAAACAGTAATTAGAAATGTAAAGGTTGGGTGTTAACTGTTTCAAATAAAGCAATAAATTCAAATGCTTTGCTATCTTTCACTTATTGCACGCTTTATTTGGGGGGGAGGATAATCTGATAAAAAAATATTGAGATTAGTAATACAGATTTAGGAGTATTGAGTCATATTTCAATGAAATCGTTACAATTCGATATAATGTATGTATATATACAAAAGACTAGACTACATAACATATCAAATTTGATTTGTACTAAAGCTCGTTTAGAGTTTGAAAAATTGCTCAAACTAAATTATTACAGGATGTAATAAAGTTTCTTAAAAGCTGCTTGGTGAAACGCTTCTGCATAAACTCACAAAAGTAATGAAAATTCAGCATGCAACATTATAATGATGATCCAGAACATTTATTACAGCAAATAAATCCCTTAGACAGCACAAAAATAAACACAGTAATTTGAAAATGTTTAATGGTAATACCTATTTCAAAGAAATATAAACATTTAATTTATTAATAATTATTTTTCAAAGAAAAATGTACAATAAAATTAAAGAAAAATTAGTAAATTTTATCTTTATTGAAGACTAAAAATGGAATAAAAGAATTTTAGAAATGCCAACATAACATGCAAAGATGAAAAATACAAAAACACAAATATATTACGTACATAGTTAAGAGAAATTGATTAACTTGGAATGTTGTTAATAAGTTTGTTGTACACGGTGGCGGATCCAGGTGAGGGACTAGGGGGGGGGGGCTTCAACCCCTCAAAAGATATGGCTCAATGGAAACATTTTGCTTCATTATACATTTGTTTAGGCCAAATAATCTTCTAATTTATTTATTTATTTTTAATAGCCTAATCCTCAAAAAAAATTCTGTATCTGCCACCAGTGCATATGTTTTTCAGCTTCATATAGAAACAAAGGAAATTTACATTATCATTGTCGTAAGCTTTACTTTTCCACAGTTCATTCACATTTTTTTTCTACTGGACTATTTATTTTCCACACAAAAGTAAGAGGAAATATCAAAGCTGCCAGTACGTATTTCACGATTCCATTGATATACGAAACAGCAAGTACGTAACTTCATAATTTATACAAGAATGGATTTAAACCTGAAAATCACAATTAAAGGCAAATTTTACATTTTGACAATAATAGAATATCTATAAACGTAAAAAAGGTATTAAAACTAGAGCACGTTTTACAAACAGCAAAAAAAAAAAAAATACATCACTAAATTATGTTTTATTACATTATACATTTAAAAAAAATATTTTCCCCACAAGTTACCAGCAATAAATTAAGATTTTTAAAAAAGTCATTTTAAGACCTGTCAGTTAAATAAATTAAAATGAGCACATTTTTGGAGACCATCAAAAACATAGAAAACAAAAATTTTTTTAATAAGAAGATTATAATAAAGTTTTTTTTTTTTTTTTTTTTTTTTTTTTCCAAAAAAGAACTGGAATAAACTCAAAGATGATATATTTTAAATTAACATTAAAATTGGCAAAGATTTTGATTATTTGTACTTTATACATATTGTATTATTTAAATGTAAAACTTGTATGTTTTACATAAAAAATGTTATGAGCCTTTTTCTTTTTTCCCTTCTTTCTTTCAGCATGTGTGTGTGTGTGAGTTTCGAAAAGATTGACTTCGATTAATTTATTAACCAAGAAGGGAAGAGGGGGGGGGTATGAATTAACTTTTCCTCATTTTTTAAAATTTATTTTAACACTCCAAGACAGCAGCACCCATCATTCTTAGGAAAGATATTTCGTTATTCCATTGATTGGAATGGAATGTGTAAAAACTAGTGCCTACATAAATAGATCGAGAGTTCAATAACAGCCCGTCTTTTTCTCAGACATTGGCTCCTTAGTTTCCATAAAAAGTCCTGATACTAGCGCGGACAACGTCCCTTTACCCCCAGCAGCTCGACTACAGTCGCGGGCACTGGAAATAGGCCTTTAGCCCTTTGAGGCGCAACCCTTTCCCAATGCTGAAAAAAGGGCAGACGTTGAAATCGCTCGACTTAACTACCAGCAAGAGGGCGGACGATCGAAACGTTCATCGCGTGCCACAGATCTAGAGACCCTTTTTTTGACAACAGCTGGCTGTGCCTGCTGGTAGTTAAGTCGAGCGATGGCAACGGCTGCCCTTTTTTCAGCATGGGGCCATCTATCCAGCCGTTCTCGCGTTCTTCCATTTTTTCGGCAGATGTCAGTGCTGTTAAAAAGAATCGTGACCATTTTTTTTTTTTTTTTTTTTACGGGAAAGGACGTGCTCAAAAGTAAAGGATTCTCGTGGCGCTATGTCAGCTGCCACTATTTTTATAGAAATCCAATCTTTCCATCGTGACTGGCAACAGTCAAAACGTCAGAGTTTGGCGTTCCCGGAGCGGACACACTGCGCGTTAAAAGGGTTAGTCGTTCGAGAGTCGTCGTTTTGCAGCGTTCCAACGATCGCAGCAGAGGTCAGAGGAAGTGGCATTTGGGGGCGATGGAGGACAGGAAGCGGCTCATCGCAGCGACCCCCGCTCACTCTACCCACGCAGAAGCTAACAGCAGCATCTGCCCGTCCGCAGCAGACGATTGCCGTGAGAGAGACACCAGCCAGCACTAATTGTGGCTCGATCCCGGGACAACTTCCTCACAGCTTGGACTCAGCCACTCGCACGGAAATGGACTCAACAGCACATACACCAACTGCGCACTAGCTGCGATGCCTGCTAAAAGTGAATTTAAAAAAGACACTTAAAAGTCTGAAGCGGAAAGATTTAGTTGCATGCCAAACGATATCGGCTCAATAATTTTCTCCAACTTTTCTTTTTTCTACAATGGCAAACAAATATTTTGATACGTGCGTCCTAAGAAAAATGATTGGGACGATAAAGAATTAAGAGTGATGCATTAATATTTACAATGGAGAGGAAAAGTCGCAGCAATGGGGTTGGATTTAAATACCTGCAGATTATTGGAGGGTGGGGGAGAGTGAAATCTGATACCCCCCCACCCCCCAAAAAAAGTATCTGGGTGTATTTTGACATGTTACACGTATATCCTATTAAATCGTTTTTTGGAGGAGAAAGTAATTTGCGATGCATTTAAACTGACAATATAATTCAGAAAAAATATTTTAAAGAACGGAACGTTGTATGGATAGAGAAAAATAAAACCACACACACACACAGACAGATAATAATAATGAATAAGTAAAATAACTACTAATAATTTAAGATAAATCTCGCGAGCATAAAAATGAAAAGAATACCTTCAAAATGAGTTCCAAACAAATTAATTTTCAAAGCGTAGTCGGAAGAAGCATGCAGTTACATTTTCCATAAATAACAAAAAATTAAGGGCAAGAGAAATGGGAAATAGAGTCAACATGAAATAGTCTAAGTGACAGAACTGTTACAGATTTTGAACTCACTTGCGTTGTTTAATTCTATTTCAAACGAGAAAATATAGAAAAATTAATTATATGAAATGGCATTATGGATTTTCCGGGAAAAACATTTTAAACTGTAAAAACCAATCAATTCACATCAAACACAATTAAGTTGTCATTGATAAAGACAATTTCATTTATTTATTTTTATGAGCAATTTTGATAGATTTTTTTATATTTTTAATTTATTTACAATGACTAGAAAAGATATTGCAACATTTTTACATATAATAACAATACATAGCAATATATTTTAATGTAAATATTTATTAAAACTCAAAAGGCGGAAATGAAAATAATAAAAAAACGTTTTTTTAATTTCAAAAAGAGTATACAAAGCTTTAAATATAATTATTTAATTTTTATCTATAATATTCCCCTTAGTTTGGAGGAAATCCGAAATCGTTCCAGATGTAACCGATTTATTAAAGAGCAAAATGAATTTTAAGAGGCAATTTTAAATCGGGTATTATTAAATAAGTTGCCCTTTTATTTTATTTTTTAATGGACATTCATTTTTGTTACTATATTTTCAACGTAGCAAACTTAGCAACTCTTTTTTCTTTTTAAATTAACATCAGTTTCCTGAACTAGAACGAGCTTTTCCATTCTCATTTCTGTCATTTAACACTTTGAAATTTATATTAAAACAAACGAGAATTCGCTACTTGTTTACAGTTACAGAATTTGAACGAATTAAAATTATTAAACATAAAAAACTCTAATACTATTAAATTAAAATTTACTTACCTGGCATGTTAGGCCATGTAGTAAAGAAAATTTCACATCGAGACTCTTTTTCCCTTTGACAGCATCTTAACTTACCTTCCAGCCAGTACTTTCTTACCAGTTAGGATTCCGTAGAGCGTCATTCTAAAACTTCTTAAATGTAAAATTATTTTTTTTTAAATACATAAACTTAAAACATATACTCTAAAAATATCTTTAAATAATAAAACGCGCAATGTTTTCCGTTCCTGATCTTGATTTTAAATTAGTTTTGCTAAGAATGGACGAATATAGATGGATCCAGCTCAAACTTTTATATTCAGAGCTTTTAAATTTAGTCCATTTGTTCTAAATTGAAGTGCTTTTGATTAACATTGAATTTTCAGCTTTGTTTGCGAAAATGAAATGAAGCAACAAAAATGCAAATTTATATTTTTCTAAAAATGTGAACAATTTTGTCATTTGCATGGAATTTTAATCATCGTTTTAAAAAATAGCCATTAAATTACAAGATTAATTTTAAAAAAGAAAAAAAAAACGTAATTATTACAGAAACAAACAGACACATCCAGGTATATGCAGTGTTCGTAAAATAATCAAATCAACTTTATCGTTTTTCTAGAGAATCTCGAAAAAGTTTACTTCACGAGATCAAAGCATGTGCTATTAAAAAAAGCAAGGTTTGCGAATTTTCGGCAAAACAATATTCTGGAAGTCTTTGTGAATAGCTACGATGAGGTTATGTTTAAAAACTAGACAAAATGTTAAATAGAATAAAATCCACCTACCATCAATATTCACTGCTCAGCAGGTGTGCAGTCATTAGACAGCAAGACGAAATAAATATATGCAATAAAAAAATCATCTTGAATAATGCGATGTTTAAAAAAAAAAAAAAAAAAATCCAAACTGAAAGTAATGCGTTACAAATGATCTTAACTGGTCAGCAATTGATGAACATAACTTATTAGAACATCACAGCCAAGGAACGCATTTAAAAATTGACCACCTTTAAGAAATGCCGTGAAGTGTCATTAATAAAAAGATACATTTTTGAATATTTAAATTGAAAGCATTGTAATCAGCTACCAACGATCTTCCTTGCTAAGCGAGCGAGACACGTGAGGTATTAGAACAACAAGGCTAATGTCCTGATAATAAGGGCCTGAACTCAGCAAGTGGCAAATGATGCTCTAATAACATGTTTATGACTCCCCCTCTACACACACTGATTAGCTGAGGCTCCAAGTTGAATACAATCAGTCCGAAAATCGCCACTCTCATGAAAGCTCTCATCAGTCAACCAGGCTAGTCTACGGATTCCAGAGTTCCTTAAATTTCTTAAAAGTGCTGCCTTAATGGACACGCAATTCCAATCGCATTACTGAGTATCTTTTTTAACAGGCATCTTTAGAGGAAAACGAACAGATCGCTAGTTACACCGCAGGATATCAAGTAATTGCAAGTTGTCATTGGAAGCGATAACAGAATTAAAACTAACCACGAACGATGAATTAAAATGAGAACGGTGCTAAATTTGAGCTTGGAGATGCTGTATGTTTTAAGTTCGATGACTGGAAGGACTTCAAAAGTTTCAACTTAAAATCGGATAAACGCAAGAATTATCAAACTTTCTTATACATGAGAAGTACTATTTTTTTTTTTTTTTTTTTTTTTTTTTGTTATCCGAAAATTGTTAAGATATAATTTAAAACGATAATTTCCACGAAAAATGCTTGTTCATGGCGGCTCATAGCTTTTCGAAATTTTTACCATTGAAAAAAGTCTAAAAGGTTAAAAAAAAAGTCTTTTGGCGGTTATTAACTTTTCCCCGCCGTCACAACAATGCTTGTAATAGTCCATGCAATTCACCGCATTTTGCAATCTCTAGTACTTTAAAATATCACTTCTCTCTTTTAACCGTAATACCATGGCATCATTTCAAAAGAATTATTTTATTCATTTAATGCATTTATTTTTTCTAAGTAAGGAATTACATGCTTGCGAGAAATATTACACAATCAGCATTCAATACATTTCCCACATGTAATAATTCAATTCCCGAAGGTACTGACTTTCCCCATGAGTAAATTTAACTTTCAGAAAATGATATCGCTTTACATCATGATTGCATATAGATTATCAATGATGAAAAGTATCGTCCAGAGACTAATTCCTAAATATCGTATGAAATTTTGCGTAAGGACATTACGCAAAAACAATATTGAAGCGAAATTATGTGCTAAGATAGCTTCACTACACTAAGTGTTTAGACTCAGCGGCACTGCGTAAGTTTACAATCTCTACTGAAATGTATAGATGTATCGCTAACTTTACTGTATATGTTGTGATTAATACTTTTTACCCTTCCTTTTACGTCTTTGCGATTGATAAGATTGCAATACTTACCTCTTAGCATCTCCTTAGTACTGCATGAGACAAAAGAAAAAGACAGACTTACCTCTTTTAATAATCTTTTAATTAAATATAATTATCCAGAACCAAAATATTCAATAACTATCTAATGCATACTGTTGCATAAAAAAAAATGGAATGAACCAAAGAAATATTTTAAAGTGATAACGACGAGTTAATTAAGTTCGTAGATCTATTTTATTTAGATTTTCTGCTCTCGGAAAATGTAATCTGCAATAATTTGTTATCATAATTATACGTAACAGATCGAAGTTTTATTAAGCTGTGTAGGTGTTTTGCATAATCCTCACGGCATAACTACAATTTTTTAATACAGTGAAGGTAATCGGAACACTTTCTGTACAAGCTAAGTATTCCAGAAAAAGGCTCACGGAAAGATACTTAAGACTACCTTTTGTTAATAAAATGATTTACTGTAATTAATAAACACGTGTTTAGTTGATGCTGACACAATTTTCTAGCGAACTAAAGAAACGGTAGTTACATAGAAGCGATTACAAGGACAAGCTAGATGACCTTGAGCTTTACCGCAAAGGTTGTTACGTACAACAATTGCTGGGCTGGGTATGTGCGGTAATAAAAAAAAAAAAAAAAACTTCGGCCATTTACCTTGCAGCACGGTACACTTCGTGCTGTTCATTACATTTGAATTCTCTAGTAGAGTGTGCAAATGCGGAATCATGTCATTTCTGTAATTAACTCTAATAAGTATAAAAATTAAAATTGCTACGTTTTTCAATATTTTTTATTGCAGTTGTTTGAAATTAGAAGACTTTGCATACTCAATAAATTCTTTGTGTTAACTTACTAAGCACAATTTGAGCTTTCAAATAACTTGTGATTAGGGGGGGGGGGAGTCCAGGACATTTAGGCTCCTTATAATTATATAGTATTTATTGTAATGATAAAAAAATCTGACACATTACCCATTGATATTTCAGGTTAGCAATCTCGAATGCTTTGCAAATTCAACATTACAAAAATGATTTGACGTTGTCATGTTAAAAGATTATTTACAAAAAAGATGGAATGCATAAGCATATTCCAACTCTATACGACCCCCCCCCCCAAAAAAAAAAAAAAAAAAAAAAAAACTTGTTAAATATCTCTAAAAGAGACACAAGGCAAAAAAGAAAACTGCACAAACTGATTTAAAACTACAGTGGATTTTATTAACATTTCAGCCTATTTTTCGGGCAACATTTTACTTGAGTTCAAAATAAATATAACATTCTTATATAAAATAGTTCTGCATCATAGCGAAAATATTACACAATAAATATCCTTTGACAAGACATTTTGCTCCTCCAACACATATTATATACAGATTTCAGCGTAACGCTGAAGCAATTAATGTTTTATTTTTGCAGACAGTGCACAGTTAGGGCGGGAAAATTGTAAGCTGCGACAAAAACATGGGATTATTTTCACAGACGAGGGTGATACATATTTGACATGTTTATCTAAAGTTAGATTTTCAAAATCCAAAATAAGCTGAAACTTATGAACCCAAACGATGAAAGGGATATTAAAAGGCACACTTAAATATTTGAAAATGACATCAATCATTTTAAATATTACTGCTGATTTACAAGAATGGAAGTATTTACACAGAAGAAAACATATTTTATAGAATGCAATCTCTACACAATTCAATATATATATCAATAAATAACTCCGGGTGTGCTGTGTGGATTACAGATTTTCCGTGAATTATTTTTCATAAAAATATATCAATTCCAATCTATATTTACACTTAAATATAGTATATCTAACACAATATATAGATAACTACTGCACATTACTGTCTTTCTTTCAACTGGGTTAGTCACTAAGAACACGTGACAAAAAGCATTTTGATTTCTGTAGGACATTTAAGCCCTCGTTTGATGAATGATACAATACTAATAATCGATTTTATAAGAAGAAAAAGAAATATAAGTCATTTCTTTGTACGAGAAATTTAGCTAGATTCTTATATGGAGATCTATTTCTCGTTCTCTTATTCTCGTTAATTATTTTTATTACTATGAAAAGAATTTTTGATTATGCAAAAGAAAAGTACAAGTTTTAAATTAGAACTTTTATTATTCAATAATCGGGAACAAACTGTTGCCGATATGTGGAAAGCACCAGAACTGATACGTAGGTGTCAGTAAATTTACCTTTCAATATACCAGTATGTTACACTAGTCCTGCATTTTCAGAAAAATAACTATATCAGTGAAAATTTCTTTATGAAATATATTAGTATATACAAAGTTCTGATATAGAATAGAATTCTTAAATCACGTTAAAGTACTTTGAATTATGGAAGAATATCTGAAAGATACGAAAAAGTTTTCTCTCTCGGGGAAAAAAAAAAAAAAAAAAAAAAACTAACTCATGAAAACTTATGAAAAATTAGTTCTAGTTACAAAAACTACAAATAACTCCTTCACAATATAGGTACGCTTATCTTGTAATAAATTTCAATAGAATTTTAGTGTAACTCAGTTTTACGAACTTTATTTATAGTATGCACCAGACATTTACAGGATTCAAATTATGATCTTCGTGTATTTCGAATCCTGGCCTCTTACATCTATGTTAGTAACTAAATTACTAATTATTAAAATTCCCTCGCAAGATAACACTGAATTTCAACTCTCAGTTTAGGCAAAATCGGTATTTTAATGACTGTTGACCGAATTCATTCTTTTTTCGTATCCTTCAAGCAAATATACATTGGCAACACTTTATTTCAGGTTAAAATAAAAACTATAATATAATAAATTGAAGTAATTAATTATAACCACACTATACACTCTGTATAAAATTTCTTTCTCTTAAAAAACAAACAAGAAAACAAACCATATTGCAACTTTTGCCAGAACCTCCCTAGACACATTGCCAATCTGTGCCAGAAAGAGCATTTTAATCATTTTGATTTTAAATCAGTACTACGGTTATGGATTTGAATATCTATTCAAATATATATCTTACAATGGATTAAAAAAAATAATGGATGATTAGCGCGAACAAATGAAATGTCAATACACATGATAGAATGAGATGATACGATGTTTGAAATTAACAAATGTGCTTGAGAGAGATGATGTTCATTTTCAACTCGGGGAAGGGGGCGACTTCCGTTTTGGGTATCTAAACTCGGAACGATAGAATGAACAGTGTTTTAATTCAATAATGGATAAAAAACTAAATTATTGACAAATACAAATTGCATTCCAGAAATAAATATATACATATCACATTCCTTGTAAATTAGCAAGTATCTACGCAAGCCTTCAGAAGCGCGCACATTTACATAATTATACAACATAATAAAAAGAAATTCTACTTCCCCTGAATGAAAATAAAATAAAGAATAGGGGGGAGAGAACCATCTAGACGCTGAAAGACTGTCTTTTAGAAGATAATTTCTCAAAAATTCTGGAGAATGCTTAGAATTACAAACGGGACTAGATACACATAATGAAAACTCATTGCATCAGAGAACTAATGATTTTGCTACTGAGTTCATTATTGTAGTGATTTTTTTTGAAATGCATAATCAAAGTCTAAATAGTTGGGGGAGAGGGGAGGAAGACGCCAATTAAAATTCATATAGGATTTCAAAATTTAACTGCAATTATTCATTAAAATTACATATTAAAGGGTAAAGCTTATATGTTTCAAGTAATCACCAAACCAAAGTAAATTCGCTGAAGTACGTAAGTTTTTTTAAGTCCTTTTTAGTGTAAAAAGTTTTGTTACAGGATAATTAAAATACTCATGCAAAAAATGGTTAAGCATCCCCTCAAAACTTTGATGCATTAGTCTGTTTAGCATAAAAACTTTTTCCCCCATAAGTGGTACAAAGAAGAAAAGCATGCAATGGTTCCCTGCATATGAAAAACGCAATAATGACATCAGTTAAGTGTAATAAATGTCTTCAACGGTATCTTTTTTTAAAGTATTTTTTTAATCGGAAAATGATTATCGGAGAAAAATGATACTTTTTAAAAATTAGAAGTAAGAATAAAAATGAATTTTTTATTCATTAATAAAAGAAAATTTTCTAAAATGCATACATTTAAAAAGGACAAATAATTAATAATCAATCCAGATATTTCTTCAAAACTGGACTATAAATAAATGTGAGAATCTGTTAAATATTTTTAAATTAATGAATTTTATCAAATTTTCTCACCCGCCATATTAAAGACGCATTGTTAATTTAAATTAAATAAAATGAACAGGAATAAAACTATTATTTCAATAATTATACATAAATTTACAAATAAATAAAATTACAATTAAAGTCTATATATTTTTAAAAATTTTAAATAACAATTATTAGCAAATTACCATCACAGAACTTAACTTCCATAATGGAAACTTTATAACATAATAAAATGTTTATCTATCTAATATTTAATTCCCGGCAAGCGAACTAATACATTAGCCATAAGCGAATAAAATTTATAGTTGCCAACAAAAGTAGGATTAATATTCCCAGTGATAGCACAGTGTATGCTTTTGAGTTACATATGTTTCTATATAAAGCAAGACTCAGCAAAATCTTTTTCACCTGCTGCTTCCGGACTAGTTAGGACACTAGTTAGGAGCAGTGCAAAAACTACTTCAGCAAAGGAATTTCTAAAGCTAGTATTTTCATTAGTTCTATTAAAATGAGGTTTTAGTCGGAATAATGGTCGAAAAATTTTAACCGGATATATTTATTCGAAAATTAAATAAATAAAACTTTATCAATTACTCGTTAAGTCGACAAAGCTTTACTTTAAATCAGTGATTCTCAACCTTTTTCTCCTTGAGAAGACCATTGAAAAGAAATTTGCGAACCCCTTACATGTGTGTATTAGTATGCTATTCGCTAACCCTTTTATTACATCTTGCGAGCCACGGGGGTACGTGAACCACTGCTTTAATTCATCAATTCTAAACAGTAATTAAGACTAATTCCTTTGCACGATTATTTAAAACTGGTATAGTTGATGATGCTTTAAAAAACTCATTCTTTTTAAGCAAAGCATTTTTAATTGTCATTACAATTAGAATTCTCAAAGAAATGGTATTTTAGATACCGATCACAATAGGATTTTGTTTTAAATTTCTAAATAAACAATTACTATTTTTTAAAGGGAAATAACCCCTAATAATGCTGCAAGTTTTCGCGAAACATTTAATTTCTTTAAACTATGATCGGTAACAATTTCTATGATCAAAAACGATTACCTCAAACAAAGCAGTAAGCTGCCTCGGCACATAAGTATCAACTTTCGCAAAAAAATAATCTCAACATAACTTTAAAAAATAAAATTATCAAACAAGAGGGAGAAGAAAAGAGAAAAAAAAGGCTTCTAAATATACAAATTATGCCGTGTTTTCTAGAATTAAGTGCATAATTGTTCCAGCAAACTTTTTTTTACGCATATGCACGACAGATATTCTATTCCTCGTTGACTTTTAAGAAAAACCAAGTTGTTCTCCCAGCAGTGATAAGTAGTCACTTGAGATTTATGCCCGCGTACGATAAGCATTTGGCATGGACATCAAAAAAGAAGATAGCACGGGCACACAGATAACATAACCGATTGTGGAACTTCTTAAAAGAAATGGTCGGATAATAAAGGCGACCTCTAAAACAACGAAGAGGGGTGCTCAGTAACATAACAGCACGAAGTAAAGCGAATTTTTTTAAAGCGCTGGTTTTCAACCGATACAAAAATTCAAAGTAGCTCTTTCTCAGAAATATAACAATTTCTTAACATGACGTTATCAAATTTTCATTTCGAATTTAAAATATAGGAAAAAAAATGTTATATCAGAGATTGACTATCAGAGGGAAAATTTGACTCTTGAGTGTGTGATTTTTTTTTTTCTTTAAAGGTATTGGGGGGGGGGGGGATTACACAGCACACATTTCATAGAATTAATTTGTCAGTTCCCTAGGACTTTGGATAATAAAGCTCATTCTATAAATTTGAGCATGTACTCAAGTATTATTTTGAACATTCCTAGTATTGACAGTGGTTGGAGGAAGAAGATTAATAAGCGTAAAGGTCTCAGGAAGAAGAAAGAAAAAATAAATAAATAAATGCAAACGATTGGAAACCGTGAGTAATTTCAATTTGGACTGAAAAGGTAACGCGGGTTCATAGCTTAACACTTTGGCGTCTAAGCCCGAGCATCACTCGGGTTGCCATTTTCAATATAGCGAACTAATCACGAGAGTCTCTCGGGGTCGACTCTTAACTCTCTGAGCTATAAAAGTACCGACTTGCCGTCTTTTCAAATATTATCTAAGGACCTTTTTATAAAGGTTCGATATAAAATTATGTGAATATTTGAATGTACAATAACATTTCAGAATATGCAATAGCGTACTAGCATGTCACACAGCTTTGAAATCTACCACACCAAAGCAAATTTTATTAAATGATGCTTGCAAATAAAGCCTATTTTCAGGTATTTCTACACCATTTGGATGTGTGAAATTTTATGATCAAAATAATACTTTTTCAAGCGGAACTTTTTAAAGCATGCTTTTCCCAATAATTTCTCTTAAAATATTGATTCTTCCTATATTTAAATAGTTCCTTTATTGTGAATATGAACAATTTGAAGTTTATAATTTTTAAAAAATATTAAAATTTATATCTTCCAAGTTATTTCTTAACTCAAAACCATGACATCGTATGTTAGATATTATATCAGTGTATTTTGTAAATTAATTTCGCGATACCCTTAAAGATAAAATATTTTCCAAAACAAGTTATTTATAGAAATCACTACTATGCGCAACCTGCATTCTGTAAAATTATGATTTTATAATGATTCTTTTAAGAAATAAACATATAACAAAATATTTACCAACGATGTCTCTGAACTATGCCGAGGTGCAATGGTTAAAAATCATTGCGCAAGACATTACAGCTACACTTCATTTAAAGATAAAATCAGTGAACAGTTTCCACAGGTTACTACAGCAGCTAATTTTGAGTGTGACTGCTTTTAAGTTACGGAAAATCTCTCTTCAAACTTCCTGGGGGTCCTTCCAGGATTTTTTTCTAGGGTCCCTTTTTTGTGAAAACTGCTTATTTTTGTGAATTTTAATACCTAATTTTGTTCATTTTAACTTATTTTTGTAAATTTTCATACAAATTTTTAGTAAAAGTCACCTTTTTTTGTTAAAGTAATTGATAAAACAGATTAAAATGCCAATGAAGGGTCGCTTTTAATAGATTTTATTTTTGTGAAGGGGCCGCAAAACGAACCCAATTTTCGTCTGCACCGACCCCCGACGTCGTTCACTTGTTTTAACGTCCAAAATTTGTAATCTTATGGAATATACTGACTCCGTTAAGTAAAATCGCTAAGAAAGAAATAATACCCGAAGAGAATTCTGTAAAAAAACTACAAACACTGTAGCAGCAAGGATGAAATTAATTTCAACATCGCCGAAATCATTAATTTCACAATTGTGCCACTTAAATCAGAAATTTTAGTTTATAATATTTAATGCTATTGTAATTGATATATGGTTTCATGTCTCATGAAATTTCAAAGCTAGATACGTTTTCTATTAATACTCTGAACGCAAATTTGAAGTCTAAATTTCTTTAAAACTGTACCACTGAAGAGACCTTTGAAACGAAACCTATTTTTCATTTTTTCTTGGATTTTAGGAGGATTAAGAATTTAAAAATGTGATTTCTAAATATCAAGGCAAAAATATTTACTACACCGTTGCTTTTGAATGGTAGTTTTCTATTTTATTTTCATTTGTTTGTTTATTTTATGGGAGGGGTGGGAGATCGGAAAGATATAACCTTTTAACAAATATATTTAATAAATGTATCGCATTAGAAATGTTTAAATACACTTAAAACTTTAATCGATAATTCTTAAGCCTCCGAAAATTCATTAACGTACTCATGCGCTACTGCATACAAATAAACAATTCGGATGACTGATGAACAAACGTATGATCGTGCAGACGACTAAAGTCTCGAATACGGACAAAAGCTTAATGAAATTAAGCCCTCTCTCGATGGCACAGAGTTGCACTTCCTTTCCTCAGCTTTTTCTCTCTCACATACACACACTACCTAAAGATACGCGAACACATCAGTAGTAGAATTTTGGGGAAGTGACGAGCGGAGGGGACAGGGGAGGAGGGCGTCCATGGTGCGGACCAGTGATTTCTAATACTTGCTGATCCGTACTAGCTTTACAATGGCCCAAGCAAATAACGAAATACAAAGTTTTAGACAATGTTTATTCGAAAGGAAATAGAATGGAAGAAAATAGAAACGTGTTGACTTCGGGAGTGATTTCAGTATCTTGCCTTTTTGAAAAAGCAGTAACTGATTACAAATTATTAAGCGTATGGCAAAAAAAATATTATTGTTAAATAATGCTTGGATTGCGATCCTTTGTTTCTCCACTGTCATAGAACATATTGACTAAATAGGTTGAAATTACAACTGCCGCACCTACCTCTATTTAAATATTTCGGGGGGGATAAATAATAAAAATTAAATTTGACAATTATTAAACAAACAATCCGAATATAAATGTCACAAATAGGAAGGGGACAGAACTCCTGAACATTATCTAATGATCGTTCGAAGTACTTAGGCCCCACAGATTTAACAAGCGCGCTTGCAGTGTTATTCGAATAGCGTAAAATAGAATTTACTGACTGAATAATGTGATAAGATATTGAAACAAATCACATTTATTAATTTTAAATAGCGATCCTATTTTCAAAAAGTAGAATACATAAAATATAGATTCCATTTTGAAACTAGCAATTTAAACGTTCTATACTGAACTTCGTAAAACATTAACATGTCGCAAACATCATAAAACTTTTTTTTTAATCTCCTCCCCTCCCATATTTTACGTGAAAGTGGCTACTAACTGATCCTAGATTTTAATGGAGCACAATAGCATAAAAGCCCTATCTCCAATATGAAAACAATTGGATTTGTATGAGAAAAGTAATTTTTTCTCTAAAATTGTAAGAAAATGAGTTTTCATTGGCCATGAATATCTATACAATAATGCACATTTAGGTAAATATATACACAATAATAAAATTCCAAACTCAAACACCTGCAATCGTTTACTATATTGATGAAATGACCGCCCTATAACTTTGGAATAACTGAGAAAGGATGTATCTGAGCAGCGATACTGAACATGCAGGTATAGGTCTGTTCACTGATTAAATCATCTTGTAAAATTATTTCTCAGGAACTGAGCTTTTGAAAGTTAGGATTATGATAAAAAACAAGATGATAAATGCACTGCCCCCCCTAGTTATCATTTTAGATAATAATTATTTTTAAAATGACAGATTACAGTAGCGTAAGCTAGAGTCTGCAACAGATTTTACTTTATTTATTTTTAGAAAATTATGAATTCATATTGAACTTAATAAAAATTAAAATTTAGGACATAACGTTTTCTGTACGTATGTTACGTTCAAATTTGTCAAACTATTTCGAATATATTTTCGGACAATTTACAGTTGACGGAGAAAAGTCCTGGCTATTTTATGGTAAGATAATTAATTTTATCGGTTATCAATATTTTTTCGAGACACTTTTTTTTTAAATTAAGGAACAGTTTTGCACTTTTTAAATACCTGTTATTTAAAAAAAAAAAAAAAAAAAACATTTTTGTTGTACTAATCAACTCACGGCCCCTTACAATAGGAGTGATTTAATCGATAAAAAGCCGAATGTCTGTAACTTTTCCATTTATACATAGGTCTTAAAGGTTTATTTTCCAACCAAAGTATTTCTCCTCACAATATGGATTAGGTAGCTCTTTTTAAGAATCATGCAACTTTTGATAGGTAATAATAATAAAGCATTAAAAGTCTTGGAAGAAATCTTAATTTTTCTTCACAAGCAACACTCATAAAGGACAAACCTATTACAGTTATGAAACACCCAGGAAAACATTTGTTAAACTTAACAGTATTTCGCTGAATGCGTTACGCTTCTGCAAATTTTGAAATGCAATTCTTTCTTTTTTTTTTTTCCCCCAAGAAAAAGCTTTGTAGATATTTCTGTTTGTGAGAGTACACAGTACAGCTTGGGGAAGGGAGGGGGCTGGAATATTAACTTATTCAGTGCTGGTGATGCGTTTTCGCAACATTAATTTAATATGTGTTAGTATAAAATTTACCAATTCCGTGAAAACAAATTAATAACATTATTCAAAAAGGCTTGATAAACTCTGCAATAATTTTTTTAATGAATTATTCGTCTTAGAGCTAAAAATTGCAAAAATTAATGTTGCGAAAACACAACAGGTGTAAGAAACGGGTTGAAATAAGTGTCAATAGTTGACGCAGGTAGAAGAAAGAATAAACGATTATAAATCTCGGCTGGTCACTTCCGCAACCTCTACAAATCCATGTTTATAAACCCATTAAGTACACTAAAGTTAATTAAAGCGACACGTATATCATTAATTCAACCTCCTCCGACCCAACCAAAGGAAAAAAAAAAAACTTGTAAAAAGAGCTGTTTCGTCACCAAACAGCTTACGCTCAAAAGATCAACGAAAGGGAAGGGAGTATTAAATAAACAGCGTTTAAAAAGCAATTGTTAAATGCGATTACTAATTTCGCTTTAAAAATAAGATATACGATAAAACAGCCGGAGAAAACAAACGTAAAGTATTATGAATGAAAAGTAAAGAATTTCATTTATTTATTCTTTTCTTTTTGTTCTCTTTTCATTCACAATTTTTCTCCGACTGTTTTAACGTAAATTTTATTTTTTGAATGAAATTAATAAATAGCAGCTGAGAGAAACAGGTTATAATAACAGTAGTAGTAGTAGTAGTAGATGATAGTAAACACCGTACGGCTACAACCCGAAAGGTCATGCATTCGCATACCGGTTACAGTTGGATTCGGCCATGCGTCAAAGAGCTATCTTCAGACGGTGCCGTAATTAGGCGGTGGGGCACAAGACAGCAAGAGGGCTCGAAATCCGAACAGCAAAAACATGCAAATAACTTATTACATTTGCATTTTTGATCGTGCAGCTTTTACGAAAAATGGAAAAAAAAAAAGAAAAGAAAAGAAAAATGAAAAAGAAATAAATATTAAATTTAACATTTTATTTAAATTTTAAATCGCGATAATTTTAAGTGGAAGACGAGTGAAACGATAAGATATGCACGTGCAGGTTATGAAATGACTCAAAAAGAAAAATTCGAAACTGAAGTATTTCAAGTAAAATGGTTAAGCTCGCACGGGCGCAGCTTGGACTAATTTCGGCTTTGTTTTCAGAGCACGGGAGAAAAATGGAAGAAATATATAACTTACATATTACATAATGCAACATTAAACTTTTTATCTAATATGCTTAGAACAAAATAACGACGATTTACAAGGTCTAAAACGATTGAAAACGTTCTTAGGTGAACTATTTTATTGGACCGACTCAATGTTACTCAATAAGGCAATATAAATAGATCCATAAATCATAAGTAGAAACACGTGTACTTTTGACTATGTTTGCAAATATAATTCAAATTTTCTATTTCTTTTTAAATTTACTTTTATTGTTAATAAATATACAAATTTTTTGTCGAAATGCTTAGGAAAGAAAAAGTTAATGTAATAAGATGTAACGTGAATAAGCGCTAGAATCCCGTAAGTCCTCTACGCAAGGCATTACTCCCACTGACAGACAGCCCTAGTGAGCTTTGCCTTAACAAAACAACTGTACATCTGCATCCTGTCACCACATACACATAATTCATTTTCGCAAATATTATGAAAAAAAAAAAGTAAATAATCAGATCATTCAGTTTATGTGTATAGGGGAAGAGAAATATTGCTTGAAATTTAATAAAGCGACGAAAATATAATAAAAACGAAAGAAAAAGAAGCCAAGCCAATTATATTCAGTTAAGCTTGCGATTGAGCTACGTAATTGTACTGAAGGTCAAACGAACTGTTTCCTTTTATTTCGTAACAAGCCATAAGATCAACTGTTCGTCCGTTGAAACCATATTATGACAATAGAATGGGAATTTTTTGATACGAAATTTATTTTTATAGCTCGCTCTGAATTTCCACGCAGAAGTTTAACAATTTATGTAAGACATTATTAGTATTTATCTTAAGTATTTCGCACATCTTAAAAATTATTCTAAAAGACCTACAGGTCTTCGCTAACTGAGTGCTGAACCAGAAGAAAAGCATATTTACCAAATTTATAATATATAATTATACTAAAATAACGTTTTGAACTTTGAATGGCTGCATTAACAACTGATTGTTTCAGCAAACGTAATATTAATCTAAAGCATAATTTTGCCATAAAATATAGAATTCGTCTTCTTCCAGGTACAAATAACCAAATTCCACTGAAATTTTCACATTTAATACTTTTTTAACTAGAAATTTAATATTATAAATATTCTAATCGGGCTTTAGATATAAAACCCCATGAGGCACATTCAGTGGGCTGCATATAGGGTTGCCAACCGTCCCGCGAGAACCGGGATGTCCCGTTTCTAGGGTTTTAGAGGACACGCCCCGAGAAAGGTGCGTGCGGTCCGCCAAATGTCCCGCTTTTCTATAGAATAAGTAATTTCATAATTTGATAAATTATGATTCAGAAGAGATTTTAAATATTAAGTTTCTTCCCTAAATAAAATTAGCTCAACAGATGTGATTGTATACTTTTTTTTTCTCTTGAAATAAGTAATATTGTGATTTCAATAAAGGTGGTTTAACATATCTTACTTTTTTTTCCGTATATTTAATTATAATAATCTCAGTAGACGATGAGATTTAAGACTAAGTTTCTCTTATACGTAAATTATCGATACCGACTTACGGGTTATGATAATTATCTTTTAAAAGCCAGATATTAGGATTGTTTTTATTTATGAAAAGAAATACAAATTTAATTTAATTGCAAAGGCTAGTACTATGTGTTTTGATTATGAAGAAGATAGATAGAAGACTAATAATTATAATGTTAATTTTCCATTAGTTTGCCTGGCTGTTTTAACTTTTATTAGCTAAGTTGCATGTATAATTATACCAAAGTAGTAAGCATAGTGTTCAATAAAACTATTTAAAATGTAAAAATTAAATCTGGTTTTAATTGTGTTACTCGCCTTCCTGTAATAAAAAGCCGGATCCCGCTTTTTTAATCAATGTCCCGCATTTTTAACACGAAAGTCCCGTAAATCCGTGTGTAAAAGTTAGAAAGCCTAGCTACATACGCCGAAAACTAACAGGAAACATTCTTAATAAAACTCCAGCTAATACAATGTTGCTTTGTGAATATGTTAACGCTACTTTTATTTACTATAGTATCTAGTTTCAGTTATATCAAAATCGTAAACGCCGAAAACAACCCAAACTCTACGCATTCCTGCACCTCCGCGATTTTCTCATTTCGGTCAAAGAACTCGGTTAGCCTAGTTTGCAGTTCTTTTTGCCTGTCCTTATCATTACTTCAGAATTTCAAAAGGCTCTTTACGGTTCCTACACAAATGAATTATGACATGGTATACAATAATGTGCAGAGAACACAACCAAGGATTAAAATCATGCACCAGAGTTAAATTACTACGGGAGTGGGAATAAGTTGCATTTCGTCTAAACCCACCCACCCTTTTTTTTTTTTTTTTTAAATAACCAATCGAATCCAGAAAGCCGGCACTAATCTAGGAGATAGAATTTACAAGCGTTTTTTAAGACTAAGTGATCTGATATTTCCATATCCCACAACAGTAGCAGTTTACATCTCCGAATTTAATAAATTTCCCGTAAGTACAGTTGTAATCTACGAGTGGGTATGAGGAGGCGCAAGTGGGAAGGTAGAATTAACGGCTGTTGCCATATTATATTACAGCAAAATATTTTTTTGTTTACACTAACATTTTGTGTAGCATTATAAAAATTATGGGCCTCTCTCTCCAATTTTACATATAAAATCTTAAGTCTGCAGATTTTGCTAAGTTATGGTCAAAATGATTGAGACTGACTTAAAAAGTGAAACTCTACTACAAAAATTTCAGAAGTAAACAAAATTTATTAAAAACTATATACTCTTAATAAAATCTGACATAACAGTTTAACAATAATAATCTCACTAATAACAATGAGAGAATACATTGTGACAAAATCAGTAAATTTTTGAAGTATCGCAGATTTTTAACATTTTTATGCATGATAAACAAGATACAGCTGTATTAATAGCTTTAAAATTGCCAATTATACCAAAGGTCAATTTTTTTTTTTTTTTTTGGCACTATATAACAATTTTGTTAGTTGAAATCACAGCAGCAGACAGTACAAAGTGCTCAGCATCCACACAATACATAACCCAAATTAAACTAACATTTTACCAACTATGCAAAAACAGAAAACTCCAGCAAAACAAGGTTAACTAACAAGATTATTACAGTGCAAAGTTTTGGATCGATGTTTATTTTACATTTTTCAGATGATATTAAGAGCTATTATAGACAATAATAAATCACACAACATATGGCTGATGAACCAAACGGATGGACAAGTATACAAAATGAAAAAAAAATTGAAATAATGAAAATTTAAATAAGATGAAGTCTTAAAGGGAGGAGAGAAATCTATAAACATTATTTATAAATTTGAAGGATTCTAGAACCCACACCGATTTTAAGGAGATTTCTAAAAAATAGCCTGCACATGAACACACACAGACACACAATAGTTATAGTAATACTGCTAGCTTAAAAGACTGCCTTTATAAAGTATTTGTAAATATCCATCCTCCAACAAACTTAAATGTATGAAAAATAGATCTAAAAGAACTTTTTAAGATTTGGTACTGCATGTGGAGGATATCTGTATTCAATTTAGAAAATTTAAATGTATAAATTACATGCATGTAAATCTAATTTTATTTCAACGAACTGTTAAAGAATTTAATCAAAGTAATTTTAATAAAGTTATTTGAATGGAAATTACAATGCATTTAGCGCAAGTGTGGTAATGTTTAATTTTTTTTAAATAAAGCTGTAAAAGTAACTAATTACTAGCATAGGCCAATAAATCAGTAAAAGGACCGACTTAGTCGAAAAGGCAAAGAGAAATTTTATGCCAGTCGATACAGATGTTAATGAATTAGTTTAACAGTATATTTGAACAAATATACAAAAAATTATTTCTGAAGAACATGCATGTAAAAAGACAGCTCTTTACATATCAGACATCAACTACATGGTATAGATTAGCAACACAGTTTTAGAGAAAAAGATATTCTAAAGAACACTATCAAAAATTAAAAAGTGGAAAAACGAAATTAAAAGAATGAACAAATACATACAAATTTTACTTCTTATGGTCATCAGTGGCACCAACTTAAAAAATATTGGGTAAACCAAAGAATTTTTTGGCGATGAGACATTTTTGGGGAGACGGGGGGCAAGGACGGATTAAAGGGGGGCGACCTCCCCCCTTCCCGAGAAAAGGAAATTAATGTAAAGATTCTTTGTTACTTCCATAAAATGAATGTATATGGCAATCTTCTAACTAGCCCCCCCCACCCCAACAAAATTGCATTTATCTGCTGCTGGGGAGAGGTCAGGGAAAGCCAGGAGGAGGATAATAACTGTAAAAGAGTGCAAGTTGTTAGGGTTGGAGACACTAAATTACAAGGTGGGCTTAAGCCCCCAAACCCATATAAGTTAGTACCACTGATCACCTTGTATTAGATATACCAAGGACACAGCCTGTGAGGGATGTGCTGCCCTTCCTTGAAATATGGATTTTCTTGCACAAAATGGTAGTGATAATCAAGCTTTGCTATTTCTAACAAAACTACTTCTTTTTGTGTACTTCAACACCTCAATAACTGTTTTTTTAATAACAGTAAATGCTTGAGCTATAATGCTATAGCTTAAGTTTCACATTTATATGGAAAGTGCATTTAACTGCACTTATAATTGTAGGGGGCTTGGTAATTGGAGCTTGATAATTTCAAAGCATATGAATATTGAAATAAAATATTCAGGGGATTACAGTTTTTTGAGACTTATAGCCTCTCAAGATATTTCCAACTTACAACATAAAAATTGTAAATTATCTGGTAGGGGAACTAGAATTTCTCTATAGGATTTAGCTCCAATAGCCTCTACCAAGCTGTACTTAATGCACACAAAAGTACAAGCTGAAATAACTGGTTACCAGGTAAACCCATAAACTGACAGTGAACCCAATGCTCTACCAAATTTGAGGCACTGAGTAATTTTACCTAAACAACTAAATATACCTGCAACCATGGCTACAGTAATTTTTTATTTTTTAATTCTGAATTAGAGAGCCATTACTATTTTAAACAGGGCTCATGAGCAGTTGCCCAGTAAGCCAAATGGTAAAGACAATACCAAGCAATATACATTACAACAATGTTGGAACCAAACATCCACCAAGCATCAAGTATTTTTTTTCTATATATTGCACGATGAAAGAATTCTACTAAGTAATAAAATTTAATGTACATTTTAAAGAAACATTCACTCTTGTTGCAAGGCATTGCATGTCATTTGATTTTATGAATTTTGGGACAATTGGTCCAATTCTATCAATACAATATTAAATTGCTAGTCCATTCACAAAAAGTACTGATTCAAAATCATCAAAAAGTACATCCATATTACCCAACCAAAAAGCCAGTTAAGTCTATTATATTTTAAGATTCCTATTTATTAAGCAATAACTAAAAATTCAACCAACATATTACACTGTTAACGAACAATCCAAGATAAACATATAATTTTCTTTATATTTTTTAGTTTTTGAAGCCTGCAGTGATAAGAAAATTTTCCATTACTTTAGTGAATAATTCATAACTTTTCCTAAAATGTATCTCACTTTGGTGAAATATTTAAATGCCCCTTAGTCGATCAATTGTTTTGTGAAAATCAAATTTGTTATTCATAAAAAGAAAGGTAGGAAAATTGATTCCTGCTAATGAATCTTTAGGGTCGGCAGAGAAAATATCAGATCTTTGCGTTTTAGATTTGAATCTGCAGTACTGAATGTGTTTAAAAGCTAGATAAAATTTTAAAGACACTATTTCAATTAAGGGTTGCCAATAGAAAATACTTTTATGCAGGAACTTGAGAATTCCACAGAATGTGTGCCATGCATTCATAATTTTCTATAAAATAAATTAAGAATTTTTCCTTAGAGGATAAAAAAAGAAAAACTTCTAAAGTCAGACAGGGAAGAACAGCATTTTAAAACTCTTTAAAACTTTAATAATAACATTATTTAAACTAATTCTGCGGTTAATTGTAATTTCACATGTTATACATTTTTCATTAAGGCTAGTATAAGCATGAGAATCATAGCAGTTTGCTGTCAATTTTTAGCATATTTTAATCCAAAGAGAATGTTGGGGAAAACTACACTGTACCAAATGAAATGATTTCACTCATGCAGAAAGCATTAAAAACTACTAGTTTTCCTTTTCAGATACATTATATCACTACAGATTTTTAATCATGCTCGATATTTAAAGAAGAAAGCTATTAAAATTGGTGATTGTATAAGTATACAGAACGAGCTTTGCAGCATACTAATTTATGAATTTTGTTAGTATTTTCAAAATAATTCAAAGTCAGCAAAAATGTACAGCATCAAAATTTTAACCTAATTTACCAGAAATCCCTAAATAAAGAGCGTAATGATCGAATAAAAAATTCAATCCATAGTACGATATATAATCGCTAATTTGTTTTACTTATTTATTTCAGTAGTGAAAAAATTTAATACCTAAAAGCTTATAAAAAAAATAAAGTATTCAGTATTTGAAAAGAATTTACATTTTTTTTTTTTTTTTACTAAATAAATTTATAACATTAAAGGGAACCATGCATGTAGTAGTCATATAATAGCGCATAGTTAATTATAAAATACTAAACAAATTCAGATTCTCCAAATTTAATTTTAGAAACAGCATAGCAAAACTTTGATTTTATTTTTCAGAAAAATTAAAAACAAGAACATCAGTAAACTTAAAATTTTAAAATTATGCCTGAATTTAAAGTAAAACTATTATCGATGCATCAAAATTTTGATTCCCAACTAGCTTACTTTGTTTAGAACCTCATATAAAAGAAATACAGAACCAACGAATAACTTGTTATTTAACATGAATTTTTAAATGTACAAAAAATATGGAAGAAAAATATTTGCTATAAATTTATATTTTCTGTGCAAAGCTCAAATATTGACACTATACACATATATAAAATAGGGAAAATTTAATTTTCAATATATAGAATTAGTAACAAAGACCTTTAAAATTATGGTAGCATTAAAGATATTTTTAAATAAGCAAATAGTTTAGTGATTACTATACATTTATTCATGATTTTAAATAATCTACATAATTATGAAATTTTATAAGATCGGTGTTAAATTTTTTTAATATTTCAATTTTGAAGTTTTGCACATTAACCATATTTTTTAAAACACGATTTTAATTTATAAATCAAACTAGGCTGCTAATTTTTTAATTTTTGTAAATTGTATTAATGACATTGAAAATTAATGCGAGGACAAATATATTTTTTGCTTTTGTATGAATATGTTTATGATTTGATTTTTTTTAAGCCGTCAGCAGCAAATGCTTCATGCAGAAGCATAAAGAATTGCCATAGAAATCTAATATGTAGTTATTTCTTTTAGCGATTTTACACAATATACGTATATATAATGTGTTCAGAAATTACTACTTAACTGTTTTTTTCTCTCTTTACAATTCCAAAACGAAAGTTGAGTAAAAATTTGAACTGATTTAACACATATCAAGTCAAGTGTTGAAAATGAACATCAAATCCGATTTTTAGGTTACTAGTAAATTATTCAAAATACACTATAGGTAATAAAAATTTTGTGTTAATGTACATTTTTGAAAATGAACTCTAAAATTTTCATAAATGCATTGTTATGTTGGCAATCCATTTTTTTTTTCCTTTTAAGATGTTAACCCTCAAGTAAAAAAAATATCTTAAGCACATAACCCGTATACAATTTTTGACAAAATGACTCTACAATGTGCTGAGAGAATAATTCTAGAAAGATGACTATACAGGCGAATGCTTTATGCCAATCGAAGCACAACTCGAGCTGCCTAGTACTCAGGAAGAGCTAAGTATTTGAGGCAAGGTTTTTGCTATTAAGTTACGTAGGGGAAGCTCTGTCATAGTGATACAAAAACAAGAATGAAATTGTTCTAGAAGCTATGAGAAAGGATTTTCAAAATGTCTTACTGACTTTTCTCATCCTCAAATATCCTGGCCCAGGCGACGCTGCACTCCCAAAGCACTGTTTCAAATCACTCTGAAGGAAAGTAAACATTTTTCACACCCAGGTGCGCGCATGAAAACAAATAAGCACACATGCGAGGCTTGTTAACTCTCTTTGGTACCAAGCTGAGGAGTTGCTGTACGCGGCGGTCAACAGTCATAGTTCGCATCCAGGAGCCGCTTTTCGGGAGCGGCCTGTTCCGGTGTCCGAGCAGGGGCGCAACGGCACCCGTGGCTTGTGCACTTGGAATAGCAGCCCTCGCAGATGCCTAGGCAGCCGCGCAGGGGCCAGTAGCAGCATAGACAGGGTAAGGGGAACGATAAGAAGCCGAGGCAGCACCAGCGGAGAATGCGTCTGTGGGGCGAGCAGGAGCAGGGCTGATCGGCACAGGAAACATCTGTGTCCATCTCGTAGTCCTTGGCCCAGTGGTAGAAGAGGCCCCGGACGCAACACATGCAAGAACAGTAGTCCACGGTGGCCTGCCCCGAACACAGGCACTTGTTATTACATATCCATTTGGAAGGCAGAGGCCGAGGTCCGCGGCATGCCTCGCATTTGCAGCGGCGGCACTGCCGGCAAATGATCGAGTCGTTGTGTCCATCGGCCGGCGTCTTGACCTCTGCTTTGGCGCTCGGTTGGGCCGTGATGGGCCGCTGGCACGGGTCGGCATCCTCCTTGGAGCGCGCTTTCGAGGCCCCCTTGGCTGCCGGCACCGGCAACTGGGGCCGGAGAGGGGTCTCGATGTATTCATTCTGGCGACGCGTATCTCCGGGCCTGGGCTGCGACAAACTTATGAAATGGGTCCCGGCCGCAGTACCATCAGTCCCTCCGCCATCTTGTTCCATGGAGCCGACGGTGTCGTAGCTCCCTACACGCAGCAGCTAAGTCCGCTCACTTCCATAGTGAAGGAGGTAATGTCGCGGTCCCGCTCCACCATCCGGTCTTTAGGCCCGGCGATCGGTGGACGACCCCATCCAAAACACTAGTCCGCACTAATAGTCAACTTCCCGACCTAATCGAACCATGCGATCTAACCTCTGCGAAGGTACGAGCAGCACTGAAACACACTCGCTGAGGCAACGTAATACACTACTCTCCGCTCGTGGGCAGAACGCGCACTCGAATGCTCTTGCATCCAAACGACAGCGCTCTCTAGCGGTTACGAGACGAGCGCACAACCGACCAACGGGAAGCCGCCTTGCTTCCTGACGTTTTTATGAATGGATGACATGGCCACTGAATGAAACTCGCAGCCAGCTTCATTAATAGGAAACGTAGAGAAAAAAACCACGCGCCTTCTCTCTTTCTTTTTTTTTTCTTCTATTCCAATTTAATAACGCCAGTCCATCCGGGCTTGGTGGGCTCGCCTTGATCGCCAGAGTAACGCAAAAACACACGATTTCTTGCCTTCTCAAAATAAAAGGAGACACTCTTCGAACGGTTTAAAATGGGAATGTTACACGATGGCGTTTTTTATCAATGGGGACGAAGGAACTTGGAAGTTTGCAGCCACATTTCCGATCGCGCCTCCTGTCAACGACATCTAGTGTCGTGGAGTAGAATCACAACAAACAAAACTAAATAAGGTCCAATCCCAGTGGCGAGAGAGCGCTGTACAGGCAAAACAAATATTCATTGGAAATAAATAATAGAACTGGCGGAAAGATATATACACAAAGTTACACCGTTTAATCAAATTACCTGGAGTGTTTTTTGTGTGTGTGTTTTTTTTGGATGCAACTTGATTAATCATAATAATGGATAATTTATTTTACCTATTTGTTTCAATTCATGTTTATTGCAATGAGTGAACCCGGATCTTGCATTTCCGTAATACACAGAAAAAAATAAGTAAATAAAGACAGTTGAGAATAGGTTTGCCTTTTTAAATTTCACGAGCAATCAAAATGCTGATTTTCATTATTTCACTATACGATGAATTAATTTTTCAAATTTTTAAATTAATTTTATTTCAGAAACTCATTACGAATAACTTTACAGCTGTGGATGAAAACAGTTTCAGAGAATAAAAATGATGGGGGGTTTCAAGGTAAACTCGCTGAAGTACCAGTTCATGATTCACCATAGGTTCACCATCATGCAGTCAAAATAGAGAAAATGTGAAATCATTATTATCTAAAAACCTATTTATTATTTTTTTAATACCGTATTAGCCCAAATATAACGCGACATCGAAATTTTTCCAAATCCAAATTTAATGCGATCCATTCATTTTTCATAAAAGAATTCGGAGAAAATAAAATTCAGTCAGATAAGCATTAATTATTATAAGTATTGCCATGAATGCAACCTGTGTTACTAAAATTAAATAACGTAAAACAAATTTGGATAATGTTAGGAAGTAACGAGAAGTAAATTCCATTATTATCTGGACCTCGAATTTAACGCAAGTCAGGTTTTTAACGGGAAATGATCAGTGAAAGAGCATCGCGTTATAATCGGGCTAATACGGTAAGTGGCTTTTGGAAGTGCATTTGCACAAATAAAGGGTTGATGATGGAAGATTTACGATACCCTTATTTTTGTTCTTAAATATTTTCTTTTAAAAACTAAGCGTTTCTGCAAAAGTGAGCGAGTTTAGATAATTTTCGGAGTGTGTGTGTGTGTGTGAAATATATATATTAGGGTGCTTCAAAAAAAGAAAAAAAAAATCTAATTTCTTTGTTCTTACCCAGCAGTCTTTTTACACTATTTATAATATGATGCATGCAAAATTTCTGTTCAATCGAATGCACATTTTAGTTTCGGAAAATTTCCAAATCCTATTTTTCTTTTGAGTATAAAGCATTTCATTCCTGCTCTGATTTCACATGCACACGATATTTTAATTTAAAAATAACCTTACAAATAATCTTAAAAAAAAAAATCGTTATTCTTTTATTTTTACTTCCAGAGTCTGAATCATTTAATAAACTTGCCAAATACGGCAACCTAGATACGCTTAATCTTCACTCTTTCCACTGCCGGGTTACAATTGCGAAATGGCGAGAGCAAAAATTTGACGTTTGCGACACATTTTGTATCGATATCTCCTAAAATAATTCGAATTTCGAAAAAGACCGCTTCGTCCTGGAGAATTTCCATACAAAATTTGGTAGGTCTACGATCACCCGTCTGCGAGCTTACGCGAGACACAGACAACCAGTGCCATATTAGCGGCAGGGCAAACGGGGCAACTGCCCAGGGCCCACAGATTTTAGGGACCCAAAAATCTTACATCTTACACTTTCATAATTTCACAGTAAAATTACAAAGGATAAAAAAAAAATTATAAGTTAAATGAATTTTTAATTATAAAGTATGAACAATGAAAATATAATTCAAATTTACATTTGTATAAATTAATTAAAACTTAGTTTTAATTCTTCGAAATGCTCTATAGTCGATGTAGCATACCATCCTGTAGGAAAATAACTAACCACATTTTGAAAAGAGTACTTTTAATGTTAAAAAATGGCAAAATTTTTGAATTGTTTGGGTGAATTATTTGATATTAAAATATATATATATATACAAAAATAGCTGTTTACAAAAAGTGGTTGTATTTCGTTCGTACATGTTGGCAACTGTGATATAGCATTTCGATGAGCATTACTATAAGTTTTATTGACATCATGTATGTATATTCATTTATTTCAGATTACTTAAAACAAAATTGTGTTTTAAAGGAGTAAGCTATTTAAAACTTTCAGTATAAACCAATCATAATCTTTTTTTTTTTTTTTTTTTTTTTAAGGGGAAGGGTATTGCATGGGGCCCAATTTTTTCCTTCTGCCCTGGGCCGTCAGTTGTCTTGATCGGGCTCTGCAGACAGCCAAACAAACTAACTAACGGACAGTTTACACTCTGTTTTATTTATATATACCGGCCCTAGCAACTGCGGAGATCGTGCGTATCTTCTAAGTGTCAGTAAAATTGCAAACAAATAAAGAAAAAGTAAATAACACCTTTAAAAGTTAAATATTCGCGCGTTAAAAGTTGCAAAATACTAAAGTTAAAACAAAGAAAAGAATTCTTTTTCTTACATTTAAAAAATATGTTTTTGTGGTATCACGATTTGAGCCAAGTAAAGCAGCTTATATTCATTGTTGAATATGAAACCAAAAGAGCACACACACATTTATAAGTTTTAAAAAATGTAACGTTTAATATATTGCCAAATAGTTAAACAATGAAAGACGTGTAACATTGAAAGATAAACAAAACTCTTACTCACAAAAAAATTGAATTTTCTGCATTTCTTTGAGAAAACTCGCCAATAAGTTTGTCAAAATTAAGATATGCAATAGTGTCGTATTCTATTGAAAGTGTTGCTAAGGAAGATCTCTCTTGTGACATACGCGTCTTTAAATAGGTTTTTATTAATTTTAAACGGGAAAAGCTATTTTCAGCACTTGAAACGGTCATAGCAACAGTTAACAAAATCCTGTATACAGTTTGAATATTAGGAAAAGGGTTCTTGATGCCATTTAAATAGTTAAGTACTTTCACTGGACTGTCAATGTCATCTGGAATCATTTCCCGAAACATTTTTCTTTCTGTTAACAGCTCAGAACCACTGATATCTTTGATCTCATACTCATCTTCAGATACAGTTAACTCCTGTTCAAGCTGCAGACATTTTTTTAACCCTTTAACGCGCAGTGTTCCCGCTCTGGGAACACCAAACTCTGAATTTTTGATTACTGCTAGTCACGAAGAATAGATTTGATTTCTATAAAATTAGTTGCGGGTGACATAGCTCCACGAGAATCCTTTACTTTTTAGCACGTCATTTCCCGTAAAAAAAAATTGTCACGATTATTTTTAACAGCACTGACATCTGCTGAAAAATGGAAGAATGAGGAGAACAGCTGGATAGATGGCCCAATGCTGAAAAAAGGGCAGCCGCGACAACATTCCGCGAATAGTTATTTCTGGAAGCTTCCCCAGTGTTCGTCGTAATCTATAAAAGCAGCGCTGGTTGCCCAGTTCAGTCAGTCTTCCTTCTGCTTAATCAGAGATATCCGTGAGAGCTGAAGGTTTTGTATTGACGCTATAGAAGCGGTATTATCGTTCGTTTTAAAAGCCTCGTTTTTAAGTGCTGTCTGTAAATTCTTCATTGCTGCGTCTTGTGGGACTCTTTTTACGATTTCCCTCGTATGTTTCCACTGTATTCTTGCCCGTGGAAGTCTTTTATTTAATGTGAGAAATACAGTGAAAGGTTCTGTACTAAGCGATCTGTGTCATAAGCACGTTACGACTGCTTGTGCTTGTGAATTTTGTACAGCTGATTGTTCGACGAAGTTCTAGAAGCAATAAAGTTCGTTTTCCATCCTGCCTAGCGGACTTTTTACTAGAATTGTCTACACCAACTGGACATTAGAACGACGAACCCAGGAACAAGCAGAGTTTTCTGTACCATTTGGTGTCAGAATCGGGATTCTAAAGAAAGACTTAGTTCTCCAGTGCAGACCTAAATTCTCCAGTGCATGGTGTGGACCAGAAAATTGAACGAACAATTTCACAAACTCATGGATAGGTTAGACGAGATAAAAGTCGCACAAGACGAGGTGAAAGCCGCACAAGACGAGGTGAAAGCCGCACAAGACGAGATAAAAGCCGCACAAGACGAGATAAAAGCCGCACAAGACGAGAAGAAATCCGGACAAGACGAGATAAAAGAGGCATAAGACCAGATGAAAACCGGATTGGAAGAGTTAAGAGCCGCACACGACGAGATGAAATCCGGACTGGAGCAGAAAATAGATACCGGTCTGGAAGAGATGAAATCCGGACAGGAGAAGAAACTACAGACAAATCAAGAAAATATGGAGAGGAGAATGTCGCTCAAAGAAGAAAGTCATGCGGCGAACGTGAAAGAATTGCGTGAAGAATTAGAGAATAAAATTGACATCCCGTTGCCCGCCAAGTTACATCATCGGCGCCATCTTAAGATACCCGGAGTGACGAAAAAGTCCGGGCGGACCAGTTAGCAGATAGAGACATCAAACCTATTGTGGAATTTATGGGAAAATCCAGCGATAAACCCTGTTGGCAAGAAATATCGTCATGCAGTTCCGCAACGAAACAATACTTGACTTTGTGGGTTTCGCTTCGCCTGAGTAACGGACTCCTGTATCGTAAATGGGAGTCGGACGACAGCAAGATGCTCCACTCCCTCGTTCCAGGATTCCGAAGGTTCTAGAAGAGCTGCATAATGGCTTAACTGGGGGCCATTTTTCATAATGAAGAACCTGCAGAAGGCTCGCGAGCGCTTCTACTGGGTTAGGGCTCGGGGCGATGTCGAAAAGTGGTGTCAAGCTTGTGACGCCTGTGCCGCCCATAAAGAACCAAAGAAACGAAGCCGTGGAAAACTACATCGTTACGATGGTGGAGCGCCTTTCGAGAGAATTGCCCTCGACATTCTGGGGCCGCTTCCGCGAACTGCAAATGGCAACAAATACATCCTAGCTGTCATTGATTATTTCTCTAAATGGCCCGAAGCGTTTCCTATTCCTGATAAAGAAGCTACTACCGTAGCAGAGGTATTGGTGCAGTAATGCATTTCCAGGTATGGAACCCCTCTGCAACTTCATTCTGACCAAGGAACGAACTTTAACTCTGCAGGTTTTAAAGGACCACGTCAATTTCTCGGAATCGCCAAAACCCAGACCTCTCGCTCCTGGTTTCTAGGAATCAAGAGGACTGGGACAAGAAACTCCCCCTCTTACTGCTGGCCTATAGGAGTGCCGTCCATAAGACTGCGGCTTCACAACTTCCCAGATGCTATTCGGAAGAGATCGTCTTCCCGCCGATCTAGTGTTTGGCCGCCTTCCAGATACGCCTTCATCGCCAAAGGAGTACATGGAAAATCTCTGTGCACGATTTGAAGGCGTGCATCATTTTGCTCGAGAGCGGATCAACCTGAACACGGAGAAGATGAAGACTCGCTACGACACGATGGCTACGGGACACAAGTTCAACGTAGGGGACAAACTTAGGCTATGGAATCCTACTCAACGGAAAGGCCTGTCTCCCAAGCAGCAATCGCCGTGGGACGGTCCTTATACAGTCCTAAACAGACTGAACGATGTCATCGTATGGATTCGTAAGTCACCTAACTCGAAAACAAGAGTTGTTCATTACGATCGGCTAGCCGTTTACTGCGGTCGTAATTAATTATTTGAATATTAGACCATGGTCACTATGGCGTAATTCCCCCTTTCTTTCATCTCTCATTTCTTTCCTGTCTTTCTCTCTCTTCCTCTTTCTTCAACTCTCTTTTACTCAGTGCTTACGCCATATTCAGTGTACATATTTGTAACGTATTTGTGTTTATTAATGTGTATTAGTTTATTATCTCTAATTATTAGTGTGTATTTGATCATTGTGTTTATTAATTACTTGCTTAAATTAGGTTATCAAGATCTAATTGTTAAAGGTTTATTGTAAATATATGTGCTAGCTCCTAACTGGAATTGTACTGTCCGGTACGTGCAGTCCTCGGGAAGGGGGGCAATGTTACGAATTTTCGGAGCAACCCGCTGTTCTGGCGTTTAAAAGAGTTTAAAGTTCGTATTCTGCCCGTCAAATAGTTAAATTTTTGCAACGCATGAAAATCGGTTAACTAAAACGCAAGATATGGAGTTTTTGGTTTCCCCCATTGATTAATATAGCGCGTTCCAGAAATCTCGAGAAATAGTAAGTTAGAGCTTCGCTAACTTCACTTTTAGGGATTTATTTTTGGCGTCAAATTTGGCCAAAAAGTCGGCAAGCTTGGCGACATTTTGGACATTTGGCGCGATTTTTCCAATGGGGTTTGTAAAGTTAGTTTTTCTGCATTAACATAGATAATAATAGCCTAATATTACTCTTCTATTACACAATCAAAATCGAATTTGTTCTACAACGTTCCGCGGAGAGTTATTTCTGTAAGCTTCCGCTCCGCAGTGTTCGTCGTAATCTATAAAAGCAGCGCTGGTTGCCCATTTCACTCAGTCTTCCTTCTGCTTGATCAGAGATATCCGTGAGAGCTTAAGGCTTTGTATTGACGCTATAGAAGCGGTATTATCGCTCGTTTTAAAAGCCTTGTTTTAAAGTGCTGTTTTTAAATTCTTCATTGCTGAGTTTTCGAGGACTGTTTATGATTTTCCTAGTATGTTTCCACTGAATTCTTGCCTGTGGAAGTGTTTTATTTTTTGCGAGAAACACAGCATTTGTGAAAGTTTCTGTACTAAGCGGACAGTTATAAGCTCGTTACGAGCTGTTTGTGCTTGTGAATTTTGTACAGCTGATTGTTCGACGAAGTTCTAGAAGCAATAGAGTTCGTGTTCCATCCTGACTAGTGGACTTTTTATTAGAACTTTCTACCTAAATGGACTTTAGAACAACGAACCCAGGAATAAGCAGAGTTTTCTGCAACAATATGCATGTCTTCCAAAACAACATCTTATTTTTCAAAAACTAACATCTTCAACATTCCAGCCATGAATTTGACCTTTTTTTAATACCTGAAACATCATGTCTTTGGACTTCCCCATACTTTATCAAACATTCAACAAGCATCCAAAATCACATTATTTGGTCTAAATTTTTATCAGACTATAAATTAAAAACCGCAAAATTTTAATAAAACTATTGCACACTGCAGACGATAATATTAAATAAAGAATGTGAAATAACACAGTGATAAAAAATTGGGTCGGCAAAAAAGCAATTGCATTTTTCACATGAAATTCAAACAGATAAATTTTCAATCATGAAACCATTCTTCAAGTTGGACCGTAGTTGAGTAACATTCATATTTGTTGTCAGAAGAGCAGAGAACAGCCTCTCAGTCCAGGCAACATTTCTAAGAGAGCCTTTAGATACTAAATAATACCAACACTAGAAAGTTTTTCAAAATCGTAAGCAGTCGTTATGCTCTTTTTCTTTCAAAATCATGCATACGGACCAATTAATTTATAGAGTCACTGGTCATTTGGACCGCTGACTAAATATCCTAATTTCTATCCCTGATATTCTCAGTACAAAAACCTTTTTAAGACTAGAAACAGCATTAAAGGCGAAAAGCTGGGAACCTACATATAGCATTTTTCAATTTTCAGAAAACCCCTTAAAGTTGCGCAAAAAATAATTCGCAATATCTCCGGAAGAAATTATCGTAGGAAATTGGTGAAAATTTATATTTAGGATAATTTGAAGGCTTCCTTTCGTTTAATAATGTCAAAATAGCGTGTGGCCGTTAAAAAAAAAAAAAAAAAAAAGGAAGAAAGAAAAAGTTGATGCAGATGCAGAATTAAATATGAAGACGGCCCCTTATGAAAATATATCAATAGGAGATTAAAATATACGTTATTTGCAAACGAATGGTATATGTAACTTTGATCTATGACGAGCAACGGTCAAATAAAGAACAAGTGGGTAGGTTTTATTCTTTTCCTTAGCTGTACCTTGTATTTTGTAAGACAATACATTTTCCATGCATTTTGCCGAAATCTGAGTATAGTCCATTTACCAAAATTGGTAGCAATACACTTACCCGTTTTAGTGGCGGCATGCTATTTATATAGGAAGCTTGATTACTAACAACTTCTCTTATAATGCGTACTATTTCAGAATTTAACCAATCGCTGACGGGTTCCATTTTTCGTTGTGAACATTAGTCAGTCATCAGCAGCCCGCCAGAGAGAGGAAAATGACAAGAAATATATTTCTGGCGAACTGTTTCGACATTCGACGTTATGCAAAAATCGTTCAAAAGTTAAAAATGATTTGCCTCCCAATCTCTCGTCCCTCGACCGTTATAATTATTCCAGGAAACTCATTCTTAGCCTGAAAATTCGCGCTGTGGCCTCAACTCTTTTGCGTCACAGACTGTTTGGAGTTTTTGGTTGCGAGCGAATTTCGCGGGAGTTACCTTGCTTGCTCATTTTAAATGAGGTCTTCAAGAATAAACAAAATCCAGCGTGATCTTTCGAAAATAAACCAACCGAAAATTATGATTTGTGTATACGTTCGGGGATGATAGAATCGCCTTTCTTTCGATATAGAAGGTCGTTATTGACGTATAACATTTCCAAAAATCCCCAAGTATTTTGCGTTGAAAAATTGATATTGTAACATACACGTCCCACCACTATTTTCTGCATCTATGGGCAGGGATTAAAAAAAATAATGCTGAGTATCTTATTTGCTATGGGTGCTACGGAGTGATATATCGTCCTACCTTCGAGTCAAAATGTAACCATCCTCCACAGAGTCATTTATCACATTCCCCAAGAATGGCAGTTCTGAATCGACCATCAGTGTGGGAATTTATAAACCCGATAGGAGAGTGCCTTACTTTGAAGGAAGAGTGGCAGCATGTCCCAAGTGACTTAGCTCTTTAAAGAGTGGAAAGCACTTTTTATCGTGTGATTTATAGGTTTATTTCCATGCCGTTGGGCGCTGGCCTGTAATGTTTTAAAGGCATTAATTCATCTTATTCGGATAGTCACAAAAATATATTAATTTAAATTATTATTTTTAATTATTTTTAAACTTTAAAATACGTTTTTGTTTTGTATTTTTTACACTAAATTTATTTGCTTTATGTATATAGCAGCAACTTTTCATTTAATATTTGATTTTCAGAGGGGGGTTTTGGTAATGTTAACGTAGTCAGGAAATACTTCCAGCTTTCATTAAAATTTTATAACTCTTCTCTTGTTGTAAATTCTATTAAAACATTGATTATACACAGCATAGAACCACCAGCTGATTATTTTGAAGGGGGCAGTGGCAAGCAAGGACGGAAAACAAGGACACTATAACAAAAAAATCGACCTAGAAGTCCACTGAATGAAAAGCGGAAGCTCTAGCGCATCGTAACTGCGCATTCAGCAGGTGCATATAAGGAGCGATTCTCAATCTGATGGTAAAAATTTCTGTTGCATTTCGACTGCGATATCTTAAGCATTAACAATACCTCGCCGAAGGATTCGTGCGCATTACGAGCAGATGTCGGAGTTTGAAAGAGGTTGTGCGATCGGACTGAAAGAGGCTGGTTGGACGAATCGGAAGAATCGGTTGACATCTGCGTCGAAGCGATGCGGTTATTAGACGATGCTGGCAAGAGTGGGTCAACAACGGTAGATATCAGCGTCAACATGATAGCGGTCGACCGAGGGCCACAACAGAACGGCAGGACAGAGCGATTACCAGAGCAGCTGTCACAGCACAAGATTCGTCGCTATCAACTATCCACCGTGTGACCTGCACACATGTATCCAACAGGACCCTCCACAGACGATTGAGAGAGCGGAATTTAAGCTCGCGGAGACCGTTACGCCGGTTGCCTCTCACGCCTGTACACCGTCAAGTCCAATGACTGTGGTGCTGGGCTCGACCAACGTGGAAGTGCGCTGAATGGATACGTATAGTCTTTGTGATGAGTCCCGTTTCCAACTGTGTCCTAACGACAACTGCAATCGTGTCTGGAGACGTCCAGGGTAGAGAGGGATCCTGCCCTGACTATCGCACGCCACACAGACCCACAATAAGGTGTTATGGTCTGCGATGCCATCTCTTTTGATAGCCGGACCCCATTGATAGTCATTTCTGGCACATTGACAGCAGATCGGCACGTTGACGGCATCCTACAACCGGTTGTGTTACCCTTCCTTTTGCGATACCGGGACTTATTTTTCAACACGGTAATGCCCGACCGCGCATACGGCACGTGTTGCTATGAATTGTCTTCAAGCTTTCCCGGTACTTCCTTGAACAGGTCGCCTGATCTCTCTCCCATAGAGTATATTTGAGACGTTATGGGAAGACCATTGCAACCATCTCAAAATGTTGCCGATTTAACTCAATATTTGGAGACAACTTTGCTAGAAATTCCGCAGGACACCATCCGGGAACTTTATCAGTCTGTGCCACGCCGGGTGACAGCCTGCATCGAGGCCAGAGGTGGACCAACGCCTTATTGATTTCCTCCCTTTGTAATGGTCAAACTCTGCAATAAATCATTCAACTGTTCGGAAATTTTAATGGTTTGTTTTTTATGTATGTTCTTTACATTCACCAATTTTTATCGCAATCGGACAATTCCTTCTTGGTGCTTCGTGGTTTTTTTTTTTTTCCCCTTATAGAGTGGATTTACCTACTTTTTCCTTTCGGATTATGATTAGTATAAAATTGAACCATAATGGATCCCTTTTCTGCGCCTGTCGTCCCCCCCCCATGACTGTCTTGAAAGCCTTGTATGGCCCAGCGACTGCGCAAGCAAACAAGTTAAAATAAATAAATATATTAATGACTTTTCTAGAAGAATAGGAATCAGGAACTAGAAATTTTATTTTATAGATACACATATACATAGATCAATTATTACAGGCCCACAGATAGACCAAAAATGCAGAGGGCGGTCAAACTTCTGCAGGGGATGCCTATATCATCTGTCTACACACACACACACATTAAAGGGTGTCCAGTGCTAACAGTGCCCAATGGCTATTTCCTAAACCGTTAGTCAGAGACACATAGTTTCAGTTGCAAAAATGCTTTAAATTATATGATCTATTATCCCTTTGAGGCACAACCCTTTCCCAATGCTGAAAAAAGGGCAGCCGTTGCCATCGCTCGACTTAACTACCAGCAAAATGGCGGACGATCGAAACGTTCATCGCGTGTTACAGATCTAGAGACCCTTTTTTGACGACACCTGTCTGTGCCTGCCGTCAAAAAAGGATCTCTAGATCTGTAACACGCGATGAACGTTTCGATCGTCCGCCATTTTGCTGGTCGTTAAGTCGAGCGATGGCAACGGCTGCCCTTTTTTCAGCATGAGGCAATCTATCCAGCTGTTCTCGCGTTCTTCCATCTTTCGGCAGATGTGAGTGCTGTTAAAAATAATCGTGACCATTTTTTTACGGGAAAGGACGTGCTCAAAAGTAAAGGATTCTCGTGGAGCCATGTCACCCGCAACTATTTTTATAGAAATCCAATCTATTCTTCGTGACTGGCAACAGTCAAAACGCCAAAGTTTGGCGTTCCCGGAGCGGACACACTGCGCTTTAAAGGGTTATACCAGAAAAAATCAAAGTCAATTCCTGTAAAAATTACGAAGTTTAAATTTATAAAACAGCCGCACGATGGGGCCCGAACCCTAGACTTTTGCACTTCGGCCGTGACATAACCACTGTGCCATGGTGAGGCGAAAAGCATCAGTTTCTTTTAATAAGTTTTGGATGAATTATTATTAGTATAATTTAGAATCCCTGCTTAGGTGGGGCCTGCAAATCTGCGTCTTCACTAGCCTAACGATATTAGCTCACAATACGGCACCGACATGAAGGGTTGAAATTTTTTATATAGTTATCCAATACTACGGATAAGCTGCAATTTCTAATAAAAGATAAAAAATATTTTGTTCAATTCAACAAATGTTTGTTGGCATAATTTAACCTAATAATTTCGTTGATTTAATTCTTTGGTTAAAAGAGTGCCACAAATATTTTTGTTGCACTAACAAAATTTTGTTGAATTCAACATATCCAATTTTTTTTCTGGTGTATAGTTTCAATATTCATACAAAGTAAAATCCAGTATTGGGGATACATTACAATAATTTCCATTGCTTCTCCAAGTAATTAGCCAATATATACAACCACTGTTTACCCAATTTTTTGTTTCATTGGTTTTAATCTAAAAATATTTCAAATGTAAAATCAGTATTCGTCTGCAGCCAAGATTTAACTAACATGTAATCACTTTTACGCTAATTTTTGATTTCCTAGTTTTACATTAGAAATATTTACAGTAAAATATTAGATAATTAAATATAGTATAGTAAAGCATAGTTTATACGTCTTTCAAGGGACTGATGTAAAACGACGTATAAATGAAACATTAATAGACAACTTTGATTATGACAGGTTTAACATTACGAATGAAAATTTATGTAAATACAACTTTTTTTTTGGTTGTAAAAAGTTACCAGTAGATTACTTCATAATGGTTTTTATACTGAAATCAATAACTGATTTTAAAAATAACCATTTGCCTTAAAAGCTAAACAAATCATACCTTTATTGTAAAATATCTACCACAGAGCTTTAATATTAATGTATTGCATACCAATTATGGTGCGATTTATATTTATGCATACATTAAATTAAAAAAAAAATTCCCAGTTGCCTGATGTGCTGATTGTCTTGAGCATTAATTACAGCATTCTTGATATAATTAAGTTCATGAAATGTCTTTTCACACCCGTTCTGACAAACAAAATAAGTTCTATATTTTTCACACAGTATCATAACAGCCGCTTGCTTCTTTAACAGAAGGTGCAGTAACTTCTTCATTCTTCTTCTTAATCGCTTAAATTCGCACCAGATAATTTTTCGTCTATCAAATTAGTTTGTCCCCAACCATGACCGAGTGGATAAGACACTGAACATGCTAGATGGCTGAAGTGTGAGGGTGTTCTGGCCTACTGCGAGGCTGTCGATCTAACGGTCTAGGGTTAGAGCCCCTTAAAAAGTCCTCTTCCCAAAGTACAATACAAGGGCGATCTGCTTAGGGTGGGGGGGTGCCTTGTTCGGGGGATTTTCTAAGGGGTTCTAACGCGTATTCACGTTACATTTGAAGAAAACCGACCAAAACCCCAGACCGTTTGATCGAAAGCTGAGCAGTGGGGCCGAACCCAGGACCTTCACACTTTAGCCGTCTACCATTTTGAGTGCCTTATCCATTCGGCCATGGTGGGGTCCCATCATTATCATTTTTTTAAACAAAAATCGAAATTTTCGGGGGTATGGGAGGGCGATCCCCCGCCTTAAATACGTCCTCGTTGTGACCTGATATTGTCTTTCTCATGTTTCGTCAAAATACCGTAAGAGGTGAAATCGGTACTAAACGCAAATGCCTGTGTTCCTCGTTTAGGTCCACAGTATTTGCTGAGTCGACACCTGGTCGATGGTCATTCTTTCAATTCAAATTGGTATTTTTAAACATCATAATCTTATTCCGATTAACGTTTGAAGTAATGCACTCATTTGTTTGTTTTTTAAGTTGATTATAAGTTCAAATCGAAAATGTTCACAGCATCCATTAAGAGCGCTCTAAGGCCGGAAAAAAAAAAAAAAATTCAATTTGAGAACGGGCAGCTGTGTACCTGATTTGCATACTTGCTCTTTAGACAACGACACAAAATAAAAGTGCTCGCTTAATCGTTCTCTGTATTATGAATGTCAGTGATCCATTGATGCATTTAGCTAAACAGATAGTGAGCGTATATAGCTCTTGGCAAATTATGCGGTGACTGTTCGCTTGGTCATTAAGTAAGTTTAACCAATGCCCTAATTTCAAAGTCAATGAATGATGTATGGTTGCTAAAAGCAATCCATTAGAAAAGTGTGAGCAGCAATAAAGCTAGGCTTTTTTTTAATGTGTAAATTAGGTTTAAAAATGGATAGAAATAATAAGTATAATCAAATTGCGTCGACATTAGTGGTTAAACGAGACGGTGTCGGGCTAATATAAAGTGACCGTTTCTTAGAAATCTGGCATGTTTTTGTATAATTTAAAAGTATAAATGGTACATTAAGTGTATTTTGGTCAAATAAAACTAGACCGGAATAGAATAAGTCTTAAGGCTGTTCTTGAAAGAAGAAAAAAATCGTCATATGTCTTCTGAACTCTTTTTAGAAAAGTCATACTATGCCAGAGACCCAAAAGAACTCCAAATATTATGTTAATATATGTATAATGTGCTCTTATAAACAATAAATATTTAAAATTAGCTGAGCTGCCCGAAAAATATTTCAAAATGCTGTTATTTAAAACTTTTAAATATTTCATTACCCATATAAGCTTACTGTTCAAGAGTGCATATAGGGTGGAGCGAAAATCAATTTTTCTCGAAATTCACATTGCCCGAGTCATTAAATGGTGCGAAACTGATAAGAACCAATTGTCTCCAAATTTCAGCTCAAAATATTGTCATCTTCAGGTTACAATACAAATTTTGATTATAATCCGTTCCAGGCAGGGGCGTAGCCAAGGGGGGGGGATTAGGGGGGTCATAACCCCCCATAAGGAATTTTTTGCCATACAAAATGTATAATTCTTTACTACATTATCACACACACATATACATTAGGGTGTCCCAAAAAAAATGAAAGTCGTTATTTTTTTTCGCATACCCTCTTATATTTTTCCTTTTATGTCAAAACAATTGTAAACAAAGTTTCATGTAATTTGAACAACGGCAACCCGTGCCGACTTGCATTTGAACGCGTTAGTCAGTACATGTGTATACTAAAACAAGCGAACGCTGAAGACTCGTGTCTGTGGCGGAGCGCCCCCCACCTACAAATGGTAAAATTAAAACAAAACGGAAAAAGACAGGTTTTGGAATACTTCGATAGTGACAACGGGCTATTCGTGAAACGTATCAGTATTAGTTTACACAGGACAGCGTACGTCTACGTATCAATGTGCTTATTCTAATCTGTTTTGTTAATAAATGCTTGTATAGTTTTTAATCAGCGAACAGAGCATGGCAGTGGAATTACGTAGTTCTAAAAATAGGATATTTTTAACAGGGAACATAAAGCATCAAATAAACGGTTCAAAACTTCCGTCGCATGGGCAAGTTCTCTCGGTTTTGTTTTACAATATTCGAGAAGGGAATTTAACTGTTAATGAAAGTGCAAATCTCGCTATTCGCGAATGTACCATCTTTTGGTAAAAGGCACGCATACCTACAAAATCGTTGCCGAATTGTGTAAGGAAGCTTGTAAATATGTATGTAATTTGGAGAGACAAATAAATTCAAAGAAATCACAAGACGTATTCAAGCGGCGACAACAAGAATTTTCAAGAAATTTAGACAATTTGTTCGATATTGCACATGCTGATCCACTTAAATTAATGAAAATACAGGAAGATAGGATGTTCTTGCAGCGCCAAAGAGAGCCGGGCCGGCCCGGTCATTTAGGAGGAGTGGATAAAAAACTGGCCGAAAAAGAGGAAACGGCACTGTCAAAGAAGTCAATCGGCGAATCAAATATCTTCGATATCATTGCAAGACGATTCCTCATCGAATTCTAGTGAAAATATAGATTTAGAAAATTTCCTAATACCACTCGAAAGCTCAGAACCTGGGACAAGTAAATATGTAATGAGAAAGATTTCATTATTCCAAATTTAGTTGCTGCATTAAACAGGTATCAGATAAGTATACGAGATTCTGTATTTATTCTTGAAGCTACTATTGATACACTTGGACTTAACATTGACGAATTTCCGATAAGTAAGTCTTCAATTCAAAGGATCCGAACAGAAAAACGGAAGGAACGTGCGGAAAACATAAAAATTGATTTCCAAAACGAGGTACCGGAAGTAGTGACCTTACATTGGGACGGCAAACTCTTACCTGCTTTGAGTGCTTTAAAATTTAAAGAAGAAGGCTTACCCATAGTTATTTCATATAGACTCAAAGAACACTCATTGCTGTGCAAAAACTGGAAAATTCTGCAGGCAAAGAACAGGTGCAGGCTATTTGGCAGGCAGTATTAGATTGGAACCTCGAAGAAAAAGTCCAAATTATCTGTTGTGATACTACAGAATCGAATACATGTCGTTTTAATGGCGCTTGCGCGCTTCTAGAGCAAAAATCTTCTTTTCGCTTGCAGTCATCATGCATACGAACTGATCATTTTATATCTGTCGAAGTGAAAATTAAACAAGTGATAACAAGCCCCGATATCCTTTTCCTTTAAAAAGCTCAAAGAGAATTGGAAGAACATCGATACCACTAAAATGCAATGCTATAGAGATACAGTGAAATCGTTCCTAACTGTATCCGAACTTGAAAATTTGCTTGTTTTACCGGGCTGAACTTAAAACTGATATGGCCAGAGAAGGCTATCGAGACTTGATTGGACTTTCTATCGTATTTTTAGCTGGAGATGCAAAAAAAAAAAAAAAGTCAGATCTCTGGGTGCCATCCACCAAGCTAGATGGATGGCCCGAGCGATTTACTCCCTAAAACTATCGTTATTTAGTTCTCAGATGAAATTAAACACAAAGGATAGGGAAGCATTGTTAGAAGTCTGCTTGTTTATCGTGACAATGTACGTTAAACCATGGTTTCGATGCATTTTGGCAGTTAAAGCACACTACAAAGGTTTGTGCTTTTTGAAATCTTTGAAAGCTTACGAAAATGTGGATGAAAATATCTCGAAAGCTGCTTTACAGAAATTTCTCCAGCATTTATGGTATTTGACTGATGATATAGCAATATTAGCACTTTTTGATGATGATGTGGACGAAGAAACAAAATTTAAAATGGTGGCAAATTTACATAGAGAAAATGTCTCGGCCCATAAGAAGAAATACATTCCATTGAAGGACGAACTTCGTGTTCCATTGTATGGTGAGTCTGATATATTGATTGTGTAGATTTTTATTTAGTTAATTATATACATCACGTAATTGATACCTGTTGTTTTAATTTATTTTTCATAGAAAAAAGCATCGATCATTTTATATCTGTCTGTATTCGAAGATATAAAATCGTTGTTCGTTATTACTTCCTAGACTCAAAATTGATGACAGTTTTCTCAATGAGAGTCCTTCTTCATGGAATAACGCTGCATTTCTAGATGCTAAATAAACAATATCAATGCTTAGAATAGTGAACGATACAGCTGAAAGAGCGGTAAACATGATGCAGGACTTGTATGGTTTAATAATGGTTGAGGAGGAACTAAGACAATTTTTGCTACGTTGTGTACAAGAACACACGAAAATCCATCCTGATTGTAAAAACAAACGTTGAAACGAAAATATGTATAATGTTTCTTTTTCTATAATATGCTTCTTTTGCTATAATAAAAATATTTACTTCGACTAAAATGGTGTCTTACGTACCAAAGAAAAATGCATTTCACAATCTTTACATAGTATTCCCCATACAAGATTTTACGTTCAACTTTGATCTAAAGTCGGCACGGGTTGCCATTGTTCAAATTACATGAAACTTTGTTTACAATTGTTTTGACATAAAAGGAAAAAAATAAGAGGGTATGCGAAAAAAAATAATGACTTTCATTTTTTTTGGGACACCCTAATATACATATATATGAGTTGTAGTAGTCGTAACCCCCCCTCATGAAAAATTTCTGGCTACGCCCCTGGTTCCAGGTCAATATACAAATTTTGATTATAATCCGTTCGTCCGTTTTAGCTATCCCAGACAGCACATCAAACTTGCAGTGGGCTTGATTTATCAAGTCAATAAACTTGAATTAAGCTTGAAAATTTCAAGCGTGTAAGCTTAATGCAAGCTTGAATCAAGTGTTCTAGTTTACACTTGCCCAGCTTGCATTAAGCTTGACATAGCAAGCTTAATTTCAAGCTTAAAAAATTTTTCCTAAAAAAAAATTTCCTAAATACACGGTGCGCCCGTCGGCGAACTCGCCCCCCACATATTTTATTTTTCTATGCATTTTCCCCTCTACGCTGAAATTTCAAGTTATTTTAATCTGTTACCATCAAGCGCCGCGGCTGGGATCGAACTCGGTATCTAAGGGTTGGGAAACCAGCGGCCTAACCACTCGGCCAACCTGAGCTGCGCTGCTATGACTAAAGTTTGAAGTGACTGTTATGGTAATCACGCCGTTTTCCGGCGAGATCGATCAGTAGCCGATGTGTTGATCTGTTTCTTTTATTTTTCCATGGGATGAATCAAAATTAAAATAATGTTATGTGTGATTTAGAGACTCTACCAATAGGAAAATAAGCATAATATAAACTTAACAGCACACGTTTTAAAACTTTCAGTATCGCGACACTCATGTTGGGCAATACTGGCCAAAATCGAGACAAACGACTGATTTTGAAATCAATTTCGTAGTATAATTGTATTTTATTTTGAAGAATTTCAATATTTGGAAATATAGAATCTTTTTTTATTCTATGGTCAAGTGCATTTGTGACTGATGATAAATTATTTGTTATGTGGATGTGGCTTTCCAAATCAAGCAGTAATCAAGTTGCATTCAAGCTTGACAGTTCAAATGACTTCTCCAAGCTTGCTGCAAGCTTAAAATGAATTGAACTGCCAAGCTTGCATTAATACGTCAAATTCAAAGAAATGTCAAGCTTGATTTAAGCTTATGTGCTGTCTGGGATAGAGCACTGTTCATAGGGGAAGTTTGATTATAACAACCCTATATATTGATTTAAACATCATAAAGTAGCCGAACTTTTAATAAAAGAAGTGTTTCGATTATCTGAGAGCAATTTCATTGCCATTCCAACAGAAATTTTCAGATATTCGCTATTGCATAAATACAAAGACTTTCATACAAAGGCAGATAAGCAACTTAGGCAATAACACACCCATCCAATCAAAGCTATATCTAAAAATATGTCTATTTTTATTTTTATTTTTATTTTTATTTTTTTTTTCAGTTTTGAATAGCAGTTTTTCTTTGTTTAGTTACATAAGGATTTCTGTCAAAGTATTTCACAACAAATGACATTTGAAACCAATAAATCTTTTATTGCTAACTGATGAGATTTGGAAACGTGATTTAGGAAACTTTTGAGGGGGAAGAACACGGATAATCCTTTGTGTTTTTCAGATTTTTAATTAAATGACAAAGTGCTGTATAAAAGAATTGATATGCTTTTCCATTAATGTCAGTAAACAGTGGCTTAAGTCTGTCGCATTCTTCTCTACAAAGTAATGCTGGAAAATGAAATATAATTTAATTTAAAGTCATAAAAGGTTCCATCTTAAATGACTGTGTTGTAGGGTGGAGCGAAAATCACTTTTTCCTGAAATTCACATTGCCTGAGTCATTAAATAGTGCGAAACTGATAAGAACAAATTGCCTCCAAATTTCAGCTCAAAATATTGCCATCTTCAGGTTCCACACCTCAAGCGAATATATTCCCAGTGTCTTTTTTAGTTTTTTATGAATTTCTACTGAAATAATTACGTTTAATTAATTGAATAATTAATACTCCGATACATCTGCTCTATCAAGAACAACGGCTAGTTCGGGCATTGGGTCTGTCTTGGAGATTTAGGGAATCTCATCGTCAGTCGTTTTCGGACATTTGGCTTCCTGACTAACGAAATCGTCATCATTTTCTGAGGTATATTCCAGTTCTGAATCAAATCCTAAGTCGACGTTTGCTTCTAAATCTGAGATTTCCAGCACTGACATGTGACAATAACGTATTAATAAAACAATTTAATAATGAAAACATAGATAATTTTTCAATTAATTAATTAAACATTATTATTTCAATAAAAATAAGCTAGAAATATAGTCGCTTGAGTTGTGGAACCTGAAGATGACACTATTTTGAGCTGAAATTTGGAAACAATTTGTTCTTATCAGTTTCGCACCTTTTAATAATTCAGGCAGTGTGAATTTGGAAATAGTTTTTTTCGCTCGACCCTGTGCATAGTGTTCGGAAAGACTCATTCTGAATCTTTGGTACTTAATTTAAGATTAAATATACAATTTCTTGAAAGCTTATTTTCCCTCTATTCTTTAATTTCTTACCGAAAGACTTAGAATTCCGTTTTGTGGAGTTGCTACTACATTTTCTTCAGAAACGGGGTGAGGGGAGGATACCAAATTTTCCCAAAATTTTTTATCCTTTTAGAAAAATCCTCCGCTTTTGATACGAAAGCTTCCAATACTAACAAAGAATTCTTGCATTTCCACGGAATGAGAAAATAATTATGGGTCTGCAAACATAATATTGTCTTTTGAGCAAAAATATTGGAATTTCAGTCTAACTTACTCTCTTCAGTCGAAAACTTTACAAACAAATCTTTAAAGTCTAGACACTGGTCTTTAAGTAGACAGACTTTTTTCCCCAAATGGCTCATTTCTCTTTTACGTTCACTGTAATCGTACATAGTGCAGCTCGTAAAGAGGCATTGCAAATTTTTACAGGTTTGCGTATTGCCTTAAGCCATTCAATCAGCGTATTATTTTAAAAACAAGAATGTCTGGATTACTAAAAATCCTTTTATGCCACCTGTATTTGGATTCATCTGGGAGACAGAGAAGGAGTCCCACAAAAATCCAATTTATAAAAGATGCTTCCACCCCCTCTATTAGTCCTTCAAAAATCTATGTCATTCAAACATGCCAGTGCTTTTACTTTCGTAAGAGTTCCCAGGTCGTAACTCCTCAGCTGATTCTACTAACGATAAGAATCTCATTCGGATCAAGACATATTTCGCTGTGATCTAGACATAATATAACTAGGTAGAGAAGTCCCCTCACGTAAAGAAAAACGTTAAAATCATTGGACTCGGGAACTGTCGTTAGACTTGGGTAGGGCAGGAGGAACCACCTTTCTCCACCGCTTAACAACTGCTAGTCGCAAAAACATATGGTTAAATGATCCCAAAACCGAAAAAGTACACCCGTTGCCATCTCTCCAGTTAACTACCAGCAGCATGGCGGTCGACCGAATCGCCAATCGCGTCCTTTTTTTGGCACAGCAGGACTGAAGCACAGAATGGCTGTTTCGAACGGCCGCCATGTTGCTGGTAGTTAACTCAAGAGATGACAACCAGTGTACGTTTGCGCCGTTGGGCACTATATAAAGTTGTCCTTCTATATAAATATGAAAATGGTTGCGCGTTAACCCTTTAACGCGCAATGTTCCCGCTCTGGGAACACCAAACTCTGACGTTTTGAGTGCTGCCAGTCCCGAAGAATAGATTGGATCTATAAAAATAGTGGTGGGTGACATAGCTCCACGAGAATCCTTTACTTTTTAGCACGTCATTTCCCGTCAAAAAATGGTCACGATTCTTTTCAACAGCACTGACATCTGCTGAAAAATGGAAGAATGCGTGAACAGCTGGGTAGATTGCCCAATTCTGAAAAAAGGGCAGCCGTTGCCATCGCTCGACTTAACTACCAGCAAGATGGCGGACGATCAAAACGTTCATCGCGTGCCACAGATCGATAAACCCTTTTTTTAACGCAGTTGTTTGGCTGTTGTTTTGTTTTTCTCGCATCATATTAAATCGACCTAAGCTAAGGAAATGAAATTCGGCAGCAAGGTTTGTGGTTACTCAACTTAAAGTTTGTTCGCTTGAGTGGAGTTTAATTTTAGAAAATAATGTGATGAAATTATACAATTAATAAATAATAATAAATTAAAAGACTACTAGTCTTAATAAAATTATATTTTGAGATTTTGCGAAAAAGTGTAAAATGGTAAAATGTTTATGATCTCATGAGTTAAGGAACATCTTTATAAATTACATGATGACGGATAACGTCATACAAGTTGTTTCTTGAAACTATAACACCAACCCAGTTGGTCCAATTTTATTGAGAGAGAAAAAAAAAAAAAAATAGAATGGATAGGAACCCGCAGGAGCTGACAAATTAGTTCCAGCCGCAGCTGCATATTAAAAATAATTTTGTGTACTGCGATAGTCTAATGTTTTTGAAGGAAATCCAACCTATTTTTTTTTTTTTAGGGTCCGGTCCTCCCGTACCTGCCGAAATTTACATTGCTCCGTATTCTTGTTTATTATGGACGCAGGCAATATGGCCCATTTGCCATTAGGTCAGTTGTAACGCAGTTGTACTGTAGAAACATATTTCTGCTTCGTTTTTATTTTATTTTATTTTTTCAGGCGAAGAGATGACGCTAATGATGCCTTAACACCGAAACCTGAAGAAAAACCTGTATCTATTTAAAAAAAAAAAAAAAAATGCTCCGATTCACGAACGAAGCCGGGTAGGCTGTGGGGGGGGGTAATGGGGGGGGCAGCTGAGAGTTGCCATTAGGGTTGAACACAGATGGGGCTAAGTCTCGAGTATATCGGGTATTTGCGGAGGCATCTCGTTCTGTGGTCCCAGACTTTTTCAGCAAAGATGAATTAAAGAAGCCAGCCCGCTCGTTGGGACTAACGGTCTTTGATTTCTTAATCACCGTCCGAGTCGTTAGGACTTTGGTCCTTTTTTTCATTATTACCGTTCGAACAGGGACTTTCTTGTTATTAATTGGAAGATTTAATAAAAACGTTTTGTTGAGATTAAAATAATATAAACACTAATATATTTGAGTAGGTATATTTCTTCTCAAAATGGGTTTTTAAAATACAGGGTGTGCCAAATTTTCTTTAATTCTTCATCATTTAAGATAATGGGCGATGTAAATTGACAAAATTTTTACAAATAAGATAGAAAAAAAAGACTACGTTAAAAAAAAATTCCTCTCGTTCATTTTCAAAAAGTTACTTTTTAAATTTTTATACTACCCCCTTTCAAAAAATTCCCAGTTAGGAGAATGTGTCCCCATACACTCATGAGGTGATGTACAAAGTTTCAGCCTTTCATCATCATAAAAAGTCTCTGAGATATTTTTAAATAAATATAATCAGGGAGCGTCACCATGGCACAGTGGTTATGCCATTGAAAATGGTAGATGGCCATGGCCGAAGTGTGAAGGTCCCGGGTTCGGGTCCCATCGCGCGGCTGTCGATCTAACGGTCTGGAGTTTTGATAGGTTTTTTCCACATGTAACGTGAATACGCGTTAGAACCCCTCAGAAAGTCCTCCTGCCAAGGCACCCCTCCCTTGGCAGATCGCCCTCGCGTAGCGTTGCCGTAATCACACACAACCAAATATAGTCAGGGGCTATACATAAATTTGCATGTAAACATTTATTGCTGCAGTGAAAAAAAAAAATTCTTTCGTAATTTATGTACCAACCCTGAAACGCGAACATTCGACGTGATTTATTTCTTCTTTGCGAGCCTTTGAAAAGTGGTTTAAGTCAGACTAATTATCTTCATATCTGTGAAACGTTTTAGGATATCACTCTCAAATTTTGTACATGTCCTCATTAGGGTGAGGTACATTTTACTAACTGGGAATATTTTTTTTTTTGTACGGGGGGGGGTCGTATACAAATTTAAAAAGTGTTACTTTTTGAAAATGAACGAGAGAATTTTTTTCTTAACATAGTCTTTTTCTCCTGTCTTAACTTAAATAGATATCTCATCTGCAATGGATAAAGAATTTAAACGGGCTACCACCTTTCTGGAACACCCTGTATAACGTCAGTGCTATGAGAAAGTAAGTCATTGTTGATGTAATCTAACTTCATTTGTAATAGCCTATCATACGGTTGCTCGGTTAACGTTCTATCATCCAATCCAGTAGTTCGGAGTCTCGCAGTTCGGTGACCACAAAAAGTTTTCTAGATATAAAAGTAAACTTCCGTTTCTAAAGTTTGTAGTTAAAAACTCTTGCTTTCTAGCATAAATAAATCTCCATGTTTGATACTATAGTCCAATTTGTTTATAACGAGCCCTGATTTAACGGTGTAGTTCGAAAAAAAATCATGTGATTTTGGTACATAAGTACAAATAAACTAATTATGCCAGGCACATCAAAATTTTGAAACTGTCTCTTTACAAGCTGTACTATACATACTGAAATAAACGATCAATCTGTATCAGTTTCGAAACTTTTAGAAAAAATTCTTAAAAATCGGAAATTTTCGCAAAAGGTGTCACTCTTCGAAAAATATTGCAGCTCCGATCCATGTTTAAGAATTTTTTCTGACAATTTCACAAAAGCCACAGCTTTTTCGCTTATTGCAGTGTGTAAAGCAGCTTATGAAGAGCCATCTGGATTTTTTTGGAGACCATGGGGCTATTAGTTTATTTCAATTTGTGTACAAAGACTAAAAACAGAGTTTTTTTCTTCGACATACACCCTTAACGAGAAATCGGAAAAGCGTGGTTGGTAGAAAGGAAAGTCTGGGGCCTGCAAAATTTGCATCTAATTTTAATATCAGTAGTTTTCAAAACTTGATGAGAGAGAGAGAGAGAGAGTTTGCGTATAATAAACGTTTACTTCTAAGCGACTGGAGTCGTCGGTTTGAAATTAAATAAAGATATGCAGACAGGCATAGAGAGATAAGTCCAGTCAGCCTGTAGTTCGTCCGCGGGCATGCCAGCAGTGAAACCTGAGCTCTGGTGGGAAGCTGTGCTTCGTTAGTTGATGCGCTTTTGAAGCTGTCTTTCCCTTGTTTTAAAAGCCTCGTTTTAGAGTACTGTGCGTAAATTCTTCATTGTTGAATCTTGGGGGACTGTTTACGATTTCCCTCGTAAATTTCCACTGAATTCTTGCCTGTGGAAGAGTTTTATTTTGTGTGAGAAATACAGCGTTTGTGAACGCTTCTGTACCAAGCGGACTGTTATAAGCCCATTACTGACTGATTGTGCTTGTGAATTTTGTACAGCTGATGGTTCGACGAATGTCTAGAAGCAATAAAGTTTGTGTTCAATCCTGACATGTGGACTATTTACTAGAACGTTCTACAACAACTGGAATTTAGAACAACGAATCCAGGAATTAGCAGAGTTTTCTGCAATAATATATTTATATATATATAGGCTTCCTCAAAAATCTGAAAATTCACCTGCTCCCAATTTTTAGCAATTTTTCATATTTTAAGGTCCAATTTTTTCCCCAACTTTTAGTGGTGGTGGGGGGGAGGGATTCAAAAATTCTCTCCTCAGTTAAAAATTTTGTCAGAAAGAATTCAGATACTCCAAATTTCACGTTTTATTTTTCTTTTGTTGGTCGCATTTTTTTTTCCTAGAATTTGGCATCTAAAAAATTATGTTTACCTGTTAGCGTGAAGAAGCCATTGTTTGATGTTTAAGGATAAGTATCATCTACGAGGCATAAGCTCTTTAAACGGTTCAGTTTTTTTTCGACAATAGACGTCGTAGCCTCTGCTAGATGCTAGAGTGCTGGAAATGTTGGCACTCACGCGAAGGAGATAAAAGGTAAAATAGTTAGAATGATTACTTTAAACTCGCTAGTAAGTTAATGTTTTATTCGTTTCATATTTATATGTTTTTACTTTCATATTTATATGTTTTTTCTTTAAATAAATTTTTAAAAAAACTATTAAAAATAGTGCGAAAGGTAAAACTGTAGTACTGTGTGTCAGTGGAGTAAGAATGGTTGCATAATATTCACTAATTCGTTCTGAAACTGAATTTGCAAAGACCGTTTTCTCCATAGAAAAGCATTTGCTGCCGCCACTGCACAATGGTGGAAAGATAGAAAATATTTTATTAATAGTTCGCTAAAAACAAGCTAGTGTGTGCGAAAAAAATGCCGTTTTGGAATAAAACATTAAATAAATAAATTAAAAAAACTATTAAGAATACGAGGAGAGGACAGTAGAATTGAGTCTCGAATGAGGCTTCACGTGTATGCAAAATTTCAGCTTCAGCTTAATCTAAGGTGACCATACGTCCTCGAAATTCGAGGACAATCAACAAATATAGATCTTTTTTTCATTTTGTCCCCAAAAATACTATGTCCCCAAATTTAAAGATTTGTACCTTTTTTCCCTGAAAGTTTCCGTTTAGCTTATTTCTTTCAGAAAAGACTGAAGAAATAAGAAAAATAAACCAACTAAAAGCGCCATCTACTCAGAGAAACAATGAAATTCGATCTCTGAAAACGTTTCTTGTCATTGTGTGTGTAGCGTGTACAGACATTCAATAAAGTATCCGACTATGAGGATCTAATTTTGAGGATTTAACTATGAGGATCCAAATTTCCCATTTCAGTTTTGTTAATGATTAATCACTTTTCATGAAAAACCATGCTTGAAATTGACGTACGAAAATTTTCTTGCACTCGAATACTTTTTTTAGAGGGTGTACAAAGTTTCATGAAAAATTATCACAAAATGATGCAATGAAAAAAGCAATGTCTTCTGAAAAATACAAATACTATTCCAAGAGTTAAATTTTCAATAAGTTGCAATATTTCAGCATGGTGTTTCTTTCATACTTCTGGTTTAAATAAATATTTATAAATGAATGGAATACTTCGATTAATTTATTAGAAATAAGAATACACAATTGATATAAACAGGGCCGTCGCGGATGTGCAGGCGCCTTTGTGCAAACACCGATTTAGCGCCCCTACAGAAAGAAAATTTCAATCTTCGAAAATAAAGTATCATTTTACTATTCCATGTGCTTATTCAGTTGGAAAATATCATAATTAAACCGAGTCTCGGGTGGTGAAACCCCTATAAATATTCAGTTTTTGAAACAAAAATATGATTTTGCAGTGCCATATATTCAGTAGAGAATATACGGCATTGCTCCGGACTGTAGGGTTGCCCGATGGATATCCGTCACCGCTGAAAACGCATCCAGTACATGCGGTATACGTGCTCGTAAAGTAGTGGAACCAAAATCACTGTGGTAGGTAGCTAACAATTACCATAGGTGTGGAGATCAGATTTGTGTCCATCTAGACTAGTCTCCTAGACTAGAGTTCCAGTGATATGGAATTCATTAAGTTCAAGCACGGACTTAGGAGGTATCCTTCAAGGGGTTGCCTGTTCTTTACACCCCCCCCCCCCCAAAAAAAAAAGAACGAAATAAGAGGAGAGGAGAATAATTTTTTTTTTCAACAATAATTATAGAACACTGACATAATGTTTAACGAGTGAATGCACTTCACAACTAGCAGAAAGCTCATTTAGGTATAACGTTTACGATTTACAGAGACACCAGGACATTGAGTCAAAAGAAATGAGAAATCCTTAAATCTGAATAAAAAGCATGAAAATGTTTCAATTTTATATGTACACTGTTTGTTTATAAATAAAGCAATATAACACAAGGAAAACTACAAACGACAAGTTTTAACATAGTTAATTATTCCAAAAATGTCCATATTGTTTGGAAGTATCGATTATTGAAGCTTTTTGTTTATCCAGATTTACATAAGATAGGTTTGAAATTCAAGTAACCGATTTCAGCGTAAAAGATAATGGCAGATGGTTATTACATATTTAATTTCAGGAACAGTAGATGTTTTAATAAAAAGTCAAACATTACAAAGGGCTGATTAATTAAACTTTCACATTGAGAACTCAAATGGAAAGTGCAGTATCTCTTATTGCAACAATATGGGAAAATGGAACAAAAAAAGTAACACTTTTCTACTACAGAATTTAAAAATTTGCGCACTGTTCAAAATATTTTCAAAGACATGACAATGCATTAATAAAATGTTTAATATCATGGTACAAAATAAAAATACCTATGATTAAAAATTATGGCTATATCAATAAAAACGAAATAAAATTCGTTTAATGTTGAGGAAAAAACGATGTAGGTCAATTGGCGAATTAGATCTTTCTAAAATTATAAAACAGTTTGCACAAAGAAAACCACGAAAGTCACATTATAATGTCTAAAATTCTTTTAAAAAATTAATATCCTTAAAAGATTACTGAAATTTTGCCTGCATATCTAAAATTTGTTAACATGTCAGAAAAATACATTCGCAGTAAAAATATTTCTTCGTATGAGTAAAAAACTTAAAATTACAATAACAAATTTTATTATTTGATAATTATGGCTGGTATTGCTTGGAATAAGCTGGTTTAGTTAGAGATTTTTTTAAAAGGAAGCACTAGTATTATTTATAGTGAAACTTTTCTAGCTTTTGCACAAGCAAACTATTCAATTATATTGCTTATGTTTACCTTAACTAATTCTTGATATTCTATTGAAATGATTGATAAATTTGGCACCCGTTCTTGGCTCATTTATGATAGTAAATAATTTTTTATAATTTTTAATTTGAAAAAACTTCTTTTTTCGGAAGCGATTGTAACTGGAAGTGATAAATTATTCATAAAGAGATTGCGATATTTGAAAAACATTTTAACGATATTAGTTCCTCGAAAAGAAATTCACCATTTATATCATTAGTTAATTTTAAACGCAAGTCTTTGAAATGTTTTAAGATTTCTTTTTCATCCCAGTCAGACAACATGTTTATTTGTGATGTAAGTATAAACATATCATTATATTTCTCTAAAATTTCGAATGAAATTATTGAATTAATAATATTGTTTATGGCGAATATATATAATAATAATCCTTCGAATTATCTTGCTCAATCACCTATTGTAACAATTCCTTTGTTTAATGCGACAGAAAATGTCAGTTTAACCCTTTCTTTGCCGCAGTTCACACAAGAGAAGGCGTAATTAGTGGTGAATACATAGGTTTGTTTCAAAAATATATAAAGTGTATTTAAAATGAATTATTCAAATGTCAATAAAATTAATTATTTTATTTTACAACTGTATCCACCTATGCTACTCCTTATTTCTTTATAAAAAGTGTAGTTGTAAAAAGGACGAAAATAATTTACTACTCTAGTTACGATTGGAGAAAAGTAAATTGGAGAAAAGTTAATAGTAATTACATTAATTTTGAGTGCAGTCACGAATATTTAAAAAAAAATTGTGTGGAAGGGGCTAATTTTAATGAAAAAGATTATTTGACCTTAACAAGTTGTACATTAAAGCAAACTTTTACCCTAATGTAATGTAATCAGTTTTAGTTTGGTCTTTAAAAAAGTTTATTTTACCTATACAAAATGCATAATAAAACAATGTTACTCTTTAGGAATTATTTATTTTTTATTTTGGGATGGTTGGGGGGGGGAGTGCCGCACTGTTTGAAATGATTGTAAAATACTACCTGAATCAAAAGTTATTTAAATATGGCTGACTTATTAAATTTCTGATCAGTAGTGAATCAGAAATGCTTGATGGAGGGAAGAGATAAGCATCACAAAGAATTTTTCCACTCTTGGGTCATCCCTCCCAATTCATTTTCAATCTTGAAGGTTTATTCTGTCTGCTCTCATCATTGAAAAGATACAATGGAGAAGTCTCTCCTTCTGTGACCAGTGTTGCTTCCCAGCATGAGTCTTTGAATGCTGTCAACGATTTCGCAACTGCTGGGTCTGGGTTCCGGCGGAGCATTTAATGACCCATGTCGGGAAGCAACACTGGTTACAGAAGGAGAGTTTTCTCCATTGCATCTCTTCAATGATGAGAACAGACAGAATAAAACTGGATTCAAAAGTGGGTTAAACTCCCCAGCAACTCCGCAAATTTTTAAACGTGCTCAGAGGTAGAGAGATCGCCCTCCCTTGGACCCCATATTTCGGATTTCAATTAATGTGTAATACAAATAAAGTAGATTGCATTTATGTATTTTAGAAAATAATTAACATTTAAACGCCAATTCATGTTACTTTTCTGTTAGGTTGGTAAAGCATTTTAAATTTTGAGATCCATGCAAGAATGCCTATACTAGTGTTTCTATGAGGGAAATGCTCTTATCAGGCTGTAAAATACTACAGACTGTACTTGATACTACAGACTGTACTTGATACTACAGACTATCCTTGTACTAAAACAATACAAACTTCAGTATCGAACAAAAAAATTAGCTTCAGAAACACCTAAGGAAGGGGAACGATCTACCTTTCTATATGAGCACTCATTTACGTACCAGGCAGCTTCGATTAGAAACAAATATAAAATGTATTTCTTTTTGCACCCCTTTTGGGTCCATGTCCATTCCCAGATTTGTATTTGTCATCATGGACTCCCGGATCGCCTCTCCCCAAGCCGTTGGTATAGTACATTAGTGTACTGAACGTTTTTTGTATTATTTTACTACTGAAGTACGGGAAAGCCCAAGATGAGCCCCCTCCCATCAACAAATGCAACAGTGCTTCTCTCTGCAACATCTCACTCCTCGTTTACACTCAGCCCACTTTCACGGCAGCGAGTCGGAGAAATGGCAGTAACAGGAGTGTAAACAGCTCTCTCGTCCTGCTCATGCAATGATCTTTCTTGCTGACCTCTTTGCCTGGCACGATACCCCTTCAGGGGATTTTTAAAGGAGGAGGAGGGAAGTACAGTAGAAAACTACATACAGGAGAAGGCGAGTACAGCTGAAAGTAAACGCTCACGGCTTTTGGAGCTGACGCAGAAGTATTTCCTGGAAAAAAAACTGCAGCGAGAGAAGTGGGAAGGGCTGAATGTAAATGGGGCATTAGGACCTCAGGCAGACGCCCATGAATGGGAAAGAATCTGAAAACGATCATCCATATCATCACCATAGTAAGTATGGTATCACATATCAGTAAATTTCACCTTGTGGATTGCACTGAAAGACAAGTTTGAGGAATATGGGAGAAGGTTTTTGCCTAAGGGATGGGGGGGGGGATGCTAATAAAGCAGTGCTGTATAAAGACCTTGTAAGATGAAACCTTGCAAAAACATTGTAGAAGGGCATTTCAACAGGAAAAGCCCTTTCCTAGGTGTCTGCAATATAAACTTAAACAAAATATAATTATTTTTTCGATTTTTTTTTCGAAAAATGTTAATTTTTCGCTAAACTCTTCTTCAGTCTTTTCGGCACCCCCTTTACCTTCTCGCCTTTGTGCGGTGCACAACCTGCACACCCACTAGCGACGGGCCTGGATATAAATAGCTATTAGAGTTCATTTTTAAGTATCAAAGTCAGTCAAGATTTAAGTATGGGTATACTGGTATACAACCTCCAAAAAAAGTATTCGAGTAAAAATTTCCTACGTTGGTTTCGTATATTAAAATTTATTTATCATAGAATATGAATTAGGCTATGTATAAATATGGCTTTCCATATTTCTGTCGCGTTTTACGTTTTTCAAAAACTCAATTATTATTCGCAAATCTAAAATAAGAAATTTATCTCTTACTCGAATACTTTTTTTGGAGGGTGTGCATGGTAATATGTTGTCCTCGAATAAGTCCTCGAAAATATTTTCTAGTGTCCCCAAGTTTTGTTTAGATTCGAGGACAATGCTTGGTTTGTCCCCAAATTACTGTATCCGGTCGCCTTAGCTTAATCGGATAATAGGAAGTGAATTTAAATTTGTGTACCCATTTTGAACTAGAGCTATATAATAACGGAACAAGCTAATGAAAAGCTTAATACGATTGCATAAAGTGAACATGATAATGATAAATTGCTTGTAAGGAATGATCGGAGTTACGTTACTTTATTTAATTATCTAGTATCGTATCACAGCTTACATGCATTCTGTTACTCGGTCCTGCTTATACGTTTATGCAAATTTCTATATATATTGTAAAGGGATATTTTATGGGGCTAATTTCATTTTTAGAGTGAAAGCGAGTTTAGACTGTCATTCGAAATAAGTATTTAAGAAGTCTTTATCTGTATACATTGGTACACTTACGAAAACTGTTGCAGTAAACATTAGGTTTGATGCCTGTTTAATTAATATTTTATAAGTTTCTACGTGCTTTACGATGGATTTTTCGAGCTTTGTTTAGAAACAGATTTTCTCAGTAACTGCAACTTAAAATAAGTTGGATAAAATGAAACGAATTCCAGATCCGCTGCGGAAAACACGACTCGGATAACGAAGCGAATTAACAATCATGTTTGCTGATAAAGTCTGTAAGTGTAATTCGTACGTAATTAATAGCGTGCCCACTCGAGTGAGATTTTCGATGCATGAACGTAAATTAAGTTTTCTAAATAAAAATCTGGGCTTAGATATTTTATTAAAGCCAGAGCACAAGACTGGAGTCTGCTTTATTGCTTTGCTATCCGGCTTTGAGCAATAATATGCCTTCATCATTAGACAAATATTCGATCACTCGGCAATCTGCAGATCACTAGAGGGTACATGATAAAACAAATGATAGAATATTATTAAAAGAGCCAATAAAACCTAGGAACATCGCTCTGAAAAATAACAGGTTGCTTCTAATGCGCATGCAATGAATTTAATTTGAAATCAAGTACTTTTATTGCGTCGAGAACAGTGAAGCACTTTTAAACATAAATTTATAAATGCTCTGTTTACCGGAGCACTGAGCAAATGAGAATATTGTCGTAAGCCCGAGCCCGAGGCTCGACATTGCCCTGCAACTGCCGAAATTCCTAATTATTATTATTTTCCCCTTAATATAGCATTCTGTTTCCGCAATTTAGGTGGTTTATCGAAACTTTAATGATTTCGTCATTTCGCATGATATAAAATTTTGGTGCATTTGTATTTTAATGTTCAAATTCTCTGTGCTTGCTGCGATGACCGACCTAAATTATGAAATTATAAAGCCCGAGCCCCCTCTCTTTTCTGTTTGTAAAAAGTCTGTTTAAAATTAGAGAGATTAAGAAACATCTAGCTCAGTTTCTGAATATTAATGAACTCGCTGAGAACCAGCTATATACATACTTCATTAGATTAGTTAAATGCCTGAAAATAGCCACATTTCGAAATCACAAATACAAAAGCTTTTAAACTCGAGTGCAATTTTCGAAATAGCTAAAATGAAATGGAGGGATTAAATACTTAAACCCACCTTTTAAGACCTTTTAATATTTGCAGGATTAATTTTCTTAAAAGCTCATATTCGCTATACCCCGCAGTTTTCGTTAAAAACGAAACCCACCTTTTCAATTAAGTATACGAGGAGACAGGCTACCAGACATGCTTTTAAACAGCATTTTATTTCTGCAAAGATTATGCTTAATTAAAACTGTCTAGGACTTGGGCAATTAAGTAGAGACCGTACCAGCGACATAAGCCTTTTGGGAGATGGAAAAATTTCAGCTTTACTCTCGCCTAGTTGTGGAGTAATTTTCGTTAAAATGTTTACAAAGTTTTTTTATCGTCGCTCTTCAGGAAATTAATTTATTTTTTATGTTTGTAAAGAAAGCAAGTAGTTGGATGGCTGCGTAAAAATATATTTTTAGATGCAACGATTTTTTGTTTAAATTCTCACATTAATGACGCTGAGTTACTTTTTACACTCTTGTAACTATAATACAGTAAAACCTTGATACAACGATACTTAAGGGACCAAATAAAATTATCGTTCTAGAGGGATGTATCGTTATATGGAGGTGTGATTATAATGTGTGGAAATTCCGCGGGACAGAAAAATTTTATCGTTATAGAGGTATTTATCGTTGTATCGAATATCGTTAAAGAGAGGTTTTACTGTACTTGTTGGTGCAAGTTTCGACTATTTAATTTTTATCAGGCCCGCCGAGAGGAGGGGACGGGAGGGACAATAGTTCCCAGGCCCTGGCTTTGGGGGGGGGGGACCCGAAACTGGATGGAAATGTTATCGTGTATAAGGTTTTGTATAGGTGACTTACGGTACATTTGAAGTGTACTAATTCTACTCTGTTAAAATATATTTAGCTATGAATTTTTTTCTTTTGGGGGGAAAGGGGGGGGGGTAAGGGACCGTCTCAAATCTGCCCTGGGGCTCTAAAATCCTGTCGTCATGGCTGTTTCTTTTTATGACTACACCGGACAGTTTAGCTGTGTTGCTTTGAAGTTATTAAAAGGTCAGCACTGGGGGCCATCTGGAATGTGACGATTCGCTGTTTCCTGTTAATTTAAAGCACCACCGGAAGTGGGGGAGTGCTGGAAAGCGTTTATAATTAATTAGTTCGGCATGATTAATCTTTCTTGCTTCAATTGAAATTCTAATTCATTTTTGTTTAGGTTTAAGATGTTATTAAGTCTGTGCATAGCGTATATTTTGTATATCTGTGCCCTTGTGAAATGCGTAACTTGAAAGGGCGCAACCTGTTTATCAACAGGACAACCAGGGCACATCCCCAGGGCCCCGTCATTCAAAATTTGTCTATTCTTCAAAATAAATACTTTTATTGTCTATTTCATTGAAAAATATTGTAATTCCTTACCTCATAAAGACACATTTTAAATTCTTATACAGTGATTATACACATTACCAAAAAAATCTCCATCTATTTTTAACTATAGTTTGTGAAGATGAGCAGAAAGTTTTGTTAGTTATGAAAACATATCCTATTCATGTATGCAAAAATCATTTAATATCCCTGTATTGTTACGTACTTTTATTTATTATTTAAAAATTCGCAGTTCACATTTAAGTTATTTTACATGTACCGAAAGCAACTTAAGTGCTTAATATTGCTTTCACGAATTTCTCTTCGAAAATTTAGGATCTTCCTAGGCTCAAAAATTTCCATTCGTCGGTGATGAGAGCGGGCTTTTCGTGTGATCGGCCCTTACGATGCGACGATATAAGCTTTAATTTTCCAAAACGGTAAGGGCTGCTCTAAAAGAAAGGGCTTATCGTCGCATTGAGCAAATACTCGGACGGCAGTACTCAAGTTGAAAAATCTTTTTAAACAGGAAGCGAGTACTGCTAAAGCAGTGCAAATAGACGCTTTCCAACGCTCGCAAATATACTCGCGGGAGAATTTTTTCAAAAAAGTGAATCACTTCCGCTGTTGCGAGACGACGAGAATGCGAATAGCTGCAGTCGACACTTCTTTAGCAACTGGAGGAAAGAAAGAAAAAGTTCGGCGTCATTTTTTTAGCAACTGGGAGAAAAAAAAAAAAAAAAAAAAAAGGCTGCTGTTATATATTGTAGTCCAGTAAGAAAATGCTTTGAAATGAATATGTACCCACATTTTTTGCTGAATGAAAAAGTTTGCTTTATAGATTTTAAGTTTTTTAGTTCAAAGAATCGAATTTTAGTGTTTAAAAAGAATCGATCTGAGACGGAGATGACTCGAAAATATTCAGTGTGTCTCCTCACAAACTGCACTATACTATGCTGTCTTGCTAACAGCAAAACTGGAAAAGTCCTCACAGCTTGAGAATATTTTTCAATTTAGAACAGGAATGGGCAACCACTGAAAAGTCGCGGACTATGGGCGCCCATAAAGGGGGGCAAGGTAGGGCACACTTGCCCCCCCCAAAGAGAGTTTTAGGTTAATGTCTCATGATGTAAACAAATGGCAAAACCGGAACTAAATTTGTTAAAAGTTTGAAATTTGCTCCCCTCTAGAAATTTTTTTTTGAAGTTTGCCCCCCCCCCCCTAGAAAAATTCCTATGGGCGCCCATGTCGCTAGGGATGGACGCGACACGAGACAGACATTTTTAACATTACGATATGGATTTTGCGAGACGAGACAAAGTTTTTAGGTTGTTTTGCGAGACTTATCGGTTATAAGAGTGCATACTGCAAAGCACAGTTTGTGAAGAAATATTCAGAATATCTTGGAGTCTCAACTTTTTCGTTTTAAAATTCAAAAGCTTATGTAGATTCTCCCCCCTTGAGCTGACTTAAGTTGCATCGATTACAAAATATGCATCGACCATAACCACAGTCAATAGCAGATTCCAAGGAGGAGCAAGGAGGCTTCACCTTCCTACCCTAACCCCTCAACAAAAGAGGGGTATCGTTTAAGATAAAATACTACAGTGGCGTATTTCGCATGAGGCTGATCCAGTATTTGGCCTTTTTTTCCCTCTAGGGGTTAGAGAGCATTAACCTGTACGAAAATTGCTTGAAAGTTACAAGAATTTTTGACTGTTTTCAAACCATCGGAGAAATTTAGTTATTTTTGAATTAACAGTAACATGTACATTAAAGAAAGCAACATTGCAATAAAAATTGTTTTTATTGGCATCATTCAAAATCAGTTAAAGCATCCTAATTAAATAATACGGCTTATTACGGCTTATTTTAAATAACATTCTTATTAGAGTTAGTAATAATGCTGTAAAAAATTATTAAAAATCTTATTTAAGTTTTCGGGACCCCCCCCCCTCCCCCTTAAGGCTCTTCTTAGAGTTCCACCTTAAGGCTGTTGGAAATCATGCAACTTTTGAATAGCTTTTTTTTTTTTAAATGAATTGCGCGAGAGACTCGGGAAAATTTAGAATGTCTCATTACAAGTTGTACTACGAACTGTTATAAAACTGTTACGGAACACTCTGGGAAAAATGCTAAACATACGGAATTTTGCAATACTTCCTTAAACAAGTAACTCCTCGGCCCATTTTTGAAGTCGGTTTTTGTTCCTATGAAATTTTTCTGAAAGTTGCATGAAACATACAGTTTCAGCGTTGGGGTATGAGTTCATAGCGCATTGGGTGAAGATCCATTATTAATTTTCTCGAGTGTTTAAAATGATTGGTTTATTTTTAAAGCGGTTCAAAAGTCCTGTGACGACGATCGCTTTCCAAATACGCCAGTGAAATACCATTTTGCTTCATTCTACATTTCCTATAATGTAATAAATACTTTTTTTATTTTTGGACTTTTCCAAAAAAAATTTCTATATTCGCCGCTGATAGCAGTATTCATTATAGCTCGTTTCGGTGTCAATTAAGTAAAAATATTATCGGAATTCGTTCGATATAGCCGTAATTTTCCGCTTCTTTAAAAACAGTATAATTTACCGTTATCAGATGGTACCACTACAAAGTTGTCATTGACATGCATTTCTGATATTTTCAGCATTTTGCTTTTTTCCTTTGCTATCACGTCCGTTGACATAGGACTTCGGAGTTTTCCGAGGTTTTCTCCGAGACGTTGCGTGAATACGGGTTAGGACCCCCTAGAAAGGTTCCCATGGAGGGCAACTCACCCTGGGCCTAGATAATTGACCGTAATCCCACAAACAAACGAAATTCGTTTGCTAAGAATATGAAAAAACAAACACCGTTTTTAACTCTTGAAAACATTTTCTGAGATGAAGAGTTAACCAAGTGTAATCGGTTTTTTTTTTTTCCCCGCTATCTCAGCGCTACTCCCTGCAGGGACTGATTTCTGAGCCCCCGACAAAAAGGGGCCTCCAAATTATTCTTTAAACTGAAAGTTTTGCAAATTTTGATTTTAATTTAAAATAAGAGACAGAGAAACTAATTTTATGAAAAAATAGTAATAATAATGACTCTGTTCCTAACGCTAGCATTATATCTACAGTTTTTGCTAAACGGTATAGTTTCAGGGAATTAGTCAGCGCAAACCTATCATTTAGGCGTGGAATATTGAGTGAAGTATGCTGATAGCGAGAGCTGATTTTGAATCGGAAGAGATAAAACTAAATGCTTCCTAAGTAGAGAGAAGATCTAACCACTGTAAATAAATGCTCTGATATAAACATTGGGAAAATAAATATAAAAATAGTGTGGTACATATTACTTGAAAAAGATGGAATGAAATGAACGATTAAAAATTAAATAATATAACTGAAATGTTATTATAGGATTTAAATTTGCATCTTGATATTTTTATGTCATTATAACATCCTACTTTGTATGGTGTGATATGTTAGTTGCTTTGTAGGGCCATGGCTAACTGGGCCAGTTAGCCATGGTAGAGCATAAGAAAGTTTAACGGTGTTATTCGAAAAAATCATGTGATTTTGGTACATAATTACAAATAAACTAATTATGCCAGGCACTTCAAAATTTTGAAACTGTCTCTTTACGAGCTGTATTACATACTGCGAAGACAGGCCAATCTGTATCAGTTTCAATATTTTTAGAAAAAATTCTTAAAAATCGGAAATTTTCGCAAAGCGTGTCACTCTTCGAAAAATCTTGCAGCTCAAATCCATGTTTAAGAATTTTTTCTGAAAATTTCACAAAAGCCACAGCGTTTTCGCTTATCGTAGTGTGTAAAACAGCTTATGAAGAACCATCTTGAATTTTTTGGAGACTATGGTGCTATTAGTTTATTTCAATTTGTGTACCAAGACTAAAAACAGAGTTCTTTTTTTTTTTCGAAGTACAACCTTAAGTAAGAGGGAGGCCGCCAATGAAGCTTTTGCCCTGGGAAATCTTTGCAAATGGGTCGCTGACTCCCTGCTATCTTCTAGTGTCTACAATTCCTTTTGTTTGCGTTTTCTTTCAAACCTTTCTCGAGTTGTTGGGGAGGGGGGAAGAATTTTTGCTCTTTATTATTACAAGGAGGAAAAACAAACGTACTATGACAAAACATAAAATATACATATATATAGTTTGGGATATTTCTTTGAAAAACTCTTTCGATGCACAATTTTAGGACGTAATGTGTGCAAATCATTCGATTTTTGAGTTTAAAAAAAAAAAAAAAAATCTGAAAAAAATGTTCTTGTATTTCGATATATATTTTTACTCTGTACTTCGGAGGGTAAAATTTTGAAGAAGCCAATATTTATGATTGGTTTTATTATACCATATGTAATGTGTATTAAAAAAAAAACTTCAAAAGTTACTGTCGCTTTAAAATGGATTAGTAGTGGTTGATTAATATTCTGTATTATAACACGCACATCACACATACATTTATGTATTGATTTACTATAAAACTTTCCAAGAGATGGCGACACCAATCAAGAGACATAATTTAGAGTGGGAGTGGGAGTACACTTTGACAGCATACGAGGAATTCCAGCATGAACTGTCACAACTATACACATGAAATATACGTAGTGCTGCCATCTCTTGATAAGCATAATAAATAGCATATCCTTATAAATAGCATGAAAAGCCCGCAAGCAAATTGGTGGCGCTATCTAGTCTGATAAAGAAAGCTAAATAGTGTTCATTAAGAAAGCTAAAGTATCTGCAAAATAAAAGAAAGTGAAATAGACAAGTGGGAAAAAAAAGAGGAGGATGTATGTATTAGGGGAAATAAGTAAAATGACCAAATGAATATTTTAAGATAAAGTTTTTCAGGGACCTCAATCTAAAGGGGATGGGAAGGCTGTATGGAGGGGGTAAAAGATTAAGTCAATCAACAACAAGCCCCCTTAAGATACAGAAGGCAGTTGAACGTATAATTACATAATTTATCATGCCTAGATCAAATAGTTCCCCGCCGCGGCCCGCCACTGCTTATTGGATCCGGCCCGCGGAATATTTCAAATTTCCATAGAAAACCCATCTAAACTATTCAAAATCCCATATAAATCCAACTTATAAGCCCGCGAATTCTCTAACAGCCTAATTTTGACCCGCAACTTTCCATACCTGCTTAAAAGAATCAAACGACAGCCTTGATGGTCCTCCAGAATGTAGAGATTCTCCATTACCACAATTTAGAGCATCATGGGAAATGGGGTCATTTCCGGATCTGCTCTTTTCTTTCAATTGCCGAGCCACATGGCGAAAGGACACACGGCCCCGCAGACTTAACGTACATATTCTCCGCTTGTACACGGTTGTATTGGTCAGTCGAAGAGGAAATTAACTAAATAAATAAATCACGCGTCAATTCCTCTTGTTTTGTTCTACCGATTTTCAGAGTTTCTGTCATTTCAGTTTATTTACTCACTTACTTTTTAAGTTGCTCAAATAAAAAAAATATTTTAAAAAATAATATTGAGAAATCTAAGTTTATTCTGGATTTAGGTATGAATTCAGCCATCTATTTTAAATGTGTAATTTATTTGATAAAACTTAAGATAATCTGCATTTTGATCTTAATTTTGTATTTACTTAATTATGCCAGTTTTAATTATTTTATTATGAGATAAATTTATTTTTGTAAGTAGCTTCCCCTGTATGATAGTTGCAAAAACTTTATTGCTTATCTAAAAATGTAATTTACGGTTACTTAATTATGGACAGTTTTAATCATTTTATTACCAGAGAAATTTATTTATATGAAAAGCATCCGCTGAATGATATCTGCAAAAATATTTTTATTAATATTTCTAAAAATGTAATTTATATTTATAGGTCAGTTCTTTGATTCCCCCTTTTTTTCTGCTGAAGAAATGAAGGTGTTAAAAGTTTTGCTATAAAAAATTATTATGACAGTTGAAAATTTTAGGCTTCACACCCACCTTGTTCATCTCTATTTACGTTTCTGTTTATTTAGCTTGAGAAATATCACAATAAAATTAATTAAATACATGCAACAGAGCGATTTCATTTGCAGTGCTGCCATCTCTTGATACTAATGTAATATTCAATATAAATTGCATAAAAACTCAGCAAGAAAAATTGGTGGCGTCATCTAGTGTTCATAAAGAAAGCTAAAGTATGTAAAAAATAAAAGAAAGTCAAATAGACAATTGAAAAAGGAAGATTAGACCTGGTGGCTAAATTTGGAGTTAGCGTTTTTATCTCAAAAACGGTGCGTGATACGGGAAAAAGTCAATTTCAAAGTTGTTCAGCATCACCAATTTCTTACGCAAATGTGTGTTTTACACCTTTCATCCATAGCATTATTGTGCGAATTTATAAGAAGCGTGCAAGTTAAGGAGTCTTTTCTTACTGAATCGATGATGCTGAGCAACTTTGTAATTGACTTTTTTTTTCGTATTTCCGATCGTTTTTGAGATAGGAACGCTAACTTCGAATTTTGCCGGCAGGTGGCGCTGTAAGAGGTTTTCTTGCGTAGCACACGGCAACTTCAGCATGCCCAAACCCTATTTTTATGACTATGGCTCTTACGGACTTTAGCAGGCACATTGTATGTAGAGGTCTGAGCCGCCGCGCCACGCTGCCGACACCGGCTTGCTTTTCTATGCTTTTTTCAGGACTAGATATGATCCGAATGTTACCCTGAGCGTTTTGGAAATGGGCAAATAATCTAAAGTTGTTTTCCCGGTAAAATTTTCATGCAATTTTTAAATTATAAAAAAAAAATTTTAATAAGGAGATTTGCAATTATTAAAAAAGGCCCCTAAATTACATATAAGCTTTAATATGAAATCGACTTCATGATACGTAGTTGAGTGTTATAAATGATTAATATTATAGATAGATTGCAGTGAAAACTGGAATAAAGTGGACGGGATTTGACATCACAGCCGCTTAAAGGGTTAAATCTGTAAGTTTTTACATAAAAGTGATGTGTGGCTAATCAAGGCAGGAAGACCGCAGTTTTTCTAAATTTTAACCTCAATGCGGCACGGGTTAATGTTATGCAAATAAGCTGAAACTATACCAATCTCACTTTTGAGCCTATTGGCAACTTTTTGGGGGGTGCTCCCCACCCCCCCACCCCCCAAAAAAAAAAAAAAAAAATTACTTGAGTTTATTTCTTGTGATCACCCTATTGACCACTGTTCGGGAGTTCGGGCCGCGGTAGCCCTGTTGGGAAAGGCGTCGGTCTCGCAGCCGAAAGGTTGAGAGTTCAATCCTGGGACCAACCAACCAGAGACCCCGTGCTAGCTAATGGCGACTGGGGCACGTTACAAACATCGTGAGCAGGCTTGGTATTTGCTTCCAAATTAAGAAGTCTCTCTTACGATCGGTAGTGCTGCCATCTATGAGGTAGAAATTAACTGTTCGGGAGTCTGGTAGAATTTAACATCCTTGGCAGGAATTGCCGCCCCGCTATCGATCTAATCTGGATTTGGGGTTGGTAAAAAATACTCCAACACAAAAGTACCTAAGCCCCAATAATCCAAGAAAAAGATGACCACTGGTTGCCTATTTTAGATTAGCTGTGCAGCGAGTTTTCGAATTCGCAAAGTATTTTTTGGTTAAAAATGGGCCATTGGTTCAAGATTTTTTAGTTTTGCATTGAGTTTGATGTTTCTTCTGTTTTTGTCAGTGTAACTTCTGTGGAATTTGAATTTCTTTGTTGAAATTATTTGAGTTTGCTTTATTGATCATGTGAAACATTCGGCGATAGCCGCAACCATCGCCAGCTTTGCATGGGGTCGGCACCCGCTCCTAGCAATTTACCGTAAATTTGTTTGATTTGATTTTGGGAACACGGCCTATTATCTCTACGAGGTATTTAGGCCGAAGGGGGGAGTGCCCTCCGTGGAGGTCTTTCTAAGGGGTCCTAACCCGTATTTACGCGAAGTTTCTGAGAAAACGACGGAAAACTTTGAATGGCTAGGTCGACGGACGCGACCTGGGTTTGAACAAGGCATTTTCCGTCTCCCAGTTAAGAGTGCTTTGCGGTCGGCCACTGGTCAGGCTACCGTAAATTTATTTCAAAACTGCTATTACTATAGCTAACATAGCACGTTATTACAAACTGTATTAAATAAGAACTCTTTAATAAAGTTCAACTTTCTCAACTCTACTAATCAGTATTTCACGTGGTTTAAAATTAAATTTAGAAAGGAAATAAAATTGAAAAAGGAAATATTAATTAATTTAAGTTAATTAACGTAAAGTTACTCACTAGATGTCAGCACCACAAATGAAATATTTTCTCTATGGGTTAAGGAAAGAAAAAGAAACACAGATATTCAAATGCTCGTGGAAATATTTAAAAGACGTTTCTGGATCTTCTCTTACTTTCTTCTTTATGTCTTGGAAGGGGGTCTATTAGAAAAGTCTACTTATGCACATAAGTCATTTCCAGTGTCGGCATCTGCAGTCGATCTCCAGAGATTAAAGGGACAACTTTTGTAAGAACTTGAAGGGCACATTTTGCACTTAATTTGCATTTTCGCCTTTTAAGAATTTCACCTTAGTCACTAGCAATAATTTCTGAATACGAAAGTCGAATAACTCGTTGAATATTACATTAAAATTTGTGCGTCTTTTTATGAATGACTTTCTTAAAGTGGGACTTCATTCTTCTCGTTGACCTTTGGTTATAGAGAGTCACCCCATAATTTATTTTTTGTCTATTTTAAATATATGCCCCTTGTAAAATTAATAGCTTAAAATGCAACTACATTTCATTTGAAAAAAAATTCTAATCAGAAGTATAGAGTTGAAGTTAATATTTAAGGGAGAGGCACAGTGATCGAGCAGTTTGAAATATCTAGTATAGTCGTTACCTATTTATGGTTTAATGGTTTTTAAATTTTCATGTATGTTCTAACTTTTAAGGGGCTATCGACACTGGAATTTCCAATAAAAACCGTCATTTTATTTTACTTTTTTTTCATATTTGATCGATATTTTGAGTCTTTTTTTACCACAAACATGAAATTTCAATGTCAAAATTGAGCAAGTTTGTGATCCAGCATTATCGATCCAACTAATGGATTTAAAATTTCTATTTTTCCTCCTAGCATTAGAATATAATTCTGTTAACATTCTTAGCATAATAGATAAGAATTTAATATTAAGTTTTCCAAAACCTTCTATTGCGACTTCGTCAAGAGAGCTAAAATACTTCATTATTTTAAAATAGTGTAAGGAAATAACAAAGATAAATTAAAAACGGCAACAGGCACGATAAACTAGTCGAGTTTATAGACAAAACTTTTTATTAAATAAAAAGAAAGCCATGCAGCTCTGAAAATGTTCAACACTGAGTTATAGGAGTATTTAAAATCAATCTTGAAAAAGAATTTAAGAATTTCAGGTCCCCACATGCAAAACATTGAGGGGCGATAGTCACTCGAGTTGATATTTTCGGTGTAGAGAGCTTAATCCCATCCCAAGAGTTTCTCGGGGTGAACTTTTAACTTTCTGATCTATAAAAGTACCGACTATATACGTTTACAGTCTTTCCAAGTGTTATCCACGAACCGTTTAGTTATTAAAAAATATGAGAGCTGTGTAAATTAAATAATGACAACATGGGTATAAATCAATTTTTAATGAACTTACAAGAGCAATTGCATTACATTCCTTCTATGTAATTACCAGCAAAGTTTATAAGCTTTTGACAAATGTTGGAAAGGCTTTGGAGACCACCGGCAAGGTTTTGATGGTTGATATCAGGGACGGAGCGCCCTACTGAGCGGAGTACAGATGCAACGTCATGAAATCGGCGGCCTCTGTGGGGTTCCTTCAACTTCGGAAAGAGATCGAAGTCGCAAGGACTCATGTCAGGTGAGTAGGGAGGGTACGCCAACATTTCCCACTGCCACCGTTGCAACAGGAGAGTGGCATTGTTTACGACATGAAGACGGGCGTTGTCATGCAGCAGCGCGATAGGGAGATTGTTTTGCAATAAACTTGGACGTTTGCGCCGCATGGCCGGACGCAGATGGTGATGTAGAAATCGGCAGTGGCAGTCTGTGTTAACAGTTTGTCCGGCAGACACTTTCGCCAGAGGCTTCCAGTGATCCTCGATAACATTCTGTTGCATTTTTGCCACGGGCAACGTCTGTTTTAAGCCACGACCGCTGATCATCTTTTGGAAACGTGCTTTAGAGCAGGTATGGGCCACCTTTGGGAAGTTGCGGGCCAAACTTTAGGATGTTAGCGAAGTCGCGGACCACACTTTCGGATGTTAACGAAGTTGCGGGCTGTATAATTGTTCGGGATTTTGAATGCTTTATATGGGTTTTATATGGCGTTTTGACGTGTTCCTCGGGCCGAATCGAAACCCGAGGCGAACCACATCCAGCCCTTGGATCGGAGGTTTGCCCATATATGCTATAGAGTGATGGAAACGAAACTCTTCACTTTAACACCACACAGCAACTATCCTTCTAACTAGATCGACTGTTTTCTGCACTCTACACATCCACAACAGCGGCATCTCACACCTGCCATTTTCTATTTGCGCATGCCCACTCTTCTGCGAGTTTCTAGGTTAAGTTGCCACTATTTAATTTACAGCCCTGGTATGTAGATACCAGAACCAAACAGAATTAAGTAGTACATGAAAGGATCTAACATTAAGAATTACTCTTGGAACATTCGGTAGAAATATTTCGGTAGCCGAGGCAAATTTTGCTGAATAATGTTTAGTTAGAAATAAAATATATTTTCAGATATTTGTACAGCATATAGGTAACTTTTTACTGGGTAACTCTCTAAAATTTTATGTTAATGATGTTTCTTATTGCAAAAAGAATTAAATATTTATTCTTAGTACACTTAAATAGTTTCTTCATTTTGAATAAGAACAGTTTGAAGTTTATAATATAAAGAATAATTAAATTTATATCTAAATACGAAAAAAACTCGGTCCACAGAGAGGTTAGGTTTTAATCGATTTAATTTGTGTAGCATGCATATCTAATACTTGCAAATTGTTCTCTATGAATCTGATTTAAATATCACTAGCAGTTATTACTATAACAAGCCTAAATCAATTCATTTAACCCCACCCCACCCCTCCCCATACGGTTCGAATCGACACAAACAAGGTAGAAATGTTAATAAAACATGGGCACCGAAATGTTATAAAGAGGAAACTTAAAAAAACGGACTTTGGCTTAAGATCAAAAACTATCGAAATGCAACTAGAGCTCCTTGTTTAAAATAAAAAAGAACAATAATTGAAAATGTATTTTTCAAGGTCCGAGTCAAAAAGATATGAATGCGTTGACCCTTTTTTTGCTAAAACTTAACCTTATTATCCAAGATTCAAAAATCGGAAACCGGTGCAGCTGATTAAGTTATTTATTCACGACATAATGATAGATATCAAGCACAGAATTGAGTGTCCAAAGATTTTCATGGTCATCGGGCGTTCCAAAAACCGTGAAAACACATGATATGGATAAGCAATGCACGCGATTTGACGCTTCGACGGTATTGTCTGTCTTCAAGGTGCACGCGGAGTTCTGCTTGGGGAATTTTACGACAACTTTTATTTCACAATTCACGTTGTCCAAAAGAAGTCCAAAGCAACAATTTAACCCTTTGAAGCGCAACCCTTTCCCAATGCTGAAAAAAAGGGCAGCCGGGCACAGCCAGCTGTCGTCAAAAAAGGGTCTCAGATCTGTGGCACGCGATGGACGTTTCGATCGTCCGCCATCTTGCTGGTAGTTAAGTCGAGCGATGGCAACGGCTAGGGATGGACGCGAGACGAAAAATAAGCGTCTCGCGTCTCGCAAAATAGTCTAAAAGCCTGTCTCGTCTCGCAAAAATCCCTATATCGTAATGTTAAGAATGTGTGTCTCGTCTCGCAAAAAAGCTGTAAATCTCTGTCTCGTCTCGCAAAAAAGTCGTCTCGCGTCCATCCCTAGCAACGGCTGCCCTTTTTTCAGTATTGGGCAATCTATCCAGCTGTTCTCGCATTCTTCCATTTGTCAGCAGATGTCAGTGCTGTTAAAAATAATCGTGACAATTTTTTTAACTATTCTTCGTGACTGGCAACGATCAAACCGACATAGTTTGGTGTTCCCAGAGCGGGAACACTGCGCGTTAAAGGGTTAAATAATTAGAATTACTTCCCTACTGAGAAATTTCAATCGCCGGACTCCTTTTACATCGTTTCTCAGAAAAAGTGGTGGTCATTAAGGGAAAGAAAATCTGTCTCACGATCCTGGTACACAATTTAAAATAAACTAATGGCAAAACTCTAAATAATTCAGGATTATTCTTTATCAGTTGCTATGCATCATGAAATAAATGAAACAAACGGTGCCTTTTGAGAAAATTTCAGAAACAATTCTTAAACACGGAACTTCACGGCAAAATTTTTCAGCGGTCGACACATTCTGCAAAATTTTTGATTTTTAAGAATATTATCTAAAAATTTCGTAGCTGATACAATTTTATCTTTCTATTCCGATGTATAGTACAACTTGTAAAGAGATAGTCTAAAATTTTTTAAGTGTTTGAAAAAATTAGATTTTTTTTTGTATTTATATACCAGAACCGCATGCTTCTTTTTCTCTAAATACACTGAAGTGCCACTTTATAAATTATTAGTCATTCAAAATTCTTTAATGGGTCATTTTCATGTTAAATCAACAAATGGGTTGCGCCACACGATTTTTGATTTTCATGAGATTTTGTAGGTAATATGTATCTTTCTAGTGTTTATTTGCTTATTCAGCGAATGCTTAAAAATCGTCATTTTAGACTCATTTTCTAAAAGCTGTAGAAATTTTATTTGAAATAGCAGGAAGATCAGATAGCGCTTATTTGAAAGCTTAGAAAATGGACTCTTCATTGTGCATAGAAAAATAGATTTACGTCAAGCCTAAATAGAGTTTTTCGGACATCAAACAGTCGTTCACAAACTAATGTTTTTTTTTCCATTTTAGGCATTAAAAAGCAATGAAAAACTTTCACTAACAAATTAGTTTTCTTTCCTGTTGCACTTGCATATCAATTCTATATGCAGAAAAAAAAATTTAGCTGTTACTATTGGTCCTTCATCCTGAAAAAATTGTTCAAATTTTCAAAAAATTGAAAACAGTGCTTTTTCACCCCCCCCCAAAAAAAAATAATGTGGCACAGGTGATAAATATCTCAAAATGACATGGTACGAAGCTCTTACACTGCACGTTAAAACAAAACAAAAATTGTCTTGTCATTCCAAAAGACATAGCAAATATATACTTTTGAAGTAATACAAAAAAACACTCATGACTGAAAAATTGAAAATAGATTATTTTTTTCAACCCCCCCCTCCCCTCCCCCCAAAAAAAAAAAGTCTTGAGGGACAGATGATAAAAATCTCAAAATGACATGGTAAGAAGTTATTATACTGTACTTCAAAACAAAATTTGTCTTGTTATTTCAAAAGACATAGGAGATGCACACTTTCGAAGTAATACAAAAAGCACTCCTGACTGCTGTTGAAAATAGGTCAAGTAGACAATGGTAATTACCGAATAAAACACTTCATTGATTTCAATTTAATTTAAATATATTTACACGATGTAATCTGACCTTTAAAAAGTGTATAGTTCTTATTACGTTTTTCTTTATTATTTTGCCATTTCCTTGTAGTTGGCAGATGCTCGTTTATGCATAAAGTTTTAAAATAACTTCTCCCAGTTGCTGTCAAGTACAATTCAAAGGGGTGAAATACATTTTTAATATGTTCTCCTTCTGGACCCATCAATCATAATTGCTGGTTTTTTGTATTACTTCAAAAGAGTGTATCTCTCCGTCTTTTGGGAAAACAAGGTAATTTTTGCTTTGTTTTAAAGTACAGTATAAGAGCTTCGTACCATGTCATTTTGAGATTTTTATCATCTGTCCTACATGACTTTTTTTGGAGGGGGGGGGGTGAAAAAATACATTTTTCTATTTTTTAAAAGTTTAAGCATTTTTTAAGGATGAAGGACCACCAGTAACAGCTATTTTTTTATTCAGCATACAGTATTGATATGTAAGCATAACAGGAAAAAAAATTGGTTTGTTACTAGAAGTCCTTTATTGTTTTTTTAATGCCTAAAATGACAAACAAAAAACAAAAAAAAAAATAGTTTGTAAACGACTGTTTGGTGTCCGAAAAACTCTATTTAGGCTTGACGTTAATCTGTTTTACTATGCACAATTAAAAGTCCATTCTTTAAGCTTTCCAATAAGCCCTATCCGATTTTCCTGCAAATTAAAATATTCTATTGCTTTTAGAAAATGAGCGAAATGGTGACTTTTTCATCTGTTGAATAAAAAAATGGCTATAGCTCAAGAGCAAAATTATTTTAAGAAAAAAAAATCTGTTTTGTGGTACACAAGATAGGCACATGTTACCTACAAAATCTCGTGAAAATCAAAAATGGTTCGGCGCAATATTTTCTTTAAAATTATCCCTTAAAATTTGTTGATTTTATATGGAATGACCCTAATATAAAACCTTTTTCAGAACAAACAAAAAAATAGGTCAGCATGAGACCAATTCGAAAAAAGTTTCCATTTGACGATCACTGACAGACATTATAGGTTCAAACTTACATGGCCCCACTATAGCCGAGGGGATAAGACACTGAACATAGTACATGGCTGAAGTGTGAAGGTCCAGAGTTCTGGCCTGCAGCGCAGCTGCCGATATAACGGTCTAAAGTTTGGGGCGGTTTTCTCCAGATATAACGTGATTAAGCATTAGAACCCCTTAAAAAGTCCTCCACCCAGTGGCGGCTCGTGACCTGCTTCAGTGGTGGGGCCCGAAAAAAATAGTGCCAGTTCAAATCGGGAAAATACATATACATTGAGCTGTGGCGGATCGTTACCCATTTCAGTAGAGGGGAGCTTTTTTTTTTTAAAGCTCGAAAAGGTAAAACATATGAATCGCTTTTGTAAACAGTGTGAATCCATAAAAACTTTCGAATAACAAGTTATGAAAGGCGTATTAATTTTTCCTTTAAGTTTTCATTTAAAGACAGCAGATTTATTTTGCACCAAAAAAACCTTTTCCTCCATTTTTCTTTCTCAAAAAGGTACAATATCAATTTAAAAAAAAATACAATATCAAAAAAGTATGATTTTCTTGAATACAATATTAAATTCAACAATTGCATGTGTACATGTTGAAAAACGAATTGGTCCATAATGTTTCATATCCAAATAGCAAACAATAAAAACGAAAAAAACAGAATTTTTTGCTTCACTTATTGAAAGTCATGGTGCTTTACTGTACCATTCTAGTTGAAATGATCGTGTCCTTTTGCCATCTTTTTGTCTAAGGACAAAATTTTTTGGTTGATAGGGTCCCAAGCGTTTTATTTCAAGCTTTTCTGCTATTTTTAATCTGTTGAAAGGAACTTGTAATAAACTGTCAACAGAATTCATCGTTAAATATATTTATAATTTGACAAAATATTTTAATCTACGACCATTTCTCACTCAATTGATACTTTCACTATATTTGAAACCGAAAAAATAGTAAAATTTAGTCTGCTCTAAATGAGATAAATAAAAATTCCTAATTCTTAAAGATGATCAGCTGTAAGAACAAAAATCACAATCAACAGCTTTTTTCGACCAAAAGAACAAAACTCGCCAAATAGGACTGTTTCCATGGAAACACTTTTATTTCTCCTATCGGGCCAATGCTAAGGGGCTCTAAATTGGTGCTAAATGAACTGTGTTTTCGCATTCTTTTTTGTAATAACCAGCCAAATATGTTCATCTTTTGAGAAATGATCAATGGTACTAACACTTCTCTGCTGTGCTGCTTGGCGCAAATATATTAGGGCTTCATTTCTCGGGCCCGAGAGTGCTTCAATGGGGAATACATTGGAGATGCCGCGGCGCGGCCGTAGGATTCGAATGATGGCTCGCTTTACATAATTGGATTAAGGGACAAAGCTGGTGTAAAAAATGCTCCTTTAAATATTCCTTTTATCATCTTAAATCAAAATAGAATAAAATACACGCAGACACCTTTATTAAAGTAAACTGATTTTAAAAGAATACAAATTTTGCATTATAATTAAAAAAAACTTAAAAAAAACTATTGAAATATCAGGTGGGGCCAGGCCCCTCTGGCCTCTAATGACGAGCCGCCACTGCCTCCACCCTAGGCACTTCTCCCAGGCAGATACCCCACGTGTAATTTTGCCTTAACACAATACAGAAACTTACATATCTTCTCTACTTATTATAAAAGAAGGTGTCTGTGTGTCTGTGTGTGTGTGTGTCTGTCGGCAGCGTTACGGACAAACGGCTACACCTAGAAACACCAAATTTGGTACTCGGGAAGATGTAAATATGTAGTTGTGCACCTCGAAGCGATTTTTTTCAAAATTCGACCTAGATTTTTTTTAATTTTATGTTTTATGCTATTTTTGGCATTTTTTCTCACCTAATTCGTAATGACGGCGGAAATTACGCTCGCAGCAAAACAGCATTTGTATCATCGGATAGAGGAGAAAATTTTCTTTTAAAAACAGTTTGTTCTGAATACGTAACATGATTTACCGATTTTTAGGAATTTTTTTACTAAGCATTTGCTTCGGCAAATTGTTTCGTAAAATAATTTTAAAACTGTCGCATCTTGAATTCTATCCGTCATAACTTTTTGATATTTTGACAAATCGTGAAACATTCTTTTCTCCCTCTCTTAAAATAAAAACGAAAAAATTATGTAAATTAGAGGATTTTTTATGAATTTTAATGCAGCCTAATGTTTAGAATTTAATAGCATCAACGCGATCTTACGCCATTCATTACATTGCGATCACGGCACGAGAACTTATCTTCGGTTGTTGCCACAGAAAGGATTAGAAAAAAGGGTTTTCTCAACCAATCGAGTTTTTAAATGGGATATCGGAATTTCAATTCGCAAGTGAGGATCTATGACGTCAAATGCTTTAAGATACGTAAAATTTACGCCATAATTTTAACTCATTTATTCCAGCTCTATTTCCAACACAGGGAGACGATATTTTGATTAAAATTTACTGTAGAAATAAACTAATAAATTCACGATTATTATTATTAGAAGTGGTATTTTAATCCGGTGCTTATTTAAAATTTGCTCTTTTTCTTTAAATTCCACATCACGAATAAATTCGAATTACACATGTAAGGAAAATTTTCGTTTCCTACCGTGCGAAGAACGGGCACGCAGCTAGTTAAACATAAAAATATGTATACAAAATCTTTCAAAAGTGGTTTTTTTTTTTTTTTAACATTTCTGCATAGTCGTCAATTAGATTGCTACTCTCGTCATAATGATTTACAGAGTCTGAAATTCTTTCTTCAAAATCGAAGGAGAAGAAGCCAACATAATTGTCTTCTTCAGCGTAATGCGGAATCGGAGAGTCCATTACCGTTGCTAACATTCTTACATTAATTTTCGCAACGGTTGTTAAGTCAGAGGGATGAGGTTCCAATTTATTAATGAACTTAATTTTTGGGCTCTGATCTAAATAAAATTTCTCGTGCCTTCAAAAAATGAGAGCATCCTCATCTCAAGAATTTAAAAAAAAAAAAAAAAAAAAAAAAAAACACATTTCTGTAAGCATTTTTTGTGAACTGCATTGAACTTTCATAAGAAAAGGCTGTCCGAAATTATACACCGGAAAAATCAACGTACCATAACTGCAGGAGTATTTTCAATTCTGCCAGAAATTATTCCAGGAGGACACAAAAATATGTAGGGAATCCCCGCTGATTGACCTTCATAATGACCCAACAACATTGCGGAAACGAATTAAAAATAATGAGCGCGCTAATTTGTCCTGTAAAATCTGAGCTTGGCACCCTGCTAGCGCATCTGTTTTTGTTTACGGGAGAGATATTTTTCAGGTTTTCCAAAATTTATGCGAAAAATCTTTGTGTACTAAGTAATAACTAAGTTTTCAAAGGGTTGCCAAAAATTTTACAAATACCGTAACAGCTCATTTGGCTAAATCTAGCATAATAGATTAACACGAAATTCAGAAAAATTATTTTAAAAAATATAGAGCATTGGTAAAACAGTCAATTCTTTGTTGGTATGAAAAGCTGTAGGAACTGAAATTTTGATGAGAAATCAACATAAATGTATACAGTGAAACACAAAATGGTAGAGACAAGCATTTTCGTTACCAGATGAAGAATAGAAAGCTAGGTTGATAGGGAAAAGTGTTCATCATAGCAGAATAAATAAGATGGTGTCAATGGAGTAATTCTGTCATCCAATTTAAAAAAGTTACACTTTAAAACACACTACCCCTAATTTACACGGCTATGTCCCGCAATCTCGAAAGATAAGGCTGACAGAAGAGCATAAATTCTCCGTAATTGGAATTGTCGCGTTTAAGGGGTCAGTTAGAAATGCAAAAGAAACCCCACTCTCCAAAATAAGCGATTTCCTCACCCACAAGTCCGAAAGAGCATTGACCCCTCACCCCGCACCTTTCGAATGGGGAAGCTGAATTGAGGGGTTAACAAAAAAAAGTAATGGTCATTCCTGGACAAATGAAAGTAAGCTTTATAAGCTGTTATTTGGTCTTAAAAACAGTTGACCGTACGAAAAGATTTAACGTGCAAGAAAAAATCTCAAACATATGCTTTTTGATAGATATCTTTTGAGTTTTACTCTTTCCAAAATAAAATCCTGCGTGTGACCCTGCGCTTATGAAATTACAAACGAAATCGGCCTTTTATAATCTAAAAAAGCAATTTCTGGGGGGGGGGGGATTTACCGTTTAAGGATACGGAATTTTCAGTTACCTCATAATTTCGAAGCATATGTTAATGTTTCTGATATATATTATTTGTTTCTATAATTTCATAGAAATTGGGCACTTTATGAGATAAATATTGAAACTCAATGCAATCTCTCTGGTCAGTACCTTCAAAAACTTAATTAAAAGCCAAGTGTATAGAAGTGCGAGTATAAAAAATGAATTAAATTGATATAGATTTAAATGGTGTCAGTAAATTAATATTTATAAATCATTTTCAGTAGACCTAATCTGTGTTTAATGCGAATTAAAATGATGATTAAAATTCTGAATTTTTATCAACATTTATTTGTATTTGGATCTTATTTGTATTGAAACCAAGTTTCTGTAATGCAATAATAATTATTTCTGTGTCAATTAATCGATTAAATGGTTCGAATATTCGATTAATTTTTTTTCCTGGCTATTTCTATTCGGCTAATTCGATCACATTGCTGTGAAAAATATATTTATTCACTATTCAAGTTTGATTAAAATCATATTTTCTTCTATAAGATTCGGCCTTCCTAGAGTGTAAATCTTCGTTGAAACAGCGTAACTTGCTGAGTGTAATTCTTTGTTATTATTGGTTATGAAATTTATATTGTTACTCTAAAAACCTCTATGATGATTTCAAGAAGTTTGATTTGTGTTTTGAACGTAAAGAGAAAACGTTGTGAATAAGATCTAATTTCACATAAAAATCATTATAAATTTTGATCTCATATATAGGTAAATAGCTATGGTACTTAAGTTATCAGTAACTGCCTAGGTATCATAATTGAGCATCTGAAGGTTTAACCAATTCATACATTATTTTACTTTTTAAAAATCAAAAAATGCTTCCACCGCCAAAATTCGGTGAGCTAGGATGATTTTTATTTTGCAATACCTGCTTAAGCAAGACTTTTCACATAAAAAAAATATATATATACATATGCATTATTATTGTACATTTTAGTCCTTTTTAAAATAAGATTTATTGATTTATTTTATTTTATTTACAATTACTATTAAACACACTGGGCGAGGAAAGAACTAATTGAATCGATGAGTGCCGATACCACCTCAGTCACAAAAAGGAAATTTTTCAGGAGAGAGAAAAAACTTCATAACTCCTCCAAATTTGAGATTATTTTATGTGGCAAGTTTATCTGTGAACTATAGATGCCAAAGTTGTTTCAAATATTTCAAATATTTTGAGATTTTGTAAAAATCGTGTAAATGTTTGTTCTCGTATCCCTCAAAAACAGCTTTAGGGAGTAGAATGAAATTTAGTAACATTATGATCAGTAACAACTAAAACAATAAATGCCTGATTTTATTTTATCTCAAGTTTGAATAAATTTTAAAACTTTGCAAAATTGTATTTAAAAAAAAAGAGAAATCACTATAAGGCGTCCGGAGTTAATATATTAGCTAGCTATTTAATTTTTAAAAAACTGTTGGATTTTTTAGATGTTTATTTGCTGTTTTAGGTTTTTTGAAACTTTTGAGTTTTCTGGAGGCATAATATTTAAATTCTGTAAGGAATCAAACAAAATTTAGTTATATGAGAGGAATGATCTCTTGACATTAAAACTTTTCCACTAAAACAAAACGTTAAGTTTGAATACAAATACCTTCTCTACTGAGAATTTCACTCAGCACTTACTTACAATCTAACATGGAATCATTTAACAATAGACAGAAGTTATATCGTTGCTTTCAATAATTTTGCCTGTAATCTACTTCCATTTTTTGTACTCCTATAATGCTAAGTCAGGCTTTTTTGAAATCTGCATTACATACTAATCTAAGACAGGTAACTTCATCTAATTATTTGAGACAATTCAATTTAAAGTAATTTAAAAAAATATATGCTTTAAATAAAAACAGGTTGATAATGAATTTATCCTAATTTCAGCATTAAGCTAGCTTCTGATAATCACAATATTTTTAGCACTATGTTTAAAATTTCAAATTTTGATACCTACAACCTCTGGTGATAAAAAAAAAAGTTGCAAAAAATGAAGACAAATGCCTAAATTGTTATTAGATAGCAACATTTGATAAAAGGTTCTATTATATAAAGAATTAAAGCGTGACCTGTTTGGGATACCCTGTATATTAAAACTTATCTAAAGATAACCATCTCAATAGCTATTTTCTGCATTTACTAGAAATTGTATGCAATTGTATGCACTTGGCTAAAATAACTAACATAAGAGTCAATTACTGGTGAAATCCATTTTTTCTTACCCAATAATTGATATATAGGTCATCTTAGATAAATAAATAATTTTGTTTATTAAAAAAATCTCTACGTATTTACTTTATGAACTATTATCTAATACGAATGTAGGAAAAAAAGGCACCAGGAAAAAATGCCCCCCCCCCTCCACAGCAGAGCCTGTTTATCGGCAGGGCAACCGGGGCACTTGCCCTGGGCCCACCAATTTCAAGGGCCCAAAATTTTTGTACTTTTCAACACAGATTGTTATTTATTAATTCATCAAAAACTTTGTATAAAAATTTGGATTGTCATTATCTTGAGTCGTAAGCTGATTCTCTGACATTTTACTGTACTAAGGGTCCTCTAAAACCCACGAGCATTCGATCAAAATCCGTGAGCCAGTGTTTGAGCCTCTTTTTGCAAATTTTATTATAAGAAAGTCTCATCAGTTTTAAGATTCGTACTGTAAGTTTTTCGATTCTTTTCATTTATATTTTAAAGGAGTTTAGTATAGAAGTGTACGTATATGTACTATAGTATATGTCTAGATATTCATTTGTGAAAATAAATTTTATCCATGTATGCAAAATCATTTAATATTCGTTACTGCAATGTATGCATATATTTAGTATCTAAACTTGATACATATTTCTGCAGATAAATATGTGCCCAGAACAACTTAAATGCGGACTATGTAATTTCTCGTAAATACAAAGGCCCAAAAATTTGTATTTGCCCAGCGCCCAATATCGTGATGATCGGGCCCTGCTCCACAGAATTATAATTTTCATAGGGGCATGGGGGGTACGTGCACTCACATGACAAATCAAATGTAGGCTATGAAAGATTCTTTTGTAAATTGAAATGCATTTATTAGAGAAAAGACTAAAAACAATTGTGACCCCTCCTCTCTGCAGAATTTTTTTGGGTCCGCCCCTGATTTTTTTAAATAGTGGACAAAAACTTACTTTGATTTGCTTTTAACGAGGATCTTGAATTTGCAAAGGGGGGGGGGGTCGTCAAGCACCCACCTGCCCCTATATGGGCTCAGAGTAAGTGTGAAGATACTATTTAAAATGCTATTGTAAAATTCTGTTGTATTTTGATATCAATAGAAATAATTATAACAATACTATAGTTCAAAATAGGCTTTTTTGAACTCTTTTAATTTTAACTTATTTATTTATTTAGGTTTTTTTTTGTGCGTGTGTGTGAGGGGAGTTATGCAAAAAACGGATAAGAAGTATGATGATAACTTATCTGGAAGCATTTAAAATGTATTAAAATAAATGAAATAAAATGCATCAGATATTTAAAAAGGCGCTTAAAGTGATACACATCACTAAAAATAAAATAATTTTCAGATTTAATTTTACAGCTAAGTCAAAGTAATATTAGAAGAACCAAACAGATAGCTAAAAGATTAGTTTTTTATTTTTAAACTTGTCATGGTTACTGTGAAAGTGTAGATATATTTCTCATTAATTAATACATATTTAATCATGTCCTTTTGCTATGAGCCTTGATTTCCCTTTTTTATTTCGTTTGAAGAGGGGTACGCCTGACCAGGAAAGACAAGTCAATTATCTTTTAGGCTACCTTCCCAGATAAAATGAGTCGGCTATTTTGGCTTTTGCTGAAACAACATCGTTACGAAAAACCTTTAGGAAGGCTCTTTGGCTGAAATTGCCGCGGGACGTATTAACGAAGGATTACTTATCGTTTGGTTAGTTGTAAGACGCCCATTTGAAAAATGAAAAAGGATGAAATTTATATAACAAAATTTAATAAATACGAAATATTTATTAACTGAAAAAATCCATCCGTATGAGAGTCATCGATAAAAGCTTTTCACAGATTTTGTGTTATTTCAGGTAACATGGTTCTTTTTTATGTGTTTTTATTGTTATTTCTTGAAGTCGGTCAATTTTTAAAATATTTGTTTATAACTGGTTTTTAAAAAGAAAACGGGTGGTTTGACATTCATGTGTCTACTCGACCGTTTTAATTAAATTTTTAAAAAATTTGAACTAACGGTCTAATTATGACATATCAATTGATTTTTTTTCCCAATCTTGCTCTTTGATGCGTATTAAATAACCTCAGAAAGACGGATTGTCTTCGGAATTTAATCATAATACATCAAAAGGCGTACAAAAAGGCTGGGAATAACATCATTAGTCATTTCTCAAGTGCAAAATTAATTATTTTTTTGAAATCCGTTGAATATCCCTTTTAAAATGTTAAAAATACGCGTCTCTTTTAATAGCATTCGTTTAGTGGGGAGGGAAAAAACTTTTAAAAAAATCTTTCACATTGGTAGAAGGGGGAAATGAAGACAATAATCTATGAACTCTACTCCACGAAGATAGTGTTTACAAAATATTTAATATTTTTACTGAACAATTGTTTAGAAAACTGTTTTAAAACATAAATATCATAAATTTTTAAAACTCGGTTCATTTTAAATGCACACCAATCTTTCGTTATGCTTGTGCAATTGTTTTAAATATTGAGGGAATATATTCACTTTTTAGAAACCAGTATAACATTAATTTTTTAAAATTAGGTTTACCATCTTCTAATGAATGATCTACTAATGAATGCGTGTCAAACGTATGGTTTTGTCATTTCAGATTTTAGATTTTTTTTTTTTTTATACATATACTGTATCCATTCTGTTACATAAACAGTGTGTTTCAAAAGAGTTCAACATATTGTTTTACAAAGTTGGTAATCATACGTATTGGACATTACTACGCTTTTAATATATTTTTTAAAAATAATGATTAATAAAAATAGAATAAATTTTTAAAACCCAGAAAAAAATATTGAATTTTTTAAAAACATTGTTGGGATATTGTAAAATGGATAGCTATTAGAGACGAGACGGGCTCAGCCCGAGCCCGGGCCCGAACCGGGCTCGGGCTCTGTAATTTACAACTGCGTTCGGGCTTGGGCTCGTGAAAAATTTCTTCTTTATTGAACATACTCTTTGAACAAATTTTTAAAAAGTGATTCATGAGGAAAATAAAAGTACTTATAAAAAAAAAATAGTGGCACAGGCGCCTAGAAGGTGCGTGCAGCTCTTTGGGTATTTCAGAAAGGCGGCTTATATAACTTAAATAGCCATGACATCCGACATTATTTGATAAACATGGATATAAAGAATTAGAAAATGCATCGAGAGTTTGCAACTATATTTTTCTTTAATTTGCATAAACGGCAATATTTATTGTATTCGACCAATGAAGTAATTGAATTCTTTTTATCTTTAGCTGAAATTTCGGGCTCGGGCGGGCTCAGATTAAAAGTCATCGGGCTCGGGCTTCAAAAAATGAGCCCGAACTCATCTCTAATAGCTATACTTAAAAAATAATTGTGTCAATTGCCTTAAAATTGACGGAGTTATTAAATATTTCTTACATTAATCAAATTATCTCATATTTTTTATGTGTAATTTCTGAAAATTTGGAAATATTAGATCATTAGACGTTTTAAACACCATGAAATGTTTCATGAAAATCGATTGAAAAACATTAGAGTTATTCAATTGTTACAGTCAAAAATTGACCTTTTATTTAAAAAAATCTTTAAAAATAAAAAATTGGTTCAAATTATTTTTAAAAATCACACTTCGCAAGTATTTTCCTTGTAACGCATTTTCCTTGTAACATAACCTGATTTCGCAAGTATTTTCCTTGTAACATAAGTAATAACGCACGGATCGCAATTTAAATATTCGAATATTCAGCTTTTACGAATTTCGCATTGAAAAGCAATCCGGGCAAATGACAGAAACGCATGCTAGTTAGAGGTTCGACTTTCCACAAAATAATTTTTTGAAGTCACAATTTTTAAGGAATTCAAAAAAATTGTGGGATGTCGTAAAATGGATAGATATACATTAATAAAAAAAATATTTGTGCAATTAGCATTGAAATTGACGAAGTTATTAAATATTTCAAACAATTAATCAAATTATCTTGTAAAATCCGCAATTTTTGATGTTAATTTCTGAAAATTGTGAAAGGTTAGATCATTAGTCGTTGAAAATTTCATAAAAATCCATTGCAAAACTTATGAATTATTCAATATTTAAGTCAAAAATCGTCTTTTTTTTATAAAATTTCTATAAAAAATTTTAAAAATCGTCCTATTAGGAAGAAAAATTCTGCTGTAAGATTCCATAAGTATTTTTCATGCAACATAAGTAATGATGCAGGGATTGCAATTTTGATTACTGATTTTTAATATTTTCCCTCGGAGTTATTCTTCGGAAGCGACTGCTGTGTACGATAGCTGTCATTACAGGGTAAGAAAAATTCCTTTAGAACTGTTTTTAATTAATAATTAAAAAAGTAATTAAAATTTTAAAATTCTGATTTTCTCAGGTGCATATCTAACTCATGAGCTTATATGTTTAAATTTTCAGAACTCTGCGTGCTATAGATTTGTCTGAAGACTGCACGTCTACATCGCACATAGATAAACATAAAGATACAGACAGACATACTTACATTCACATTCATTATTGATGTAAAAGAGCTTTGATGTCTGTCTGTACCAAATATGATTATTATATTTTTTTGGCAGCAAATAATAACCGGTTTTCGAGAAGAGGCAGGCTCTTGATCCTTCCCAAATCTTGTCTACTACCCTGTGGTTTGCGCATGTTGATTGATCAGTTATTTAATATAACTGGATTACTACAGGTTATAACTTTCTGTTACTCTACTTACCTTACTTATGTTCGTATAATCTATTATTTAGTACTATGTTATTGAAAATGTACATATTATGATGCACTTGTACTGGATATTTAAACGTAATTTTCTTTTTTTCAATACTACCGAAATTAATACACGAAAATTTTAAATAGAAATATTAGTTTTTATGTTTACAGTCTAAGATTAAAGCGGTAGTACGAGTGTATTTCAACAAAACATACTAACAGCTTCATTTTTAATTTAAAGGATGAAAAAAATAAACTATATAACACAGTTATCAAAAACAGAGAAAGGGAAGAAAGTGATGTCAAGTCATCAACAAATAAACAAAAAAGTAATGTCCATACGTAATGAAAGTCATTTTGATATCATTGCACTTTACTTTGTACGTATACTTTTCTTTAAGTGCCCCCAGGGCCCATGTTTCCATAATGGCAAGGCTTCAGGGAGAATGCTCATTTCACTCGATCGAATTTCCATTGCTCTGCGTTCTATGCATGAACGACAATCCTGTATTTTATGCGACAGAGAAAAGACACGATTTAGGGCAGAAGTATATTCCGGAATTATGTGATTGTGAATGAAAGGTTTACGTACGGTTGACAGTTATTAAGAACGGAAGCCGGATGAAACAGTCAAAACATTTAGAGCACGTGCTCATGGACCCCTTGTACATTCCCTACGATTCAAAGTGATTAGGACTGTTTTTAAGAAAAGAAAATGTCATCACTTCTTTTATAGCCTGGGTGAAAAATAAACACATAGGAGCAATTTTCATCTCAAGTGCCGGAATCGCGTTACCAGCCGCAGATGAGGATCTAAACTGTGGCAAGGAACATACGACAGGATAAAAAAGGCCGTAGGTCGCGCCAATCCGCAATAAGTAGACTCCTGTTTGTATGTATTTGAAAGCTGTGACAGAGTTGAAAGTGTTTTCAACAGACTTAAGATTCCATAGACAGATGGATTCTAAAAACAAGTATTGGATTCATTATTTAAGTAGCAATTATTTAAAAGAACTTACAGAAACGAGTTGACGCTCCCTACAGAGAGTTTCGTTGAATTTTACAAAATTTGTTTGGTTAAGCAGTTTGGTAGTTTCATTTTGTTGGTTTAATGAAAGTTTCCGTGGTTCAACCAAATCGATGTAACAAAATAGTTTTTGCAATTAACAAAATGTCGATTTAGAACCAACTATAATAAGTAAAATCGATCAACAGTCACTTTACGCATGCGTCAATAGACAGTGCAAGGGAAATGAAAAATGTGATTATTCGGCAAGTGTAGTACTATAGTAGCGTCTGTTATTACAAAGTTGAATCACAGATGATATCAAGTTAACAGTCGACGATCTTTTTACGAACCCTTAGGGACTACTCAAATAGTTCCTAAAATCGAGTTGTAAAAAAAAGTCAATGGGAGTGTATTTGGGACTGCTTGTTAGTTCGTAAAATAAAGAGGTCTAAACTAGATATTACAAACGTAAACAGTGATCGGTTGGGGTTTTTCAAAGTTTGTTGAAAGTTTCACAAGTAATTCCAATCAGTTTATCTATTCATTAATATTTTCATTTTACTGTGTGTCTGTCTGTGTTTGTCGTTCACGTGGCGGACTAACTATCCATGTACACATAAAATGTTACTTTTTTTAGTAACTTAACTACTTAAAAGTAACATTTTATGTGTGCTTTTTTCACAAAGTTTTTATTTACTTTATAATGTAGCACCAGTATAGAGTGTTTTTTTATTTTTTTTTTCGAAGCACCCCGTAGTTTGCACCTCGGGCTTCATTTTTTAAGTTTTTAATTAGTTATTTTATATTTTATGCATTTTCGACGGTTTTTTTCTCTTTGCACTCCGAAAAGTAGGACTTCCGATCATTCCAAAGAACAAATAATTAGACGATCGGGAAGAGGAAAAGTTTTTCTCTCGAACGAGACCAGCATTTTTGAATTAGCTGCATTTCCCCCCCCCCCTTTTTTTTAAACATTAAAACAAGCCGCTTTTTAGACATATTTTAAGATTTTCGCCTCTCGAAGCTCGCATCGAAAAAGCTATGGATTATCAGAATTTAAAAGTTTACGGTTATGGACAAACTATTCCGCTTTCTTTAAAAGAAAAAATGAACCGTCTAGCATAACTTTTTGGTCAGTTAAAAATTAATTAGCAAACGCATTGATGAGAATTTTAGATTCCCGAAAAATCGTAGAAATAATAACCGAGGGGAAAAGAGATTTTCCTCCTATGTCACGGATATATCCTATGTTGTTATGGTCCTCCTATGTTGCTATAAAAACGGTGGGTGTAGTGTGGTAGGGGAAAGGTATAATATTTGGCGAACTGCCAGGTCGATCGGCAGTTCGCCAAACGTTTCTCGCAACGTTTGGCAAAAGGGAAAGGGAACGTTATTCGCAAGTGCGGCAAACTTTATTGCGGGGCACCGGTGCTCTCACGCGGGAATATTGAATCGCGAAAGGCGGCCACTAACGGTAAAATGTAAAAGCGCAAAACGCCAGGGTTTTATTCAAAGGTGTAGGCGAGGTGAGCCTCAACCGAGTGCTCGCAAGCCGGAATATTGAATCCAGGCCTCCGAAAGCGGCCTGTCCATGTGCCGTAGCTTGCCCATTTCGGCGAACCAGCTGGTCGCCGAAGGCGGGCGGAACCGTAGGTTACACAGGCCGGTCGCAAAGCGGCCCGTTGGCGGACCAGCTGGTCGCCGAAAGCGGCTAGTTATTAATATAATGTTTTCACAGGTGTTGCTCTATATTTCATTCATTTAACGATTATCTCGAGTTGTCTACATTTGTATTTTGGTACATGTATGAAAGATCAAGGCCATTTGCATATTTCAAGGCCATTTGCATATTCTAAAAAGTCTCCCCAGCGTACTCAGCATGTCTTGTTAGAATAAAAACAGTGCAATATCATGATTGCAATATTTTTTGTAAGTCGGTCCAATTGCAATTAGTTTTAAATCTAAAATGACGCACAGAAAGCAGTTGTAAATTGTGCGGAAGAAGTTGAAAGAGTCAAGTACTCTACACATGCAATATATACGAGACAACTCCCTTAAAAAATAATTAATAATAATAATAACATCAAGAAATACGTTAGGAACACAGTTTTATTTATTTTTTAATTAAACTGTAACCTTATATATTATTAAGTTAAATAAACTATAGCTCGTTTTAGTGAAAGAGTCAGATACATATTTATTTTATTACGAACGCAAAAGCGATTTTCACTGCGTAAATATCTTATAAACAACATCACATACAAAAAAAAAAAAAAAAAAAAAAAAAAAAAAAAAACACAAATATTTTTTTTCAAATTAAATTTATAAATATATAAAAATACTAAAATTAAAATCGTAAATTTTGATAAACTAATTAGATTTACTTCTGCAACTTTTAACCAGCTGTTTGGCAACAAAATAACGCAATAAAATCAACAAATTATTATTTTAAATGAACTAAGGTTACACCAGTTAACAAATAAATGTTGCTAATTCCACCAATTAATTAATTTAATTTCGAATAAAATAAACAGTGATGTTAATTCTGCGCCGATTGCGCCGAGCTGCGCCGAAACACCAATTCTTGCGCCGAACTGCGCTTTTAGCCGTTTTTTGCGCCGGTCTGCGCCGAATACGTCATTTTGACTCTTTCAGGGTGCATATTGCGCCGAACTGCGCTTTTAGCCGATTTTTGCGCCGGTCTGCGCCGAATACGTCATTTTGACTCTTTGTTAAATTTTTGCCACGCTCATTTATCTTTTAAAGCGTGTATGGAAAGCTAGTTAGCAATAAAGCAAGATTTAAACTGCGTACGAAAGCTGCATTCCGAAGCCATTCTACCCGCCCCCGATCGGACCAGTCGGGCTTTGTTAGTCACCTCAATCAGGGCCGGCCAGATAGGCAAACAAGTAATCATCGCAACGGGCACCGTTTTTTGTTTATGAAGGGGCACGATTTCCAACTTAAAATCATAAAAGCAATTTTGAAAAAAGTAAAAGGGACATCTTTTTCTACGTTTGCAGGGTGGAGATGGGTGTCATGTACCGCAGGGCCGCCCCTGATCTAAACCAGACCGGTCCGTAAAGAAAACAGTATATTACGGTGACGTCCCAGCCCCTAAAAAATCACGGTTTATGACCCGGCCCGTAGCAAGAATGAAAATTGGAAGCATGACCGGTTTAGAAATCAGAATCTAGGCTGTCTGAATTAATAGAATATTTCATTTCAAAATAATCCGGAAATTCGCTGCCAGTGGTGTAGTCGCGGGGGGTAGAGATCTGTGCGGGCCCAGGCTTTTGCAGCACGATTCATTCAAGGCACTGGCTGACCTCAGCATTTTCTAGAATGGACCGGAACAAGCGTATACTCTTAAAGACGATCCTCTGCGCTTGCAAAATCGAGCCTTTCCGGAAATTTTTGCTCTCCTAAAATTTGGACAAGACCAAACGATTGGCTTGTGATTCCCCCCCCCCTTCCTTGAATCATGATTAATATACGAGCTGGACCGGGTCTGAATTTTTTATTTTGATTAAATGCCGGGCCGGGCTAGACATTTTCGGCCCGTGAAGATCATGAGCGGGGAGATGCCGTCTCACTACTTTTTCATTCGAGCTTATGTCAGCAAAAGTAAGCGTTCTTCACTTTTCATCATGGACGCATGATTTTTGAGTCTTCAGTTGCGAGTGTTCCTAAACCTTTTTTCTTAAAACTACACCACTGTTTTGTTTTTTTTTTTTTTTTGTGTGCAGGCTCTACGAGAGGGGGCAGGCGGGGCGACGCCCCTGGGCCCGTATTCAGCCAAAGTGCGTCCGCAAATTTTTCAGAATGTGTTACGAATTTCATTTATAGATCCGTAATTAAAAATAGACTAAATTTTGAATACATAATTCTAGAATGATATAAACGGCAGAGATGTTAATTCTACCATTTAAATATTAGTATTTTTACAACCTTCGAACATGCATTAAAAGTACCATTGCATATAAGAAATACTTCCCTCCCACTCTTTCCATTTAGCATTTATATGAAAACCATTAAAAAGAGCAGTTTCACACACACACACACAAAAAAAATTCCTTCCGTCCATGTAAATCCATGTATTGTTTTTACCAAGTTGCTGATAGCATAGCCTGTATACACCCTTTTTTTTTCCAGAGCTTTCCTAAAGTGCTTTCAAATAGTGTTTTGCTTTTAGCAAAACACTATTTAAAAATACATACAAGAATAATTTGAAAATTTGAAAATGCATACAAGAAAAGCGGTGTTTGCTTGCAAACTTTGCTTTTCTTGTATGCATTTATTGTGTTCCTAAATCTTCAATTTTATGCTCCAAAATCATGTTAATTCTGATCTCGAATCTTAGTTTTCCTCTCGGAAACTATTTTTTTTTGTGCTCCCAAATGGAATTTTTCTGCTCCCAAATAGAATTTTTCTGCTCCCAAATGGAATTTTTCTGCTCCCAAATGGAATTTTTCTGCTCCCAAATGGAATTTTTCTGCTCCCAAATAGAATTTTTCTGCTCCCAAATAGAATTTTTCTGCTCCCAAATGGAATTTTTCTGCTGCCAAATGGAATTTTTCTGCTCCCAAATGGAATTTTTCTGCTCCCGAGGTGCTCCCAAATGAAATTTTTTCTGCTCCCAAATAGAATTTTTCTGCTCCCAAATGGAATTTTTCTGCTCCCGAGGTGCTCCCAAATGAAATTTTTTCTGCTCCCGGGGTGCTCCCAAATCGAGTGTTGGAGTTAACATCCCTGAATAAAACATTTAAGCATAACTTGTTTAAATCTGCAAAACATTTGTTGATTTTAAACAAGCAGTTAGGTTAAAATTGCAGAATATTTTGCTGATTCAAATATTTTGGACAAAATAATTACGTTAATTTATCAAAACTTTCTTTCGCGCGAAATCAACGGGATTCTTCTTATTCATTTAACAAAATTTTTGTTGAAATGAACCTAGCAATTACCGCTGTAAATATCTGAGTGGCATAAACAAACTTTCTTAATCCGATTTTGAACATGAAGAAACAGTATTGCATTCGAACATGCTTAATGGAAGATCGGTTAAAGGATATCTCGCTTATTGTAATAAATTTTCAATGTACCAGATAGTAATAATTAGTCATTGTGATAATGGATCCCACTTTTAATACATTTTCGGAGCAAATTGGCTATTCCATTAAGCAGGTTCGACTGTATATTTAAGCTGTTGGGTGGTTGTGGACTGAATTTGTTAAGTAAGCTTTCGACGAAATTTTCAGGAGCCTGTTATGTTTTGAAATAGGGAAAGATAATTTAGATTGATACTTTTAACACGTTTTTTGTGTTTACTAGTTTACAGGTGTCATTTGCTGCTTATTTATTTTTATTTTAAAAATGAGTTTAAATTTTACCTGTAATATTTAAATTTTTTAGAAAGTTCTGTAGCAATCAAGAATTTCCACATTTGCTTTCTATTTTCATGCTTAACAAACAGAGCTGTGAAATTTAAGTGGTCTATTTTAAGCGCCACAAAGCTGATATGCACTTTACATAATATTTAGAGCGTTAATTATGGAAATCTGTACTATTTACTTAAAAGGTTGAAAGGAAAATATTACAGAGATTTAACACATGAGAAAGCTTCTTCGTGTCTCTTTCTATAAATATGAATAGAAAAAGACTAACAAAATGTAAATGCATGCAAATCGCTATTAAAATAAAGCTGGATTGAACTCAGTGCGCTAATTTTTGCGCATTAAATGACTCATCTGCTAACATGTTGCATCAGCTTACTATATCAAAAATGTTATAAAAGGGCGGGAGATTTGTTACAAGAGGGTGTAAAGCTGTTTGACAGAAAGGACAAGTATTTGACAGTTTGCTCTTTCCCATTTGAGAAAGGACTTTCTAACGAGCATTGTTGTATAACAACAATATATTGTTCAGAGTTAAATATATAGGGTTAGGTTGGATAATTATGATCATTTTTTGCAAATTTCAACTTTGTGAATTTTTACTGTTTTAATCAGGGGCGTAGCCAGGGGGGGGGGGATATCGGGATATATCCCCCCCGAAATGTTTGGATTAGTGATGAAATTCCGTCTATTTATACACATATAAGTTCATATCCCCCCCCGAAATATTTTCCAGGCTACGCGCCTGGTTTTAATTATAGGGAAAATATTGTTTTAGTTAATTAGGGGCAAACTTTGACCTTATAAGAACATCTAGTAAATATTTTGTTTCCGTAAGTTTACTTAAATTTAAGTGGGTGGTCATTATTACACCAACAATGTTGGAAATTGGAAAATATTGGGGTAGTTATGACCACTTGATTTTTCTTAATACTTATGCGTACAATTTTGTTGGAGCGATTGAGACTACTGTTCTTGTTTTTGTTAGTGACTAAAATTACTGTGCTGCGTGAACAAATGAAACAAATTGAGTAATGAGGAGGGCCATGCTGATGACCTTTGAGGCCTCCAACGGTTCTTCCACGTGAACACATGGTTAGTTTGCACTGTAAATGGCGTGTGTTCAAAACGTGCTACTACAAATGAAATGTATTCAAAATTTTTGTATCTTGCCTACCCACACCTGGCTAGTGGGGCATGCACCGTTCTACAATACTACCTTCAGATGACAGTAGTGGACAGAATGTTGTCTTGATGTGTGATTTGACAGCGTTTAATGATTCACTGAAGGGGGGGGGGACCGCTATATTTAAAATGAAATATAGTATTTTTAATTTCTTTTAGTAGAGTTAGTAGTTAAGTAGAGTTTAGTAGTTAAATTTTCTTTAATCACGAGGAACTTAATTATTCGTAAAATTGAAAGTAAAATGGACAAACACTTAGTTATTTTTGCGAGAGACTACTGTAAAATTCACTTTTGAAAAACATTCAATTCTTTTACTGACGTGGAATTGCATTCTTATAATCATTTGTTCTGTATTAACAGTAGCATCAAAACAAAGTTTAATAAAATTAGAGACATATTGGGAAACATTTCGTTATTATAAAATGCAAATGATAGTCCCATATTGAACTTGATTTTCGAAGTATTTCAATGGGATGCCAATACTGCAAAATAACATTTTTTAAAGATATTTGCAGTAGACATCATTTCTTATTCACGGTCAATGCTTTTTAATGTTTCTATTCAATTTAAAATGTATATAATACTGTATAAATACAGTACTGACTCATTATAATATATAATATTTATGTTTATTTGCTTTCCAACTAAAAAAAAGAAGAAGAAAAAAGCATTTTCTCTATTCCAGTTCGTTTTTTTTTTTTTTTTCTTTTTTACTTTGTTTACTCGATAATTATTTAGTTTCCAGTATTATTGTTGCGAGTGTTAATTAGATACACTTACACCAAAAATATTGGAATTTTAAGCAATTATCAAGAGAAAAAATGAAAAGATTAAAGACGATTTTTCCCGTGTTTCGGCATTCGGAAACATGACACTCCAAATGTGGAGAAAGAAGTATTACGCTTATCTCTTTATATAAATTCAGGCGATGTTCACATAGCTGTCACACGTGATTCAGATTGAGCATTAGTGGATATATATATATATATATATATATATATATATATATATATATCCCCCCCCGCAGAATTGTTCACACTTGAGATAGCAGAATCGTAAACAAGTAAGTAGAACTAAGCAAAAAAGAACAATATGGCGAGAAGTGGGAAAAAAAATCTTTTTAAGTACTTTTTTGCTCAGAACTGAATGAACCGGATTAAAAATTCCGAAAGTAACTACTTCATGACACATTCTTTAAGAGCTGTGGGAATTTTATTTTCAAGGTCGACGCATTCAAGAAAAAAAGATTACGGAATGAGAGGAATAAAAATTTTAAAAGGGTTCTAATCATAGATATTTAATCAACCCTTTGAAACGCGGTGGTTGCCACCTTATTTCAGCGCTATCACTGCTGGTTACAAAAAAATATGGTTAAATAGCCCCAAATCTGTAAAAGTGGAGCCGTTGCCATCGATCCGTTTAACTACCAACAACATGGTGGGAGATTCGATCGACCGCCATGTTGTTGGTAGTTAAATGAATCGATGGCAACGGCTGTACTTTTACAACTTTGGGCAGTGTATCCAGCTGGTCTTCTTTATTGATGTAGAAACTTGCTCTTCAAAGGGTTAATACGTGTTTTCATAGTCTGTAGAAGCACTGAATGTCAGTACACAAGAAGTTAAGATTTCTTTTAATGCTAGATGAGCTGATCTTCGTCATTGGGCAATTTTTCTGTCCCGTGAATCAACTATTTAAAAAAAATTATTAATACATAAAGATAATAATTTTGATAAAATGCTACTTAAATTTAAAAAGTAACATTTCAAAATCTACATAAAGATAATAATTTTGATAAAATGCCACTTAAATTAAAAAAAGTAACATATTTCAAAATCTAAGCCAGAAATTTTACCATTTAGATTCGTCCGTTACTAAATGTGTGGTAAACAGCCAAGCAGAGGATATTCTAAAATTGTTTTTGCGTTTCAACTGAAACCTATAAGGTCGTATTTACCTACACGCTGGCAAGGCAGCCTCTTGGTAGAAACAGAAATTGGGGAGTTGGATGGTTTGCTTCGGACAAAGTATTTTTCAAACTCGAAGACTTGTTTATCTTGTATTATTTGTTCAGCAAAAAAACTAATAACTTCTTTTTTCGTGTTAGACCAAAGTACTCTTGACGGTACAGTTGAATTCGATTAAAACGTCACTGAAGAGATAATATAATTATTTATGACCAGGGGCGTAGCCAGAAATTTTTCATGGGGGGGGTTATGACTACTGCAACTCATATATATGTATACGTGTGTGTGATAATGTAGTGAAGAATATACATTTTGTATGGCAAAAAATTCCTCATGGGGGGGTTATGACCCCCCTAACCCCCCCCCTTGGCTACGCCTCTGTTTATGACGTTTCAACCGAGCTATGTTAATATTGGGTCTATGTTTTGTAGGCGAGAGATACTGATTATTTTGACGTTATAATAGATTTTTCACTATAACAGAGTTCAACAGTATTTGTAGGACTCCCCCCCCCCACCCCCTTCCGAAACTAAAATCCCGGGTGCGCCATTGATTCCGCTCGTACATTTTATGCATCAATTATGCAGCTTATTAAAACTAGTAAAAGTATGTTGAAAAATTCTTATTATTGCAATTAGAAGTGTAGCTGCCACTCACTCAAACGAATAATATCCATTTAATGAAAGAAGAAAGTATTTGATAATGCAACGTAAATATTTGTTTTTGAAGCGTAAAAAATATTTTGACCTTGCTTCTGTACGCAAGTACATTGCTCTTCTAATACCTTAACCATTTCCTATCTGCTGTTCAAAGCCATTCTTGTTCAGTGATAATGAAAAATGAGAGGTCGTAGCACAGCAGGAAGGTGCGGTCCAGTTCCGCATCTATGCAAACGCTTTGTTCAGACTTTCTCAATTTTTTTCTTCACCGGGGTGCTTCGGAAACATAACCAACTTCCTTGCTAACCACGAATGCGTGACCTACCATTCATTTCATCTTGAAAACTATAGTTCCTTTTATGTATCCACCTCTTGATCCTTCGGAATAAATCCCTCCAAAGTTTTCACTACTTAAGAATAATTTCCCCTTTATTCTGTCAGGATTACAGAGAACAAACCTAAGTACAGTTTTGTATGGAAAGCGTTTTACGGTGATTTGCGTGTGAACATGAGGTGCTACGAAAGATGACGCTTTAATCTAAGCTTGACCCATTTGACTGCTAACGTTTCGGTTAAGAGACGCGCAATGACCGTAACATCCACGATGCTTGGCACTCTAGGTACCCACGACTTGGTATCTAGTCTTGACTGGATGAAGAGTGATCCCAGTCCTCCGTCAAAACGCTGAAGATGATCTAGTGACCCATATGAGTAGCTGGATTTGGACCAATGGTTGTTTCTTCAGCCGTATAACATTCGCAAGGAAAAATCTCCTTTTAGAAGCCAACCGCAGATTCGAGGGGAACTATTGACAGGGAAATGCAATAAGTTTCTCTTGTGCCTGAGAAAAAGATTACGCGAGGAACCGTGATTTCACCGGTAGAGATGCTTGGGCTTTTCCTAAGTGCTTTTCAAATACTGAGCTTGGTTACCGGCAACCCGTTGAATTCCGGCCGCTATCTCGTGGACAGCAGGCCGCTTTTATTTGTCAAAGAGTCTGAAAATGACTCTCAAGTGGTCAATTCGACTCTCGTTTTGAAGAAAAAGGTGCATTCCGGTGGGCCGGTTTATTACTCCGGAGGTAAAGAGGAAGATATAATTAATAATCACCATATCGATGCCGAGGGAGTAGTATGGAAGCGGCCGTATAGACCAGTATCCGAGGTGTTCAGCAATCATAAAGGTTAGAATATTTATAATTTCAAATTTTCAGTTACTTTTTTCAGTAATGTTTTCCTCTTGATATTTTTTATGAAATCTAAATACCTATAATTTTTAAAGTATTTTTGCTCTGTTCCTCTAAAGAAAGTCCTCAGAGGCTAACGTTTAAAAATATATATAAGTTTTACAAGGACAAAAGGGATAATTAATTTATGCTAGCTACCTTATATTTTCTCAAATTCTTCGGTTGATGATGTAAAGTTTAGTGATTGCACAATTTCAAAGTTGAATGAATGAAGCACCCCACCATCCGTAAACTAAAAGCACAATGTTATTCAACATTACATAAATTAAATGAACGAAGTATATTGAAATTATTACCTATATAAATGAAGCATAAAGGCCTTCCTAAAAAAATAATTATGAGCACTGTGACCAAATAAAATATGAACTCAATAGGTAAGACTTGATAGCTTCAATCAATTATTTGTGTAAGCAACTGAATTTTTAGGAAAAGCTTGTCATTTTGCAAAAGTTTTCGAACTTTAAAAATATTTTAGTATGATCATAATCTTCAGTTTTTCTCGCCCAGAAATTTGACGGTTTACATAAACTTTTCATTAAAAATCTTGGTCTTGCAGTTTATGTAACTTTTTTGTTGTTGTTGTTAGCTATTATGCTTATCCTTACAGTGGTCCGAAACATAAAGAAGCACATTATTTCTTAGTTATGCGATTTAATTTACAATCTTATTAAATAAATAATTTTAAAAAAATGCAAATTCCAAGACATTTTTTAAGGGGACAATTTACTCCGAAATTCGGCCCCAAAATCAATTTTCTTTTCCAAATCAATTTTACTTAAATGTGCAGTTTAAAATTAAATGAAATATTAAATGAAAGTCTGTTAAATTCTGAATATTTTGGCATCTTATTTTTAATCATATGCCAATAATACGACGAGAGATTGTAAAATTTCATCATATATACATTCAATGTGATTTATTTCATTGGCAAACAAACTCTTTGGATGGCTTTCTCAATGTTCATGTTTTAAAAATGTTAAGGCTCCTTTTTTTTTTTTTTTTTTTTTTTTTTTTGGGGGGGGGGGGGGAGGGTATTTGAGATAAATATTTAAAATTTTGTCTATATATTCTTTATTGTATATCTGATAAATTTGTGCATGGAATTAGCCTTCAGTTTTTATCTTTTATTATTTCAGAAATTATATGAAGATATATTATTTTTTTTTGTTTTACTCTCTCTCTCTCTAGTAGAAAAATTATATTAAACGTAATATTATATGTATCTAAAAATCCATGCACAGTCTTGTTTAATATATATTTGAAAATCTTTTTTTAAAAAATCGGACAAAAATCTTTATTTTTAAAAATGTAGTAGAGATTTTTTAAATTATTTTTTAATTATTTTTTTGTGCAGTTTAAAATGATTTATTATTTCAAAATGTACTTTTTGTTGAACGTTGAAATTCATTCAGTTCATCATTTGTACCTTTTTTTTTCTTTTTTTTTTTAATGAAATATATATATATATATATATATATATATTGAAATGATAAACTGTCCCGTTAAGTAAAATGATTTTACGGAAGTGCATACTTTTACAATTTGATTCCTTAATGCGTTTTCGTAAATCCTTTCAATTAATTTCATTTTTACTATTTTTGCAGGAACTGTCACCTGGAATCACAAAAGACGAACTACGACTGCAACGACGACCACGACCACAACAGAAAAACCTGAAACCACCGTGAAGCCTTTTAAGCGTTCACCGGTCAAAGTGACAGTCAACAACCACAACCCGTCCTCTCCAATTCGGAGTCGCCCGCACCGGCCATCGTCTATCATTACAATAGTGAATCCTCCAGCTTTGCCGCCGACTGAAGTTGTAGGCGACCGCGTCAAATTACCAGATACCATTAAATCGGCCACAATAAAAGTGCTCGATGCGCCGTCGAACGTCAAAACGACCATAAAGCATAACAAGATAATTGTCATCCAAAAGCGTGTGGATCAATCCCTAATCACTACCGGAGGTTTGAAAGGGACAACTTCAGCTATGACTACAGTTCCCACCACGACCTTCCAGACAACAGAAATGCCTGATATAGGAAATTTTTCAGTTGCTCCTGTTATGGATATGTGGTCCAATATTCCGATCCCTTCCACGCCTGCATGGGCCACTCAGTCCCAGTCCCAGCCCCAGCATCCCGCCCAACCTGTTAAAGGTGGAAATTCCCGTCCAATTTCTGTTCAACATACTCCGATTGTGCCCCACTTACCATTCATGGGTTTTATTACATCTTTGCTGTCACCGTTGATTAACAGGCCACTTTCTTCATCAGCTGTCAATTCTGGGATGCAAGGTATAAAGGCAATGCAAGGTTTTTTACGGAATTCTCTCATGGGAGCGATGTTCTGTTTCTTGCCAAGCGCTTTCATAGCGCTCTCGCTGACAGCGACTCAGAGAGGTAAGCTGATTAAAATTTCTTTTTTAAAACATTATTTATTTATTAGCGTGTAATTAATGGATTAAAAATATTTGCGATCTGAAAATTTTTATACATTCTCATGAATTCAAGGGGTTGAATGTTCAGAGTCGCTAATCACTTACGAGCAAACGGAGTGGGCGTTGAAGTTATGCTATTTTGATAGAGAAAAAACTTTCTTTGTATCTTTTTATTTGGAAATTCTTGAGATCTTGTGCATAAGTACACTGTATATGTTCACTGCAACAATTTGGGGAGGAATTTATTCGTCTTCGATTAGAAACAAAACACACATTTTAAGAAATCACAGAACTCTTCTGTTTTGGGGGATGTTTTTATAATGGAAGTTATGCTATTGATTCATGTGAAACAACGGTAAAATTTTTGACTTACGATCCAGCATCTTTTTTTGAGGATGTAGGTGATTTTGAAAATAAATAAAATGGAATAAAATGAGCTTTTAAACTTGTTCATAGAATACAGAATCCTTCTTCCTGATATAATATTGAAAATTACAGATAAAAGCTGAATACGGGTATTTAGTCTCCTTCTAACTGATATAAGATACCAGAGAGTAATCAAGGCAATCCAATGTACAACCGTTTATAAACTTTGCTCTTGATCAGTAAAGGTTGAATTAAAAGTTCCGTCTTATCATCGATTAAAATATTTAAGAAAAATCCAGTTGTGCATTTTATTGTAAATTCAAACGGAAAAATTTGAAAATACATTACCTTTTAATTTTACTAATAATACTAGGCATTATGTGTCTTAAGAAATTAACGAAAGTCTATAAAAACCAGTACTTCAGAGAAAAATGAGTATGACACTTTCGTATATTATTTCACTAGCAGACTGAAAAATATGAAAAAAGAGAGTGGGTAAAGTTACTGTTCTTAAAAAGAATTAGCCTCTTAACCTAGAATCCCCTAGACTAACCCTAGAATCTTAAAAAGAATTAGCATCGTTTAGCGAAGGGAGTGAGAAGGGAGAAGAAAAAAAAAACATTACTGACGTTCCTTTACGCGGTTTTTTATTTGATAAACTTCAAACGGTGTAAAATTCGTGTATCTTTTTTTTAATAAAAACAAATTATTAAAATAACTTTGTTATAGGAAAAGTTTTTGAATTATACGGTGGCATCAAGTCCCTCTAGCCCCTAATGACGAGCCGTCACTGCTTACAACAAAACTTAAGAATCGTTATTAATAATGCGTTGAAGAGCTCTTTCAACAGAAGATCAGTTTTCAATAAATACTTCTTAGAAATATTTAACTTTCCTTAATTGTGTTAATTGTGCGCTTCTTTTTAACTGAGAAAATTTTAGTACGAGTACAGGTTAATAAGTTTTAACTTTGCCAGAGAAAAAGAAATATTTCAAGAAAGCAAAGTTTTTTAAATATGAACAGTGTAAAAGAATATTAGCATTCTTCGAAATAGTAAAAAGTGACAAGAGTAAGTAAATCAATGGCTTAAATATTGAAATAAAATTTCTTGGACATTTTTATAAGATTAGTTTGCAATGTAAGTATTTAAATCCCCCTTTTCATACCTTTTCAGTTTTGTCTAGATAATAAAATTAATTGGATAAATTTACACATACATAAAAAAAAACCGTGTATCATTGTTTTGTGGGTCATTTAAAAAAAAAAAAAGGAAAAATGCCATTGAGTATATTTCCTTTCAATCTGTTAGTGAAGTTTAAAAATTACTTCGGTATGCATGATGAACGTTTTGTATGAAAAATATGTCATTCATAAATCTTAATTACTTCGACCAAAATAAAAATTATTGAATTTCCCAGTTTTAGATCTATTTTAACCAATAGATCTAAAACTTTATATATATATATATATATATATATATATATATATATATATATATATATATATATATATATATATATATATATATATATAAAAGAAATTCTAGGTAATTTTTAAAAATAGATATTTTTTTAAAACGATTTTTTAAAAGCATGCATTTCCGAAATATATGTTTTATGTATGCACGATAGTACACATAATTTTCTCCACAGTACAAATTTTATTCTTAGTTTGCAGTTGCACTTTTGTGTTCCTTGAAGTAAAAAAGCATGATACTCCGAAAGTGCTGCTGCTTCTTGTAGTTAATCTTCAAACAATGTAAAGATCAGACGAGTTTGTTAAAATTTATTTAGAAAGTAAGCTCGTTTTCCTGTTGCTACAATCTGCTTTACAAGTATTTCTCAGGTCCCCATCATGGCCGAGTGGATAAGATACTGAACATCGTAGACGGCTGAAATGTGAAGTTACCGCGTTCGGGCCTACCGCGCCGCTGTTGATCTAACGGTCTGGGTCTTTGGTCAGTTTTCCCCAGATGTAACTTGAATACGCGTTAGACCCCCTTAAAAAGTGATCCGACCGAGGCACCCAACTCATAGGCAGCTACCCCTCGTGCAGGCTTGCATAACACAAAACAAACGAGTATTTCTTATATCCCAAAATTGTACGTTTGGTGTAATTTCTATTCAACGACAAATAAGTGAATAAAAGAACGAACTTTTTGGGTACTCACTTATTTATATTTAATGTTGCAAATCTAATTAATGTACACAAACGTTATTTTGCTTGAATATATAAGCACAACCAAGATATTTCACGGTCTAGGTCTCTGAGACGTCATTTTCTCAGACGTATCTTCCCACTTGGTCGCTCAACGGTTACATCTTTTACCCAGTCTAAGCCAAACAATTAAAGATAATTCCTTTTATTTGACAACAAAAACCTTCTGCTGTGTAAAGATATAACTTGCAGAATGTTGTGTTTTGAAATGCTCGTGATGTATTACAGTATATCATGTAAAGTACGACCACGAAGTTTTATCCAAAGATATTGCCTTATGTAAGTAACAATCACAGATACCGTGTCCTCAGGGCATGGAAGCTCTTACAATACAATTTCGGCATAACAGTTATTCAATATAGAACTCGTTGCTAATGAGATGTATAAAAAAATTGTATATGTAAACATTTTACCAAAGTAACAGTTACCTTTTCAACAACCGATAATTCAAGATTTTTTTTTTTAAACATTAAGTAATAATAGTTATTAACACACGCTGAATAAATAAATTAACACTAGAATGGTTATGAATTAACGTAAACGGATCAATAAGTTCTAGCTTTTAATACATATGATTTAAAAATATTAAGCAACATTTTTCCGGTAGCGCAGATTACTTAATATGCCTTAAAAACCTGTTTTACCTGCTTTTACATTTAGAATTATGATTAGTATAAAATTGTATAATTTTATACTAATCATAATCAATTAGTATAATTGATCCCTTTTCTGCTCCTGTCGTTATTTCCCCCATGACTGAAAGCCTCGCTATGGCCCAGCGATAGCGCAAGCAAACAGGTTAAAATAAATAAGACCCTGTATACAGGGACGTATCCAGAAAAATATTTCGGGAGGGGGGGGGGTCCAAACGGTAAAAATAAGACTTTTTCACAAAAAAAAACTTCATGATTATCATTTTAATAAGAAAAATCCAAATTTCGGGGAGGGGGGTGGGTGTACGGACCCCCTGAACCCTCCTTCTCCTGAAATACGTCCTTGCCTATATATTAATGACTTTTCTTGAACGAGGAGAAATCACGAACTAGAGATTTTAATTTATAGATACACACTTATAGTTCAATTGTTACAGGCCCGTAGATAGGCCAAAAATACAGAGGGCGCTCAAACTTTTGTGGAGGGTGCCTATACATATCTATTTATCTATCCCCCCCCCCATTTTAAAGATTAAGTCAGCATTTTTTAATCTTTAAATCTCTGACACCTTTTAATGCCACCTGCAAATTTTGTACAACATCTCATTAGTGTGTGGAACACATTTTAATATTTGGGAACTTTTTTGTACAGGGATCGTGTACAAATTTAAAAAGTGTCACTTTTTGAAAATTCTCAAGAGGAATTTTTTCTTAACGGAGTCTTATTTTCGACCTTATTTTGAACATTTTTTTTTTCGATTTACATTGCCCAATTACCTCTAATAGATAAAGAATTAAAGCCTGTTACCACCTTTTAGTGACACCCTGTATATAACCACAATAGACTTACAACTTGGTGCACAGAACTGTGTCAGCTTCTGAATATATGCGAATAAATGAGAATAAATAAAACTTATTTTTTAAATCAAATTTTACTATACATTCTTCCAAAATTCTTCTGTAAATAGTTGTTCAAATTCTGCAATTATGGCAATTATTGCCTACTAGGCCATTACTTTCTGAGAGTATACTAACAATTTAATGTGATAATGAACTAAAAGGAATTTAAATAATAGTTAAAAATGCATTTAATTTAAAATTAATGATAAGTTAATGAAAATATACAAGTTTTGTATGCCACACTGTTCCTATTTTCGAAACAGATGAGCTGTTAAAAGCTTTGTTGCTAATAAGAGCGTAACCAATGGTTTATCTTTTTTTTTCCTCTTGATAATTACATTTACATGAGAAACCCGAGTTTTATATGTATCGGGAGATTAGACGTTTACATTGTAATAAATAGCAAATAAGTATGTAAAGAAAAAAAAGGGGGAGGACGAATACAACTAAATCAACGATCTATTAACAGCTACTTTCAGCAGTATAAATCTACATTTTCTACATACTGATACAAAGACACTGCATTTATGTGATGAAATGGGTTTTTTAAGGTAACAAATAGTTTTGCTTAAAAAAACGAGCAATGCTGAGATACCATTATTTAGGTCTTATATGGGTCAGTATACAAAACCTTCTTTGACAACAGTATGGTAATTATTTTGGAAGTAGTGTCGGCCGGGTTAAAAAAACATACTAATATCGTGAAAAGATGACTTTTTTTCTTCTTTCTATTCACGTGATATTCATTCAGTCGTTCAATCTGTCTCATATCGTGATTAATCAAGAGAATCGGCCCAGATTTTCGAAATGCGTCTAATGCAGTTTGCGATTATTTAAAGAATCATTACGTCATCATGGGAAGAAAAGTAAATTATGTCATAATTATTGAAATATATAACAATCTTAAAAAAAAAAAAAAAAAAAAAAAAAAAAAAAAACTGAGCTTTGCGAGATATTCATAGGCTGCATAAATCCAGATAACGAATGAAGCTTACAAATGCAAAACATTAGGAAAAGTTATTTCTGTTTTTCCCAAACTGTTTTTAAACATTTCATCATTTATAAGGACTTTTTTTTTTAAAACAAAAAATTAAATGTTCATTAAAAAATTTAATATTTATGCAAGAAAGAATATTAAAAAAAAAAGGATTTTTTACAAAGCATTACCATAATAATTAATATAAAAAAGTATGTAGTCAATCAAATCCTTTCTAATGAATGCAGTGGCGTAGCCATGGGGGGTCACAACCCCCATGAGGATTCTTTTGTCATACAAAATGTATATTCTTCACTCCCTTATCACACACACGTATACATATATGTGAGTTGCAGTAGTCGTAACCCCCCCCATGAAAAATTTCTGCCTACGCCACTGAATGAATGCACTTTAAAACTATAAGGCGAAAAAAGAAGTACACTATTGAATATATTGCTTTTTTATTACGCTTAGTTTACACGGTGATTAAGCTTCTTTTTTCTATACAAAGCCAGAATTAATGGTGTATATACATAAACTTCGACGCTTTTTTGAAGGTCAGTCTAATGTAGAATATGCTATTTTTGTATCAATTAACAGGTTCGAGTCATACATTATAACGCAAAAATTGCATCCACAAAATCAATTCTCCATACCTCCTGGCTGATAGGCCATAGTGTACTGTGATTCTTCTGTGTAATACCGAACATACTACACAAACCGTTTTCAATACAGAGTATACTATCATAAATATCAAAACAGAAAAAAATATTTTGTAACTGTCAAAGCGTATTTAGAGCAATTAACCCTTTGAGGCGCAACCCTTTCCCTATGCTGAAAAAAGCTGCGTCAAAAAAGGGTCTCTAGATCTGTGGCACGCGATGAACGTTTCGATCGTCAGTCATCTTGCTGGTAGTTAAGTCGAGCGATGGCAATGGCTGCCCTTTTTTCAGCATTGGGTAATCGATCCAGCTGTTCTCGCGTTCTTCCATTTTTCAGCAGATGTCAGTGCTGTTTAAAATAATCGTGACCATTTTTTGACGGGAAATGACGTGCTAAAAAGTAAAGAATTCTCGTGGAGCTATGTCACCCGCAACTATTTTTATAGAAATCAAATCTATTCTTCGTGACTGGCAACAGTCAAAACGTCAGAGTTGGGTGTTCCCAGAGTGGGATCACTGCGCGTTAAAGGGTTAAAACCACATACTAACAGAGGTCATAATCATTTTCCAACTTTGTTCGAAATTAGTTTAAAATAATAATAATAATTATTATTATTATTCAGACAATTCTGGTAATTGTGAATCTCTGTGGAGCGGCAAATTTCGTTCACTAAAACCAAAGTTTCTTTATGTTGAACAAGAAAACTTAAAGCATAACTGAAAGATAGTATTTTATGCCCATAACGAATATTTATTAGGTACGCCAAACAAAATTAATCGCATTGATTAAATAATATTTATTAAGAAAACCAAACATGAATAATTGCATTTATGGTTGTAATAGTTGGTCGAAAACTCACTGCATCCAAGTTGACTATATCCGGAGTTGACTCTAATTATAGTTATCTTTACACGAATAAAATACGATGTTTTCTTTTACAAAACATTTCATAATCCGTAAGACTAAATGCTGAAATACAGCAACGCAGTAAGTTTTTGAGCTGTATTTGTGCAGCATAGGTATAGTTTTGGAAGTATCCTTTATGCTACAATGCACATTAAGAAGACAGAAAGATGAGTTTTTAGAATTACCGTGCATAATCAGCGGGGAATATTAAAATGCTTATGCACGTATTAAGATCACGAAACAAGGCAAAGAGGTAAGAACAGAGGATTAGACTTTTCCATTTTAAAATGTCCGGTTTGAGAGGACAAAAACATACCTAAATTAAATAATATATATGCTGCAGCTTTAGTACAGAAATTAGTTATTCTACAGATTATCTAGAGAATATGCAGATTAACTAGGGTGATTCGTAGGGATGGACTGCGAGACAAAAATTTGCGAGACGAGACAGAGATTTGCAATTATTTTGCGAGACGAGACAGCCGATTTTTCATCTCGCGTCCATCCCTAGTGATTCGTTAAAAGGCCGTAAATTGATTCACTTCTCAAAATACCTACGTAATCTCACATTATCTAGATAATCCGCACGTTTACTGGGTGCTCGTTCAAATGAAAATAAAATCTTTAACAGCAACGTTTCTATAAGCTTAAATTAACATAATGCTATTTATTTTTCGATATCTAAAAAATTACATTGATATAATCAAACAATCAACAAATTAGTTGACAGAATCAATCATAATTCATTTTAAAAACTAATGCGAAAAATCAAACGCTTTAAAATATTATTTCAAATGAGAAAATGAACTTTCAAAACATATAAAATTGCAGTTGCTTATTATTGCAATTTAAAGATAGGTGAACTACATAGCAACTGTTTTTTGCGACGAACACACCTATTTGTGGTACGTTTAGGTTTACAATTGCTGTTTGAAGTAAGGATGTTTCTACAGCAGGCACATGTTTCGCCAAAAATTTCTCTTTGCAAACATTGAATTCAGATTCTGAACTTCAACAATACGGAAGGCGTTAATGTGCACATTACCTACGTAAAGCGTGAAAAACTCGATTCTGCACATTAACGGAGCAAATCAGTCAATCTGCAGATTAGCTAGGTAAGATGCACATTAATGGCTTTTAAGCTTTAGAAGTAACATTTCTCAAAGAAATTTGGAAGATCATAAACAATGCTTTTAGAAGTATTTACAAAGGAGCAGTGGCGCACCCAGGATTTTAGTTTAGGGGGGGCTGGGCTACAAATACTGCTGAACTCGGTTATAGTGACCTCCATTATAGTTATAACTCTCTTATAACGTCAAAATATTCTGTGCCAGTCGACTCGCCCGTAGAACATAACCCCACGAGCAATGTAACTCATTTTAGAATCAAATAATTATATGATCTTTTCAGTGATGTTGTAACCAACTTTAACCGTGTTTCATGCTCTAACTGTAAGTTTTTATTTAAAAACTAACATCTTTTTTTTTTTGGTAAAAAGTATTTTAGAAATAATTTGACAATTTTAAAGACAATTTTAAAAAAGAAAACATTTAACTCATTAGTGTCAATTTTCAATACTTTTCACTTCTAATTTCCCACCTTTAGGGGGGGCCCCATAGCTCCCTCCGTGGGTGCGCCTATGCAAAGGAGATTAGTCGAACTTCTGAAAGCTCAGTGTCATAAGGCTTGATCTCAATCGGAGCACGGATCCAACCTCTGAGATAAAAAGAATAAAATATATTTTAAAATACGCATAAAATGTACACTGCTGGCCATCGTAAATGCAACACCCTGAAGGAAGCATGCAAATAATATGAAATTTACAACATGCATTAGCTGAGGTGAGATATGCAAATGATTAGAATTTCAGCGCAGACGCACATCAAGCGCGCCTGTGGCGCCACCTCAAAGCGCTATTTAAGGCTTGGAGATTTCGACGGTTTCAAGTACAGCAATTGTGTTTTTCTTGCTTTTTTTTCAAAAAAACGATAAATTATGCCTCGTAGGAAACAACGATCATCTTTTGATCAAGTATCCGAGTTTGACAGAGGAAGGATAGTGGCATACCGAGATTGTGGGTTATCTTTCAGGGAAATCGGTCGTCGTATTGGACGAAACCAAACAACTGTGATGCGGATATGTGATCGTTGGGTGCAGGAGGGTACGACGGACAGACGTGATCGACCGCATCGACCTCAGTGCACCACGTCACGTGATGACAGGCAGATTGTACGCATGGCAGTGACGGACCGCTCAGTCACATCACGAACCATATCACAGCAGATTCAGTCTGTAACGCATCATCCAGTGTCTGCGCGTACCATTCGACGTCGTTTACAGCAGAATGGTCTGTCCGCAAGACGTCCGTTGCTTTGTCTACCTCTGACGCGGAACCACAGACGTCTCCGCCGCCAATGGTGCGATGAAAGAAGGATGTGGACGACAGAATGGAATGAAATTCTCTTTACTGACGAGTCACGCTTCTGTATGCAACACCACGACGGTCGGATTCGAGTCTGGAGACACCGTGGAGAGAGGATGCTGAACAGCTGCATTATGCACCGTCACACTGGTCCTGCACCGGGTATTATGGTATGGGGCGGTATCGGATATCTCTCTCGCACTCCTCTAGTACGCATTGCCGGTACTTTAACCAGCCAGCGCTACATCTCCGAGGTGTTGGAGCCAGTTGTCCTTTCTTACCTTCAGGGCTTGCCAACAGCCATATTTCAGCAGGATAATGCACGGCCACACGTGGCACGCATTGTCCAAGGGTTCTTCGTCAATCACCAGATTGAATTGCTTCCCTGGCCGGCGCGCTCTCCGGATCTTTCGCCGATAGAAAACATGTGGTCCATGGTTGCTCAACGACTGACCCAGAGTTCATCCCCAGCTGTCACACCAGATCAACTTTGGCAACGTGTGGAAGCTGCTTGGTCTGCTGTACCCCAAGAACACATTCAAAGTCTCTTTGAATCAATGCCGAGGCGTGTGGCAGCTGTGATCTCCAACAACGGCGGCTACTCTGGGTACTGATTTTGGCAAGAACCACGCTTCATAGAATGCTGTAAATTTAATCATTTGTTACTTGGTCAACATGTTATCTACACAATAAATTTTGTTGTGATATCTCTTGTTTTTCTTGGTGTTGCAATTTGGGTGGCCAGCAGTGTATATATCAATAAACATTAAAATATCTTATTATTTTAACGCTCACTGGTTCTTTTCACACAGTCGTTCATTTTATTTCATGATAAATAGGGTGGCAACTGTTCTTTCGAAAGCATCAAGTATTTTCAGTTTTAACAATTTGTTGTTATTAAAGTAAAAAGAATAAACATAATCCATGTCCAACATTTCGTACTTGACCTGGGACTTAGGATACCACATACAATATACAGACAGATACAAACCCATAAACACATTAGTACCTTATAGATTCCGATGTACATGGGGTTTTTTTTTCATGTAACTTAACAGCAGCTTAACTAATAAACAAAGATTCAGAGGGGGAAAATCGTAGAATGACTCATTATAATATCCACTGTACTCGCTAAGAAAGTGTAAGCATATTGCCATGAAATATTTAAAAAGTAAATTCTAATGCAAGTAATATTTTGTAAAATGTGGGTCACGCTTCAGTTAAATTTGCAAAATAGGATTCTTTATATACAATCCCCCCCACCCATTTACCCTGAAAGCTTCGTAAGTTATAACTGTTCTTTTTTTTTTTTTTTTTTTTTTTTTTTTTTTTTGAAGTCTGTTTTTCTTCACAAGCTGTATCAAACATTCTGAAATTTTTTGAACCTCTGGTGTACTTTTTAAAATCTGTTTTGTACTATCTAATATTTATAGTCAATTCATTTTTCTTAGATGTTTAGTATTCTTAAAAGCTTTTCATAAAACATTGTTAGCAAAGATGTTTTGTATAAAGCTTTTACATAGCAATGAACATCACAGAAATTTTAGCTTTAAGTACTGATAAATGTTAATGAATAAAATGAAAGATATATTCATTAACATTTATGAATTACAGAATAATGTCTTAAATGCGGAAATTTAAGGCTTTATTCTGTAGAACTTGAATTCTATGAACCGAAAGATTATCTTTTTAAAACACGGTTGTGAAAAGTACAGCTCTTTAATCTGGTATTCAACAAACAATTATTATTTTTAACAAGATGAAGGTATGGATGAATGGCTGTTTAGAACCCAATGTAAATTAGAATAAGAAATCTTTTCCCCTCTTTTCTTTTTCAATGAGCAGGTTTTATCGTTATCTTTTTATGCTCCATCTAACTTAAAAGCTTTTACAGCACGTGTCTTTGCAATTTCATTGTTTATTTCACGGTCAAGTTCACTGCACGAATTTTCCTTGCATGCTTTCAATATCGTTTGAAGGAAAATACTTACACTTAAACTTCTTAAGCTGCTTTTATTGGGATTAGAAATTTCAGATTTCGTATTCAATTAAGTTTTGAACTTGATGTATATTGTATCTCCAACCTCTATATACATCATTTAATTGTTGAAAAAAACTTTTTTTTTTGTAAAATAAAATTTAGAGTATTAACGTAATTGCAGAGTTCGTGCGAGTCCTGGATTTTGAATTGAAAATTGCGAGCTTTTGAAAAATTCTTGAAAAATGGTCTGATATTTTGATCACCAAAAATAGGCCTGATATTTTGAAAGTGGTCCTGCTTTTTATAAAATACGGAAAGAAGTTCTCCCAAGTATCTCAAATAGTAGGATATTTTCTGAAAAGTTCGGAATTTTAGCAAATTCAGAACTCGTAGGAGCCCTGTAATTGTTTCAATAGCCCAATATCAGTCCAACGTGAAACGGTCTTGTTCGGCAGGGCTCGTACGGGTCCTTAATTTGCTAAAAGTAAGAACTTTACAAAAATTGTCCTAATACGTCCTACTATTTAACCCTTTATCTACTGACGGTACTTAGAAGTACCGTTAATTAAAATTGTAAAAAAAAGAAAAAAATTAAAATTGTAAAAAAAAAGAAAAAAATCTATCCATTGTAACCATTCCTTCAAAATCACTACCAAATACTTCATTTAATCAGCTTACATCACTATTGCATGTTCTATTAGAATAGATTGCTTTAAGTAGACAGCTTTTCGCTCATTTTCTAATCATGTAGTGTCCCTCCTCCCCCAAAAAGAGCATTAGTGAATTTTCAGACTTCTGTTTTATGATTAAAGGATTAGATTTTCTAAAAGTGTGTCAATCAAAGTATATACTTGTTTCCTTCAGATTTGTTGGTCCTATACTCTTCTCCTAAGACTCGTTAAATGTTTAACGAGTCATCCAACGTATAGCTTATGTTTATTAATTTTTTCGTAATTTTCTTTTTTGTTACATTAATCAGTATTGATCATTCATTGCAAGAGAAAACAAATAGATTCAAGGTGATATTCTTGGCAATTCTTAATTCAGTAGATAAAGGGTAAAGATATTTGAGATATCTTCTTTCCGCATTTAAAAGAAAGGGGGGGGGGGGAACAAGACCACTTTAGGAGAAATTTCGAAAGTTCCGAATTTTAGCAAATCTAGGATCCGTACGAACCCTGTTGTTCATAAACATAAAATAAAAATATTAGAAGTGTTTCCCTAACCCTGAGAGTGCGTTTTTCGTCAGCTTATCATACTGGTAAATTTCTGGAGTGGTGAGGACTTGAATCTGAATTCGTTCCGTTGAACAGAATTCTAGGGGTTTTCTTAGGGTGCAGAAAATGATATCGATCATCAAATCAAAGAACATACTAACGTTTAGATCATAAGAAATAAATGTCTTCAATAAACTGGAAAAAGTATGGCGGTTTTTTTTTATGGCACCGAGGCGCAAATGTTTAGCATTATCAAATGCATTGTTCGTTAATTGGGAATTTAAAAACATTCTGAAACATATTGCCCATCAGTTTATGGATTCGCTTCTGAGGTGAGACAAACCAATTAATACGTCTTGAATTTAACTTCACTTGATTTGTCTACATCCAGCATTAGTTTTCAAGAAGGTCTTAAGAAATTATGTACTCAACAATCAATAATAAAGATTTCCGAGATTAATGATGTGCATTTAAGAATATGTTCTGCAAAATACTTGCATTTAGGAAAAGCAAGCGTCATTATAGCATTTTAATATTTCAAGAATAAGAATACACAGCTAAAAATATTCCCGCAAAGCTTACTTGCGTTAAAAAGGCATACATAAAAATCCCAGTTCACCCAGTGGAAAAGTGACTATGATTAATGGGAGGAGGGAGAATTGTTTTGATTATTAAACAGAGCTCTATGCATTACTTTGTAAAATTCTCGTGACCCAAAACCATGACGCAGATACGTACGTCATTATTCGATTTTAGTACATTGACTGTAACTGTTAGTTACTACACTGCGTGAAAATTGTGGTTTGGTAATGTAAGCTGTGTTATATATGGATTTATCTGTACTCTTTCGCCCATTAGATGGCAATAGTCCAGTGAAATCACAAGGAATTTACTAGTTTTGTGTATCTTTAATACTACAGTCAACGTGCTGCGCAAGGGGTTAATTACAAAATAGGAAATTTTTAATTAGCTAAGTACAAATAAAACAGAAAATTAACGAATAAATTAGCACGTATTCCTTATACGAGCAAAATTTAAGAGCAGTCTTTGATTGCCCAAACTCAATCCTGCTTTGCACAGTATTAATTGCTTTTAATACATTGAAATAAGTTAGAAATTGAACAGATATAGTATTTATGATTCAGCTATAAAATATTCTGTAACATTTCCACGATAAAATAAACATGGCGCCCCAAAAGATGGTAACACGCTTTAATTCGTTATCTATTAGAGGTAACTGGGAAATGTAAATTGAAAAAATGTTCAAAACAAGGTGGTGAAAAAGGACTACGTTAACGAAAAAATTCTCTCTTTATTTTTCAAAATTGTTAAACATTTAAAGTTATGTACGACTCCATACAAAAAATTTTCCAATTAGTAAAATGTGACCCATTCACTAATGAGGTAGGTGATGAACAAAATTTCAGCCCTACATCATAAACCGTTTCAAAGATCTCTTAAGATGGTCAGGCCTGTATATGAATTTCAATGTAAATATTTATTGCAAGAGTCCAAAAATTTAATTTTCTTTCATAATTACTATATAGGTCCTCTGAAGCTCGACCATTCGAGGTGATTTTTTCCGTTCGAGAGCCATTGAAAAGTGGTTTGAATCAGCGTATATTTATCTATTGTTGTTAATGTTTCTAATGCTCTCTGGCGCCGTATCTGCCGATGCCAGATCCCCCATAAAGCGGCGATGGACAGAAAGGGATGGCTTCCATTTTAATGAGCTCCAGTGGGAGGAAGTCCGACTTTGCTCGAGGTCCCCTAATTTTTAATCAATTGATGAGGGACCATCCTGAAATCGGCACCCCCAGAGATATTGTTAAATATGGAGGACATTGGAGCCACGACGGATTTTACGTGCACCAGTTCCCAATAGCGTACACGGCCCCACAGCAGTCCAGCCATATGGATATATCTATGAGTCCAGCCCCGAGAGAGGAGTAAACTCTCCCAGCACTGGCCAAGCCGGGTGGTGTTTCACTTGCCGTCTTCTTATGGGAACGGAGTCTAGCGAGCAGACCACTTCGAGACATATGCTATTTATCTTCGTATGTGTGACACTTTTCAGGATATAACTATCAAATTTTGTAGTGTCTCATAAGTGTGTAGGGCACATTTTACTGGTTACTATTTTTTGGGACACCCTGTGTGCGTATGTATATATACTTAAAAGGGATCTTGCATGAAATCACTGAATACTAATCCTATCCTATACTAAATGTCCTGTATAAAATAGGCACACTCTTATGAAACAATCAAAATCCGTTGAATCTACTATTTAATGTAAACAGGATTAATCTATCAAAATTTAGCCTTATACATCTTGCACAAAGAATTATTAAATTGTAATACATTAAATAATAATATTCATACAGAGAGAAATTATACTAATTATATTTATAGGCTTAGTAAAATTATAATTTTAAATTTTGTCTTCAAGATTTTTGTGGGCTTCGTTTTAATACGATAAAACCTATAATTACAGAAAGTAAATAATTAAGTTGATATGTTAGAAACAGTCTAACTGTAGTAAAAGTGAAAGAGTCGGTAAACGCTCGGAGAATTTAGAGGATTAAAAAAAAAAGTGACAAAAGATCAGAAAAAAAGCTAAACTAAGAAATTTTTTAATCGCGACTTTTTATTTTCCTCAGAGAGCAGTGAAGCATTAAAAAAGAAAGGAGAAAAAGAACGGAAAGAAGATTGGAACTATTCTTCACTTTTTATTTTCTTGTCTTAGAAAAGGTGGGAGAAAATGAACATTTAAAGAACGAAAATTAATAAATTTGACACTGCGTTTTGGAATACTTTGACAGCAAAATTATATGCAACAAAACACATACGTAAACAAAATATCGAAGATTGAACTGTAAGTACAATAAGGTATGCTTGAAAATTAGCACCAAAATAATTTTTTACAACTAATCTTATATAATCAGTATCAAGTTTCCTTTAAAAAAATCCCGTCAGTGGAAAACTGATTTTCATTACTTTGATTTGAATAAGATAAAAGTTTGAGAAATTGAAATGAAATTTGATCAATGTGTTTAAAAAACTTCTGACTTAGCTGCGAAATGAAAGATAATATGCCAATATTTAATTATTTTACAGCCATTTTATTCGAAAGTTTGAGAATTTTTTCCTGAAAAATTAGTATTGTTACATAAATTTTGATATATTTGGAAAGTTGGGTTGTTACATACAAATCTTTTAGAGGATAACCTGGAATAAAGATTACTAACATTTTAGTGATTATCATTCATCTTCTGAATACTTGACATAAAGCCACTATTAAACACCCAAATGCGGTTAATCCCCAAACAAGAGCAAATTACCATTGCTAATTTTCCCATTCCCATCATAACTTTATGGAAATCGATTCGCTTTACTTAACATTTTGTTGGATGGCATTTCTACTGAAACAACTTATCTTTGCTTGTATTTTCAGTTGGCCTCCAGTCTCTTCTTAGTTTGTGAAACGAAAAATAGTTGCATTGCAATAGCTGCCTTCGTATGGAAATTAGATGTATATAATTATTAAGCAATAACTATGCTATACTATTAAGCCAACCTGGTTTAGTGCGGTTTGTTTTTCTCTTTTAGCAGGGGTTTTCTTGAAGCAGTTATTAACAATATCAGTTGGCTAATTTCTAAAGCTTAGTAGTCACATTATTTCTGGCTGCAGTAAGGGTTTGATAAGTTAAATGCATATCAGAAATTTTGTAAACTTATATACGCTCTTTAAGAAGGTACAGGTATTAAATTACATCGCAACCCATCTGAGGAAGGATATTTAAACCTAATATATTTTTGGAACACATAATTTTTATTTAATGGGTTTACTCTTTATGAGGTAGTAGCCCTGATTATAGCAATATTTTGCACTTGGAGCTTCTGCCCTGGACACATTATATGCAGATATAAGCGAAAAAAAAAAAAAAAAAAGAGTTTAGATTAATGCTCCGTATCAACATGTTGAGCCAGCTATTTACAGGAGCAGAAAATATTAGAAAAGTGTCCTGGCCGCAAAAATGTTACAGTCAAGGTGTACGCAGGGGGGGGGGTGTACAGGCGGTCCGGTAACCCCCCCCCCTGAAATTTAAAAATTTGTTAACAAAGTAATAATTAAGTCTTTTTGTGAAAAATTCAGCCTTTTTCATCGTTTGATCCCCTTCCGAAATTTTTTTCTGGGTAGGGCCCTGCTTGCATTTACACTTCCCATTGTAAGGCCAGACTAGTTTTATGAGACTATGGTTTGGGTAATGTACAATGTGTTGACATAACGAACATTTTAGAACGTTTCACTTAATTATGCGATGAAACAAAAGAAAGAAAAACTCGTTCAAGCCAGACTTTCAGAAGAATAGGCTTCCAGATAAGACATTGTTTGACAGGGAACTTAATGGAGCGTAAAGCGTTTCAGTGAAAACACCATTTAGAACGTAGTACATCTCCGACTATCAAACTAGTTTACAATAATGAGAATTGGGTCAATATTTACAAGCGAATTATGATGTTACCGCTTTCAGTAGTGTTATTCACTTTCCAACAATACACGGCGCTTACGAGTGAAAGATGAAGGATTACATAAGAACGTTCGATACGATTGGTCCAATTTATTATTTACTATTGTAACAAGTGCAACTAGACCGTACAAAGACATCAGAGTGTTATGGCAATTAGAGTTACATCTATTAGTCTTTATATAGTTCATCATAACACAGTAACTTTAAGTAGACGTTCTATATAAGTACTTTCATCGTCATTTTCAATTGTCTTTTATAACATAAGTTTCCTCTTTTTAAAAGCTTATCCATGATTAATGGAAAACGAACGCACAAGCTTAGTGTTTAGCAATGGCTAGATCCATAGGTTTACATTTAGCATTTAGTACAGTCTTTTTCAAATGGGGCGCTGGAGGATTTCGGGGGGAGGGGGGCAATAAAAGGCTCAGAGAAAAATATTCTCTGTATCATTCCTCCAACGCAAAGAAAATTGACCAATTTGGTAGCAGAGGAATCCTTATCCTCTGCTACCAAATTGGTCAATTTTCTTTGCGTTGGAGGAATCCTGTCAGGCAGTCGTACACCGGTGCACATTTGTTTATTTGGGTTGTGTCTTGAGATATAAAAATTCCCGAAATTTTTGAAGTGGTGGGGAACAAACCCAGTTTTTTAAGGTTGTTTTCTGAAAAAATTGACTTTTCATAAATAAAATTATACCTGGTAATGTTGTCTCAAAACATAAAATAATAAACATTTAAAAAATTTGTGCAATCAATTTTTTTTTTCACTTAACATTACATATATAAGCTTTGATAGCTCTGGTTTTTACAATATTTATAGCCTCTGGATTATCAATTATTTCATGGTTTCAGTTTTATTATTGTTATTATGTGCTATCACTTAAGTTACACTTTTTAAACTTGTATACAACCCCCGTACAAAAGAACTCGCAAATTGGTAAAATGTCCCCATACACTAATGAGGGGATGTACAGAATTTGAAATCTATATCCTGAAAATTGTCAGAGATAAAATCACGTCGGATGATCGCTTTTCAAATTACGGAAGAAAGTACTTTTTTACTCTTTAGGAATGAATGATGATATTCAAATTCATGTATAGCCCTTGAACACCTTTCTTCTAACTCTGAGACGCTTTATTATAAAATGCTGGAAATTGGTACATTACCTAATAAGTGTAAGTCGAACATACTACTAACTGGGGATTTTTCTGCACAAATGTATTACACAAATTTAAAAAGCGTAGTTTTTTGAAAATTAACTAGAAGAATTTGTGCTTAACTTTTTTTCCTACCTTATTTTAAACGCTTTTCAATTTACATTGCACACTTATCCATAATAAATAAAGAATTAAAACGTTTTACAACCTTTTAGGGATATATATATATATATATATATATATATTATATATATATATCTTTAACTATTAAAAATTTAAAATTTCTGCTTCAGAATTGCCAGTAGCTTATTTTTTGTTCAAAAAAGTATTAGTTAAGTGAAATTGTCATTAATATACGGTATGTATTTTGGGTATGTGCATCATTTTTTCCTTCTGATATGAGAATGCTAACATAAATTTAAAACTAAGTTTCTGAAATTAGGGCGTTACCATTCAAAAAGAAGTGTAAATATTTATCATTATAGCTTCGTAACTGTAGGTTTGATAAAAATTTTATAGAACTCATTTTGTAGATTATATAATTATCTACAACTTTTCATTACAACTTCAACAATTAAGATGTTATGAAAATATAAATGAGAATTTTAGAGATATAATTTAATTAAAAATTATTTTGTGATTAATTTTAGGAAAAAGTACCAGAACTTTTTTATACAGCACTTAGAAACAACAGCAAATAAGGACTTCGTGTTTTTTATTATTACTTTTACAAATTATTTTTTAATTTCCTACAATTTTATCAATATAATAATAAGTATAATAAAAATAAAATATAACTGATAAAAAATAAAAGTGATCCTTATTAAGTAAAATTTACCCTAAAATTCAATCAATATTTATTTTTTTTTTATTACTTTTAATATAAAAGTAACTGCAAAACGTATAAGTAAAGCAAGTAGATTTTTGCTCATGTAAGTTTTATAAAATATTTTGATGTACATTTTTCATAAGTTTTTTTTTTTTCAAGTCTGTCATATGTATTATATATATATATATATATATATATATATATATATATATAATGTATAAAAAGGTAATTTGGGTTTTACTAGTTTGGGTATTGTTCAAGCGGTACTTTCACTGTAAGTTTTGCTTTTCTGTCTTACTTGCCACGCGCGCGCACTCATTGTTTTATTGTTTATTGTAAGATTTTCGTACTATTGCATCATTATGTTTTGTCAAATTTTAGAAACTGCATCATGCCCCTCAAGTGTTGTACAACATAACTCCAGAATTCTAAACTTGAAAATTAGATTAGTTCGCAGTTTTAAGATTAGGTTGCAAGGACGTCTGACTCGCAAGTGAGAGACTGGCCACCTCAATGATATTGCTCGTCAGACTTCTTTTGCCGGGGGGGATATATTGTAATGTATAAAAAGGTAATTTGGGTTTTACTACTTTGGGTATTGTTCAAGCGGTACTTTCACTGTAAGTTGTGCTTTTCTGTCTTACTTGCCACGCGCGCTCTGGAGCTATGTTTTATTTATTTTATTAATTGTCAGACATCAGGCCGTCGATTCTGAGTTCTTTAGAGTGTACACGTGTCCCCACGCCTTTGTAATCCCGGATGCAGGTCATGTTCATAAATGTATGTAATTCGATTAGAGATAAGAGAGAGGCGGAGTTATGTCTTACCAACCCATGTGGTATGATGAACGTAAATACGCCCGCACCTCGAAATTCAAGAGATTTCTGCCACTGGAACTGCTTAATTAGTCCACGCTGATTTTTGTACCCGTCTCCCCTCTCCTCTTTTCACTCTATATTGTAACTTAAAGATAATGTTTAATAAACCGTTTTACCTGCCTTAACTCTGGAACTTACTGAAATATCTGACGTCTCATATATATATACACAGGCTGTCCCAAAAAGGTGGTAACTGGCTTTAATTCTTTGTCTGTTAGAGATAAGTGGGCAGTGTAAATTGAAAAAATGTTCAAAATAAGGTCGGAAACATTACTCCTTTAAGAAATAATTCCTCTCGTTAATTTTCAAGAAGTTACTTTTTAAATTTTTATACGACTTCAATATACTAAAACTTTTATACAAAAAAATTCCTAGTTAGTAAAATGTGCCCCGTACACTAAAGAGGTGTCATATAAAATCTGAGAGCTATACCTTAAAAAGTGTGAAAACATTATAAGATTGATTAAATATACAGGGTGTCCCAAAAAGGAGGTAGGTAACAGGCTTTAATTCTTTATCTATTAGAGATAAGTGGGCAGTGCAAATTGAAAACATGTTCAAAATAAGGTCGGAAATAAGACTCCGTTAAGAAAAAATTCCTCTCATTAATTTACAAAAAGTTGAAATTTTTAAATTTCTATACGGCCTCCGTGCAAAACAATTCTCAGTTAGTAAAATGTGCATCATGCACTGCACATATGAGGTGACATACAAAATTTGAGAATCATACCTTAAAAAGTGTCAGAGGTATGAAGATAAATGTAACGCTGACTTAAACTACTTCTCAATGGCTCTCGAAAGGAAAATATCACGGCGAATGATAGCAGAATCAGGGGTTGTACAGAAAGTACGAAAGAAAATCCTTATTTTTCCACTCTGGAATTAAACGTTTACATACAAAATCATGTATAGTTCCTGATAATCTTTTTTTAAAGGTATCTCTGCGACTTCGTATGATAAAAAGCTCAAATTTGGTACATCATTTCATTAGTGAATGTTGCACAATTTACTAATTTAAAAAGTGTAATTTTTGAAAATTAACGAGGAAGATTTTTTTTTCTTAACAGAGTATTATTTCCGACCTTAACATTTTTTCAAGCTACTCTGCCCACTTACCTCTAATAGATAAAGAATTAAAGCCGCGTGGGGGGGGTGCGGACCGCACCGGATGACGCCAGCAGTGGAGGTGAGACACACACACACACACACACACACACAAAAAAAAAAAAAAAAAAAAAAAAAAAAAAAAAAAAAAACCTGCAGGTTTAAAAATTTTCAATTAATTTGAAAAAAAGATCTGATTTGGTGATGAAAAAGACTTCCAAGATTAGAAATAAGAATAAATATAATGAAAGACATACGTTCTGTGCACCTGTAGAAATAAAATGTGTTATTTCATCTCAACTTTTTTTTTCCCGGTTTAAAATTTTCAACGATTATAAACAGCCTTTCTCAAAGCTCATGGTTTTGATAGGTCTCTGGGGGAAACACTCCATGTAAAAAAAAAAGTCGTATGCGAGCCTTGTGCAATACCTCATATAGGTGGTGTGGAAAATTGCATAATAGCCTAGTAATGTTTGAAAGAACTTTTTTACTGTTAATAGAATGATATTTTTGCAGAAATAGAAATGAAACATAATTTGTGTAGTGTACAAAGAAAAAAATGTTACACCCCCAATGTTGTTAACGATTTTGCTTATTCTTATGCAGAACTAACTTTGACTGGCTTGTATATATGGGGGGGGGGGACACCGGGCGACACCATGCTTAGCGACGTTACTGTATATACAGTAAAACCTGTGTTGAACGACCCCCGTATTTAACGACCACCTGGTCTTGTCGGCCATGTCTTAGCAGTCCCGAGTACCATATAATTATAAATAATGATTTTGCCTGACGCGACCAACGACCGCTATGTATAAGAAACAAATTTATTTAAAATCCTATTTTGACGACCGCGAATTCTTAAAAAAAAAAAAAAAAATCTTATTTTCCCATATTTGAGTAGGTTCGTTGTTCGGATGATCAGCAATCACGCGGTATGATGAAAAAACGAAAGTTGACACTTGTTTGGTTGAGTTGTAACATTCTGGGATGATATATATTGAAAATAGAATTTTATGCATTTAGACATTACAGTGAATCGTTCAGCACAATTTCTCCTTTTACAACATTTCTTCGAAAAATAATTCCATCACAAAATGTGCGCACCGTAGGAAAATACTACACCGAGAATGACGTCATTGTTTCAACCAATGAGCAATGCCGATACTGGCAAGAGCTAAGCATGAAAAATTCAACACAGAGCCTGTGTTTATGTTTACAATGTGATTTTTTCTCAGAAACGAAATTACGATAGCTATCGCAAGGAATGTTATTTCATATTATCTGCTTTCTTCGTTTTTTATTTTCATTTTTAATAACAATGGAAACCACTAAACTTTCTCGAAAATTCCTGACATTGAAAGAAAAAATTAAGGTTATCATTTTAAATAAGTCAGGAATGAGAGCACGGTCACTTTCGACTTAAAATTTTGTCAAAATGTATCGTATTACCTGAATTCAAAGACCGACCCTCCTTAAAGACCACATTTTCTTGGTCCCAGTGGTGGTCTTTAAAAACAGGTTTCACTGGTTCATTCACATAATATTAAAATAATACATTAAGACAAGTTTAGGCAGGGGCGTAGCTAAAGGGGGGAAGGCGGGGCAAGTGGCCCGGGCACTGAACGAGAAGGAAATTGCAAATTTAACCTGTGAATGCGATGGTTTTTTAAGTTTACTTTTGGTTTTGGCCATGGGCGCCGGCAGAATATTTCCCAGGGGGGGGGGGGGGGCAAAGACTACTTTAACGTATGGTTACCATCTTGGAAAGAGCAAAAAAGCAAGGGAAAAACCGCATACAAAAATCCAGGGGGGGCATTGCCCCCCCCCTTGCCCTATGCTGCCGGCGCCCATGGTTTTGGCACTTATTGTTTACATGGTATCACACGCCCTTCTACAAAATTCAATGTTTATTTTACATCTTACATTTTTCAAAAGTACTTGATTCCCAAAATTGCTGCACTCGCACTCAAAATTTACCTCAAAGAATACGCTGTCTTTGTATTAGATTGTTGGATGTTCACAGTTTCCATGGCGATAAGGGAGGACGAGAACTATTCCCAAGATTCAGAAATAAAGGACGAAATATTTCGGTTCTTAGTTCTTGTGTGCAAATGATTAACGTACCCAGTGGCTAGTCCAGAAAAAATTTCTGGGAGGGGCACAATTTTTTTTTTCTCTCATTTTGCTTATAAATGCATTTGAACCTTACAAATTAAGTGAATATAGTCTAGATTTACTTCGTCTGGAGGGGGAACATGCCCCCCTTTGAATCTCCCAATGAACGGACCTTTTTTAGTTTGTGTTTCTGACAGCAAAATCAATTACTTTACTCTTTGCTTTATTAATTTGCGTTTTTGAACAATGTAGAAGAAACCTTCAGGTAGCGACTATCGTAAGCGAGCAAACGCGAAAGAAAAAACTCAGCGATCGTCATCACTAATGTCATTATGACTGAACAGTAAAACAGAAGACTAAAATGAAGCCGTTACAGACAGTAAGGGAAAAAGTGAGACAAAATCAAGCAGTCAAGTATGTGAATGAAGCTGTCCTAAATCCTGAAAAAAAAAAATAAAGAAGATGAATTTTTAAAAGTACTAAATGAGGATCACTTTTTCATCGTGAGCGCTCATTTGAAAATGAAAATGGAGGGTGGAGTGCAATGTTTTGCCCCAGGTGACAAATGTCATAGCAACGCCCCTGAGTTTAGGGATATGTATTCAAGAAAAAGGCTGACAGAGTAGAGGCACCTGAAAAGAGTAAGTACTTTCAAATGTGCGTTTTTGAAGGGGGACATAAAATTATAATGCTTAATATTTTGGGGATTACCATATGAAAAATGACATATACCTAATGCACATGTTTTTCAGATAACACTGCATTATATTAAATGTTCAACTTTACCATTTTCACTTATTAATACTATTGATATAATTTTTCATTTTTAGTGCGGAAAGTAGCATTTAATTGCAGATTAAATAATACTTTGGTGTGCAGTGAAAATAAATTATCTAACAGTTTATACTTGTCAAACCAACTTTATACTTTAAACCAACTCAGTGTTTTTATGAGATACTAAACAAGAAATAATACATCTTTTTGCATCAGGATGTAATAAAATGAGTACTATAAAAAATTCTCAATATAATATTTTATAAGTGAAATTTCCAATTTTCCTAAAGTGGAAATGAAGCACTTCGAGGGAAAAAACTGTTTCCCCCCCCCCCAAATATTTGTGTTTTGTTTTCCTTCCCCGGAACACTCCCTTTTCTACTTGTGTCACCGCACAGCGCTATGGGAATGAGGTCTTTGAAAGCTATGTGAAGTGTTTTTCAGGATGCTGAAAACCCGGTCTACCTTTTTATGGACAATAATGCGAGTCCACACAGAGCTCACATTGTTTATGATCTTCCTGAATCAGAAAACATTCAATACTTGAGCTGGCCTGCGAAGTTTCCATATCTCAGTCCTATAGAACATGTTTGGGATATTCTAGGAAAGCCATTGTTCGACGTTCACGACCTTTCCAGGACTCTACAGGTGTTAAAAGCCTCGCTTTTGGAAAAATGGGATTCATTGCCGCAAGCTTTTCTTGTCGCCCTTATAAACAGCATGACAGCTCATTGAGAGGCTTTTATAGCAATGCACAGTGGCCATCTCCATAAGAAAATGGACCTTTCCCAAAATATGATTGATCATGTTTTGACCGTTTTTGATGCAACATGTATATTAACTAACAACTCGGCTCTTTTTTGGTAATGTTACGTCGCTATATAATTTCATCTATGATAATATATCTCTGTGCAAAATATTTCTTCAGTTATCACAGATTTTGTGTTTGTAACCTTATTTCGGTCACCAGTATATTATTACAAACGTACTTTTCCCCCCCAAACTATTAAAAATGGAAAGCCATTTATAATAGTTTAGTTTGGGGTTCATGACAGAGCAATGAAAAAATGTCAAGTTAAAAAATATCAGTCCTATTTAATCGGAATCAACATTGATAGTTCTTTTTACTGACTTTCTTATCAGCTGAAAATTAAATTTTACAACGAAAATGAGTGTTCTGCTCTTAAAAATAAGAAATTAAATTACGAAAAATTGTAAGTCTTACAGTTTGTGTTTTTATTCTGTATGATTTTATTTTGTAAATACCCACTATTTCTGTCTAGAATTCGCAATTAAATAACTATCAATTTTCCTGGCAAAAAGTTTTGATATTCACAAAGTGCAAGAACATATTTTATGTTAAATGTAACTACTGATGAGAACAATTTGAAAAATTAGATTTAATAAAGTAAGAAAAATGAGCTTCTTAATATAAACACCGTTAAAGTAATTCTTCGAAATTTTGTACAGATACGCAAGCATAGACTACATTAAAAATCTAAAAACTCAACTGGTCCCCAATTTTTCACCTCCAGAATGCTTCATTCATATCTCATATAGAGTAAGAGACATTTGTTTGGACGTTATTCTGATGCATGGGTTTAAAAAAAGAGCTTTAGAAATTCAATTACGGTTGCAGGCTGTGATGTAAAAAAAGTTATGCCACTGGTGAAATAATACATTGGCATCAGTGGCGTAGACAAGTGGAGGGATAGGGGGTCGCAACCCCCCCCCCCATGAGGAATTTTTTGCCATACAAAATGTATATTCTTCACTCCCTTATCACACACACGTATACATATATGTGAGTTGCAGTAGTGGTATTCCCCCCCAATGAAAAATTTCTGGCTACGCCACTGATTGGCATAGATAGGTTTATAGTTTTGTCCTACTGAATAATTATTTAATTAAAATTATAAATAATATTCTAATTATGAATTCTAATTGGACATGATATTATAATTATTCATTAGAATTAAAATATCATTTAATTAATAATTTTAAAAAATATCCTTAAATGTACTATGTTTAAAAATCTGGGGCCTCGCGTCAGGCTGACCACTTGACCAAGGCATATACTTCTGCCGCAACCCTGAGCCCATGATCGAGAATTTGTTAATTATAATCGAGAGCGCAGGCCTTGGCCCCGCATAGGTGCAGCCATGCCAATGTTTAACTCTTAAATTAATATGCTTAAAAATGCTATTCAATATTAATTTCGCAAGTTCATAAATATTTTTTCAATATAATCATCTCTGTATATATGCTTTTGTACAAGTTTAGTCTGGCGAGTATCTCAACCTAGATAAGACTTTTTGTTTATCCTGTACTACAATAAATTCTATTCAAAATATATCCAAAGAAAGATACTTTAAAAAAAAGAAAACTAAATAAATGCTGTTTAAATTTCAATAAACGGCTGTAGTAAAAAAAAAAAAAAAGTATTTGTATGCAAAATTTTCTTGTTATTAACAGGAAATATATCAATTTATCCCGGGTTTTCAATTAGCTCATACATAGCTGCATATAACTAATACATATTTCTTGACGGAAAAACACACAAACACAAACCTATTATTTTTTTTTTTAAATTAACTGCCACAGGACAGCGACACTATTTCAAGAAAAACAAATTAATAATTTCAGTTATAAAGCACAGGCTATACTAACACAGTTTCTTATAGCAATTAATAAGTCAAAATGTATAGTTTTATGCAGTAACACATAATTACCTCAGAGAATCTTAGACTAGAATTACTTTATTTTTATTTATTTATTTTAAAAAACGCTGGAGAGCTAAATTTTCTTGAGTTTCCATTTATTGCTGCACTTTGCAAATACCATCTTTTATGAATGCTGTCACAAATGTTGGTACTGCGCTCCTTGTACGTCTAGCTAAATATGTGATTTTTCTCATCAAGCTTCCAAACAAAATTATCGTTCCCATGGAGTTTTCCATGGAACAATTCCGAATGAAGTTTTCCATGGTTTCCTCCGAAAATTTGCGTAAATACGGGTTAGGACCCCTTAGAAATATCCCCACAGAGGGCATCCCAACCCTCGGCCTAGAGCCCATGAGATTTTTACTGGCTGTAATTCCACAACAACCAAACAAAATGGGCAACAAAGTAATATGAAAGCACTTACTCATTTCACACCTACGAGTTGCACCACTTGTGATAGAAAAATACAACCTAGGAATACTGCAACTTGAGTTCATGAGGTCCAGAGCCAAGAGTGAATCCGGGGGCCCTTAGTACTTTAAATTTATGCATGTACATATATATGTATCCATCAGAGGAGTAGCCAGAAATTTTTCATGGGGGGGGGGGGTTACGACTACTGCAACTCACATATATGCATACATGTGTGTGATAAGGGAGTGAAGAATATACATGTTGTATGGCAAAAAATTCCTCATGGGGGGGGTTATGACCCCCTAACCCCACCCTTGGCTACGCCCCTGCGGTATCCATGCATACATAAATACACATATTTATGTTTGTGTATACATTTCTAGCAAAAAAAAAAAAAAATAGATGAAGTGTGTAAATAACATTACCTTCTTATGACCCTACAATTTCAAATCAGTGTTAAACTGGTGTTTCAATTTGCTTGATTAATGGGCTGTATTTTAAAATATTGACAATAGCATTATACCACCAATTACAAGCCAGGAGCTATATATAAGTAATTTAGCAAATAAACTTTATAATATTATACTTTAAGAAAATCTTTTTTCAGGCTACAACTTTTCAAAAAGTATTTTTTTCTGTTTGTCAAGACATCAATTTTCAAAGAGAGTAAAATCTTGTCCATAAATCAGAAAAATCATATGTCCAAAATATTGGTGCACCCAGGAAAGGGGGGAGCACCTCCAAAATCTGACACTTGGGAACCTTTAGTTTATATTAGCACTTTCATGATTCGTTTATAAATTTATATAACTAAAAATTGTAATTAAAATGATTATGATATCATAAGTATAATATAATCCCCATGCAAAAACCCTTAACGGGTTAAAAATTTGTGACACAGCATTTTACTTTATGGCTATACTAGCTGAAGTACCCGTTCTTCGCACGGAATGGATATTTTTAAACCAAAAAATGCAAATGGAAAATAAATAAATAAATATTAAACATATTTTTAGATTCAATCACTTTAAAAACTGTTTTACAGTATTCGTTAGGCATATTCTATCTATACTTGATCTTTCTAAATACTGCTTGGAATGTGCATCCTAATCCGAGAGTGTATCGTATTTGGCTTTCTTGTTCCATAAAATACTTCTTTAAAATCGAAATCTATATTAAAATCACCTACTAAAACTGTTTCAATTCTCGCGAGGCATATTCTAAATATACTTCACCTTTATTTTCATGAATATAGACCCCATCATTCCAATTAAATAAACAGTAGCGTTAGGTAATTTCTCGACAAACATGGAAGTATAAGCTGGCTCCTATTTCGTGAACTTAATTTTTTTATGCCAAATTTGGCGATAAATCACCAAAAAGTGGCAAACCGTCGCGACTTTTCACGTTTAATCTGGCAACCTTTAAAAATTCATTCGTCCATTCACCAAGTAGACAAAAATTTTGTCTAAAATTAACAGCACTCAAGAATTTAGCGGCATCTCTTTTTTCTTCTGTGATACGAAGGAAAATGTGAAAAGA
>JAWZYV010004574.1:0-11877 GCA_038373885.1 Cheiracanthium punctorium | reverse complement strand
TCCCACAATACAACCATCTTTGTCGAGAAATTGCCTAATCCTACTCTTTTAAAGATTACCATACCATGCAAAATTTCTAACTCTGAAATAAATTGTTTTAAAAATCTAAAAATTTGTATTTTTCATCTAATATGGTAGTACGACAAATAAGCCCAAAATCATCAGTATCTACAGACATGATGTCTAGACCATTAGTAATTTCTAATTGATTAATAAAACATTAAACCTTATATTTTAATTATTATTGTTAATTGTAGAAATGTTAGTAAAAGTAGTAGCAATAATTTGGAACAGAGCTTAGGAAGAATGAATTCTACCAGCACATTTCTGCAGTCAGAGAAGAAGAAAATTTTTGAAGGGCTCTGACCTCTAGGGTTACTTGAAAATTTTATTTAAAAATGCAGAGGTGAATTTCAGAAAGTCGAAGGAGACACATCTGAGCTCTCATGGTTATCATTTGATAATGACAGTGAGCAGGGTTCCAGACTTAAGAAAAAGAATGCGTTTTTCGATGAAAACAAGGATGCAGGCTATGAATTTGGAAAAGAGAGAAATGTGTTAGTAAATTCATTGCAATATTTGATAGTATACCAAATCCGAATAATAAGAATGGAAAACATAAAAAACAGTTTAAAGCATTTTAAAATGTATTTTTTTGGTGAGAAATTATCAAAAGAGGAGACTAAATACTAATAGTCGACAAATTTCGACAAAAGTCGACAAAAGTCGATAAATACTAATAGTCGACTAAATACTAATAGTCGAATTTTTTTTTTTTTTTTTTTAGAAAACCGGGAAAGAAAAAATTAATGCTCCTTGATCGATCTGGTTAAATGGACATTCCGATTAATCGGCGCTCTACTGTACTCATCTCAAAATTTGTTGAGCTGTAAGTAAAAGCATTTTTCATCTAAGTTTCTCAGGTGCAATTTGCTGGCCTCATATCAGATGTATGCTACCAGGGAATTGTCTAGACTTTTTAGACAGGTTCATGTTTTTGTAAAATTGTGGAAATTTTACTCATAATTTTGTGAATTTGGAATAAACATTAAATCAGGTTTTTCTAGCTAGGGTCCTGTTTTTGTTAAAATAGGGTCCTCTTTTTATCAATTTGTGAAAAATATTCAATTTTACAAATTTGAATTTAAAAACTGTCCATAAATGCATGTACAATATAAACATCTACAGATTTTTTATAAACATATTAATGTTTTTTATTTGTATAGATTAATATAACTACGATTTGCAAGAAATTAATTTTGGAGATAAACACAATTGTGAAGATCTGCGCTTTTCATAGAAAGAAATTTTTGAGGGGTCCACTTTTAAAATGAAAAATATTGTGAAGGGCCCGCATTTATGATAAAATATTTTGTGAAGGGACCGTTAATGGACCCAAATTTCTCCTCAACAGACCCCTGCTTACATAGATATATTACAAATAAAACATTAAAATTACAACATCTTCACAGAGTGTAATAAAATTTAAATGAATAGTACTTATTTTAGCTTCAATGACTTTTCAGGGTTTTTCAAATCATTTTAGTTTGTTTTGTTGACACATATCTAAAGGGTTTTCTTTTTGGGGAGCAAATTTCAATAAAGAAACTGCAGGCATCTACTAATCAAATAAACTAATACTTGCACAAAGCCTAAATCACAAGAGAAAAATCCATACCTTAGAACTGATTATAAAGTTTTTAATTTCTCCATTAAGTTTTTTGAAACTGGCACACTTCTTGTTAATTTAATTAGGATGTTCTGAAAGGACTATCTGAAAATGATAGATCAATCAACTAATGATAAAAATTTAAAAAGATCACAGAGTAGCGGGGGGGGGGGCATTGGCATAACAGAGGGAGGGATAGGGTGGGCTTAGCCCACCCTAGAAAAATTTTAACCTTTTACCGATGAGTGGTAAGATTTAACCAGCTACACCAAAAAATTCATTAATGTGAAAAGTTGAAAAAAATTGCAAAAGATCATGTTGTAAAGTTCTACAGTTTGGCTCTGTTTTCGTGGGGTCTGGCTTTGGTAGGTTCCATTTCTGAAGAGGAAAGATAGGGAGATTCCAGGTAAAAGGTTACCATCTTTGGTGATAAACCCTGTTCGCCAAGTGGGAAGAATCTTGTGGTTATTAATCATCAGGGTTCAACCTTCCACTTTAGTATACAAAAATTTGTGCAGGAGATTTTATCACGTCATACACGATAAGGCACCAATTAGGTGGACCCTACTTCGGATTTTCTCTTCTAAAGGATGAATTCTGTTACCGCATCTTCCCAATGGAACCTTCCAAAACCACGTGACTCAGGAGACATGAATTCGGAGCCAGACTAACAAGCTGTTCCACTGCTTATGTAACTTGATGGGAATGACGTTTTTTTGGGGGAAGCTAACTAGTGTGAGCCTTTCCATACTGAGAATGAGGGCCAGAGGTCAAGGAAAATCCTTGCATGGGCCCATCTTTAAACTTATTTTTACTTCCTTGTACGTAGTATAAGGAAGTAATGTGATCCCGAAAAATTTTGGGGGCCTAATTTCGACAAAAAAACCGATTTTGACTACCTCTAAATTGAATTTTAAAAATTTTTTCGATGCATCTCATCGTAGGCTATCATGCACGATCATATTAATGCGTCTGCAACTCATTTTGACCAGCGGCCAGTCTATTGTGGCCAGTTTTTCCATGCCGTCTGTACGTACGTACGTACGTACGTACGTATGTATGTAACTCGCATATCTCAAAAACTATTGGTCGTAGAATGTTGAGATTTGATATTTAGGATTGTTCTATGATCTAGTTGTGCACCTCCCCTTTTGGTGATAATCGAATGGATAGTTTATGTACAGGACCGCCCAAAAGGTTCGAAATACATTACGCTCTATGGGCCGATATTCATTAAACTCGCCTAACTCAAAAGCTATTAGGCGTAGAATGTCCAAACTTCATATTTTGGATAGTTGTAACATCTAGTTGTGCACCTCCCCTTTTGGTTCCATTCGACTGGATAGTTTATCTACAGGACTGCCCAAAACATTCGAAATACATTACGCTCAATGGGCCGAAATTCATTAAACTCGCATATCTCAAAAACTATTAGGCGTAGAATGTTGAAACTTTATATTTAGGAACGTTGTAACATCTAGTTGTGCACCTCCCCTTTCGGTTCCATTCGACTGGATAGTTTATCTACAGAACCACCCAAAAGATTCGAAATACATTACGCTCTATGGGCCGAAATTCATCAAAGCGTTTTTTAGAGGTATTGGGCTATTTCAAACGACTCAGAAGTGATATATGCTGTAAATCGTTAGAAAATGAATTTCTCCATTAAAAAAAGTGTCTTTATCATTTATAGTTCAGCTACAGGAACACTCAAAAGATTTCCAATACATTACGGTCAATGGCAATTTTAGGGGCATTCATCCATTTCAAGCACAATGCCGTCTTACCACATAAGTTAGGTAATGGTCCGACCACGGTCACGTGACTCCCTCAAGAACTATCCAAAAGTCGCCAAGCTTGGCGACTTTTGGTGTATGTGTATGCATATTTAACTCTCAAATCTCAAAAAATATTATGAAATTTCATATATAAGATTGTTGTAACATCTAGTTGTGCATCACGATTTTTGGTTCCAATCTACTGGAGAGTTTATTTACAGAACCACCGAAAAGAATTTCAGTACTTTAATGTCTATGGACATCTTCAATATAATACAACTGTAGACGGTCATTGTTTGGTACATGCCCAAAATCTCGCCGTCTGTCCCCGGCCTTGGCGAGTTTTGGCGAAATATCGCCAAATTTGGCGATATTCAGTCATTTGGTCCATGCCCAAAGTATCGCCATTTGTCATCGTTCTTGGCGAGTTTTGGCGAAATATCGCCATATTTGGCGATAATCTGTCATGGTTTGGTTCATGCTTAAAATCTCGCCAAATGTCGTCGACATTGACGAGTTTCTCCGAAATATCGCCAAATTTGGAGCCAAAAATTATTTCGTATTTTGTATAACTGTAAAACTGTAACCCGTAGAATTTTGAGCTTTTGTATTTAGAACTATTGTAATATCTAACTGTTTTCAATATCTTTTTTGACAGCAATCGACTGAGAATTTATTTACAGGGTTTGCCAAATGACTTTAAATACATTGAGGTGTATGAATGCATTCAATTCATTGAAAGTCTGTGGTCAATGACTGCTTTGGCTATCCCCAAAATCTCGCAGACTATCTCAAGTTTGTCGGCTTTTGGTGAAATATCGCCAAATAAAGTGTTAGAAGGAAATCTTTCAAATTGAACTCAGCTTGACGATATCGAAATATTTGGCTAGAAATCGCTAAATCTTACTATTATTGATACTTTATCTCTTTCAAAGAAATAAGTTTAGAGGAAGTGCGTCGAAAATATTTTTGATCTAATAGACGTGCAAGGAAGTCATGTGTTGGACACATCAGATTTTTTCTCTTGCTGACCGGGGGCTGGGCGAGAGAAGATGAGTGAATGGACTTTCATTTGAATGGCAGAAGAGAGTGAGGTATGGTTTCATCAATGAGAATTGAAAGAGATGCAGTCATCTACATTTACATCACTGGTAAAAGACTGGCTAAAGGTACGGGGCTAATAACAGGAAGGTTGTTCCGAAAATCATCTGAGCGGTCATTAACAGTTTCGAAGAAATCATATTTTTGTATAATCTGAATCATAACTACTGGATATCCCATTTCTCTCCCAGATATCTGGCTATATACTACTAAAGTTCTATCTGTAATATGCATGGGACAGGATAGAAAATTATATTTGAACATGCTTGATAAAGTGATACATAAAACAGAGGGATATATTTTCTAAAAAATATTTCTACGACTAAAATGGGAGAACAGATAGTAACCAAATTTGTTTTATAGACTACAAATGAAAAGTGCTTAGAGAATTTTTATTAAAATGCTTGAGTTAAAAATGTTCAAGTTGCTATTAAACATGAAAAAGCAGCAAATTTAACACTGGAAATCGGTCATTCAAAATAAACACACAATTTCAACATTTGTTCAGTAGTTTTTGAGCATATTTATAACTAGTTTAGGTAAGGCTCATATTTAGAGCCGATTTCATGCTGCTAAATGCCGCTTAATGGACATTTTCTGAACTAAAAGTAAGAAAATTTGAAACACTTTCAGATTTTAAATACACACTGAAGTGCTATATATTAAAAGAGTATCATAATTTATGCGTCATCCCTGTTTTTCTTCCTTATTCCATTAAGTTGGAAAGTGTATCCATGAGTATGCTGTATTTTTCTTCCTTGTTCCATAAAGCACATCTCTGGAATCAAAATCTATCTTAAAATCACCTACTAAACTATTTTAGAATCTTTGCTAAGTATATTCTAACTATACTTCACCATTTTAAATATTGTTTTGAATGTGCATCATAATCCATGAAAGTACCGTGTTTGTCTTTCATGGGTTCATTCCTACTTTAATGCCCTGACTCTCCCCAAGATGGCAATAATTAAACATATGCAGTTAACATAACGATTTTTTAAATTTATATGGCATAATTTAGAATTAAAATGGTGATTTGGAACAATATGTAAGTACAGCATTTAATTATTTATTTTTTTTGGGTTGGCAATTAATGAAGTTTTAAGGATTAAGTGTCTTCAAATTTCTTAACTGGTGCATTTTTCGCTAATTTGTTCACTTTAGTTCTCATCAAAGCCTTATTATCACATGGGCAAATCGGGACTTTGGCCAGGGCCTCCGGCTCAAAAAGGCCCCAATATCAAATGTTGTTCTGAAATATTCTTTATATCAAAATTTTATGAAAAATAAAACAAATTTCATAGATGGGGGCCCCCAAATTCATCAATGCCTGGGGCCCTAGTCGGTCATAATCAGGCTCCGGTTCTCATCTAGTTTTTTGGGGAGCATCGAAACTTGTGCATAATTCCTAGAGACCCACGACTGCAAAGCTTGCCAAAGTGGGGCGATTTTTTAGGTTGGCGAGAGTGGGAGTGTTAAAGTAGGAATCAACTCTTTCTTGTACCATAAAACACATCTATGGAATCGAAATCTGCACTAAAATTGCCTACTAAAACTGTATTACAATCTTTTCCAAGCTTATTCCAACTATACTTCACCATAATAAATACTGTTTGGAATAGGCATCATAATCCGAAAGTGTGCTTTGTTCGCCTTTCTTGTTAAATAAAATGCATCTTTCAAACTGACATATATCTTAAAATCACCTACTAAACCTGTTTTGCAACCTTCGCCAAGCATAATCCAACTATCCTCTACCATTTTAAATACTGTTTGGAAAGTGTATAATCAATCTATGCATGTACTGTGTTTTCCTTCCTTGTTCCATAAAACACTTCTTTAGAATTGAAATTTATATTAAAATCGCCTACTAAAATTATTTCACAATCTTCGCCAGGTATTTTCTAACTATACTCGTAATATATGATAAATTGTCGCTTTTTGGTATCTCAAACAGTGATCAATAATCAAAAATTGCAAACCTTGTGCGACTTTCAACATTTTATTAATGCCCACCCCCCCTCCATGATATCTGGAAAACACACCTGAAAGTATCTTCACCATGACAGTTCATATCAACAAAACCTGTCTACATGATTGCATAGACAAAATTCTGTGATTGAGCGAAATAGCACCCTAGTGCTAAAAAAAAACTAAGCACATTTCATGTAGTGTCCATGTGCAAATTTGATCTTCTCATCCTTTTTAGCTGTAGACTGTTGTTTATACGGGAAGTTTAATTATAAGCACTGTATAGTATCATTTGAAAAATATGTGCATTCAGTATATGCAGTTTCTCTCACGGTAATCCCAGTAATAATGTAATTTTACACTCTTTCTCCATGGAGTTTCTCTAATATTGTTAATTTGCTCCAGAAATCCGATAATTAACAAAACACTCCGATTATTCTATCTTCAAAATTTATTTACAGAGGCAGGGAGAAATTTTCAATTTTCATCCTTTTTCTAAATGACAATCTTTTACCGAGCATTCCTTTAGTGAAGTCTCCAATACCTAATGATTAAAAATTAATTTTTATTTTGCATATTTTTAAAATTGACAAATTTAGTTATTTAAATTCATTTATGATTTTCTGCAAGTTTTAATTCATTTTTGAAGTTAAGTCTACTTAAAATATGTACATTTAAAATGTGCTTGTGAAATAGTATTTATTAATGAAAATTATAACATGGCTGCTTGTGCAGACAGCCATGTTGCAACATGGTATTTTACTAGTTTAAAATAGTTGTTTTAGTTACTACTACAGCATTGTGTATGGCTATCACTACCTACATAAAGTAATAAAAATCAATATTACATTATTAAAACAGAAAAAAGCATTAAGCCTATGTTTGGAAAAAATTAACTCATCTATCATAGGTATTTTATCAAAATAGATATCTTACTCTTAAATAAATAAAAAAAAAGTATGCATTTCTTTGTGAAAATAATCTGCAATTATAGATACATTAATAAATGTGTCATGGTTAAAATTTATCTGCTTCTGCCAGTAGTGCACACATAAAAAGAATATTTTAACTTTTTACATTTTAAGTAACATTTTTTATGTACATATACGTAAAAAGATTTAGTTTTTGTATATTATAAGTCAATTATTAAAATATACTTCAATGAGATGTAAAAACACTTTGCAATTTATTGTTCTGATGTCATTATATATATATATAAAAAAAAATAGAAAAACACTTGATACTTGATAACTAAATACGTGTTGAGTGCTGGATATCCGATCGGATATCCATATCCGGTAACCAAAGGAGCTTCGGATATCTGATATCAGCAAAATCACTATCCATGAAATCCCTAATACTATATTTTAAAATCTTAAACATCAACTATAAGACCTCATCATTTTAAAAACATGTAAACACCCCCTGTTTTTACAGCAGTTAGACCACGGATGGACAGAAAAACCTAAATCATAAACACTTTTCAGCCTTGTTGAAAGGTATTGCAAACAATTTAGAATCATTAATAATAGTTAAGAAATTACGATAATTTCCTAATGAAAAATTCAGTCAACCACAAAAAATAGGGAAAAATATTGAGTGTGTTCAGGACTTTTTGCCACCACTATATATTTTTAATGAAATTTCATTCTTCATATAATTTTATAACTACTAGTATTAGGTATATGGGAAAGTAATGTCCTTTTTTTTACATAAAATTCAAACAAATAAATTTAAACAAGCAAGAATTACAAACAAACTGAGCCTAAGACTCATATTTGTTAAATTTTTTTAAAGCGAGAATTTTATAGCTATTTTTTTTTTTCTTTCAAGAAAAATGGCCACCTTCCCCCTTTACCCTTTTCAACTTATACCCTCCTCTGAGGATTATATTCTATTCAAAATGTTCTGAAATGGATTTTTAGGTGTTTGTGAGAGTTGTAATTTACAGGAAGAATTTAAAGGATATATTTTTCTTCTTTGAGGTTACGGAAGATATATTAAATGTCAAAAGAGCGTTTCAGTCCCCTCTCACCTGTATATTGTATTTCGGATAATGCTCTCCAATCTAGCACTTGCGCTAAAAAATTCACATGCCAATGCTTGTATTATTAGATTGAATAGCTTTGGCTAGGCAAAATATTAACATACGAAAAATGGACAGAACTTTCCCTTAGACCTAATATTTAATTTTGTTGACAAAACAGAACTACTTTTTAGTTACCACTGCATTAAGTACTGTCACACATTATTTTTCCTCAATCTTATTTATTTTATTTATTATTTTTTTGATAATGTGATTTTTTTCCGTTTTTTTAATACGTTCCTGAAAACACTCCCTTCGTTCCAAAATTTAAATTTGATATTTCACAATTAAAAATGTATTATACATTCAATACTTAATTTATAATAAATTATGTTTGTCGAATGTGTTGTTACACAAATATGATGTACTGCAGACACAATCTAAACCATTTGCTTGCGTATGTTGACAAACCGGTCAACAAAACCATATAAGCCGAGATTTTTAACAATATCTTAATTAAATGCAAGAAAGAAAATATCTTCTTTTCGATCATGTCGCATCAATAATCACTGAGGTTTAAAACTTGGTTTAATGTTGAAAATACACACTCTGTCATATATACTGCAGTGGTTGTGAAGCAGGTTTTAAGAACTCTTTTTAAAAAAATCTCTTAACTTTTGAAATTGATTTTAACTTTAGATTTTCATTTTTTTCAAATTTATCTTCTGTTGATTTTGCAAATTTGGGAGTAGGGTAAAATTTTAAAGGAAGGGGGGGGGGGGGTTCCCAAAGGGTTTGGGGGGGGGGAGGGCACTGCCTCCAGAATTGTAACAAATAATTGCAAACCCCCGGCTAAGTGCCTGTAACTGTGGGACGTATAATAAACTAATTATTAATAGTATTAGGTTGTAACGAAAGTTTCCCGCCACCTCAGATATGATCTCAGCAAACAGTTCGCATTCACAAGTTTCCTCCTATTTTGTCAAACGATTTTTGGCATTTGAAAAACTACCAAAACGTTGGTAGAAAATTATAGATGTGGGTGGTGATTACTATCCGCATTAAAGGTACTCCTTTCAGGTTCTTTTTCTAACTTTGTTTGGAATTTTTTGTTGGCGGAAAACTTTCGTTACAGCCTGATAATTTACTAACTTACATATAACATGCTTACACGAATATAAAAGGGGCTGTAGTCCACCCTAGAAAATCAGGCCAGTTATGCCAATGGGGTGGGGAGATAAATTTTGTGGTTATAATTTAAATCAATAATAAAACAACAGCATTTAAGAATAATTGTAATCATATTAACCTCTTTACTTCCACAAACAAAACAACTTGTCAAACTTCTGCTCATATTTTGAGCATGAAACAGAACAGAAAAGTTTCAAATGTTTGTAGCATTAAATTACTGCAAAAACACAACTAATTTTGTTTTCTTCCTTTTGAATGCAAGCACAAAGTAATATAAATAAATACTTTGTTTAAAAACACATGTTAAAAAAGGTAGTACTTATAAGTTACTTGGTGATTACCAAGTGCTAAGTACATTTTTTACGTATGTTTTTATAGTTTTTACTTATATTATCTTTTAACACGTTTTTTGAGTGTTTTTCATTAAGCACTAGTGGTTTAATTAATATTCCAAACCTTATAAATTCATTTTTACGTTAATCACTAGACCTCTTAAAAAGAAAAATCATAATCTCCATTAGTCTAACTAAAAATACATGAAATGTCAGGAGGATCTCACAATATTATTGTATCTATCTATCTCTCTATATATATATAATTTCCAAATGGGAAACATTTTATTTTATCTATAAAATCAGTGTAGCAAATTAAATAACTCTGTGTAAAACACAAATTATTTCATGTGTTTTATATACCTTATTGTTATTTAACTGAATTTGTCATGCTTTGCTTGTGTGATTACTTAACTACTTTAAATGTATACACAACATTGAAATATATATTTTTAAACAACTTTTTCAAATTAGCATAATATTGCAATTCCACATCTTTCTCAAGTAAAGAATTTGATTACAAGAGATTATATAATTATTTGTTACAATACAATTTATGTAATGTCAAACTTTAGCCACTTTAAGCAAAAAAAAAAAATATAAAAATAAAAAAAGCACTATAAGCCATAAAAATAAGTGATAAAATAAAAGACATAAATCTGCAGAATAAAGAATTAAGCATACTTTTTTCAATTGCGAAGTTAATAATAAATCTACTTCTATTGCATCTCTTTAGATAATTGCGACTGCAACATAAAAAAAAAAAAGAAATATATAATATTGAAAGAATAAAATTTGAAATAAATTAAGAATAAATAAAGACAACGATGTAAAATTATAGAAACAAGATCTCCTAAATAACATAATTCATTTTTAAACATTACTTACTAAACGCAGGATCATTATACGTATCCTCCAAATATAAACAAATGAAACGGTGGTGAAAATAAGAGACTTATTCATTTTAATGAACGGATTAAACTGATCAACTTGGTGGTGAATGTTTTTATTGGCTAATTTCTGCATACAAATCCGAAATATCCAATGAAATGCTGCATTGCCCTTGGCGATTGTCTTATTTTCACCACCGAGATCAACTCCATTGAATGGTTACCGTACTGAAAACATAACCCCGTTTCCGCCTGGTTGCTGCGGCAACGAAGGGGGAAACTTAAGTACGGGGGGTAAAACGGTGGTGAAAATAACGTCTGCCTTTAGTTTAAGGTGACCAGATTTTTGTAGTCAGAATTGGGGAAATGTCCCCGATTCTGGCAACAAAACTGGGGACATTTATAATTAATGCAATAATTAACAGTAATTTAATTGAAAAACAATGCAATAATTAAAAAATGTCCCCAGTTCCATTTTTACATTCTGGGGACAATTTGAAAAACGTCCTGAAAATGGGGACTATCCCCAGAAAATGGGGACGTTTGGTCACCTTATTTTAGTTGGGATGTGTGACATCAGATTGACGTCATTCGACCCCAGATGCAGATTCTCCCTACCATACGTTTCGAATTATGCTACGTTTGCTAAACGAACGTCGCAGAATAAAGCCCTAGGTTCGTGCGGTTGTCTTACTCTTAAGGCCCGTTTACATGGGAAAAAGGAAAGTCTGTGGTAAAAGCAGAGTATAGGGGAAAACTCACAGTTCATCATGGAAAGCGAGGTCATCTCTGCATCTACTCTCCTTTCGCCTAGGAATCTTTCTACCCCGCATTTTTTTTCCCTGTGTAGGGTAAGCGGGGTAGAAAGCAGCGAAAGTTCCTGCATTTGTGTGCATGTAAACCCTAGAATTTAAATTTT
>JAWZYV010004573.1:0-11254 GCA_038373885.1 Cheiracanthium punctorium | reverse complement strand
TGGGAGCACATTACGAAAGAAACATTCGTGATTATGGATGCAATTTTAGATGATTTCCTTTCTGCTGGTAATAACATCACAACCTTCGAAACTTTGCCGGTTTGATGATATTATTTATGGGATTCAAGAAGAAAAAAATAAACATTCTCTGCAGGACAGCGGGGTGACGAACAGGAATGTTCGGATTAGAACCGCATCTCCTGAGAACGTCCAAAGCTTTAGCAAGTGCAGAGACATTAAAACGTTATTTATCATTCAAATTTTGTCAATGACAGCTTGCTTGAAAATGTATTTAATTTAGGAACGTGTGTAATCACTTATGCGAGTATGAGATGTTTCTTACAAAGGAAAATAATGCATGACACCTCCACTTCAAGTAAGTGAAAATTTTCAATAAAATAGATTTTTATTGGATTTGAATGGTAGGGTATAACTTTTAAAAATGCATAATTTCACTAATACTTGAAAAATTTGTTATAAGGAATTTTGTTTTGTTTATCGTCACATCTTTCTATTGGTGGAACGAATTTTCTTTAACCCTTTAACGCGCAGTGTTCCCGCTCTGGGAACACCAAACTCTGACGTTTTGACTCTTGCCAGTCACGAATAATAGATTTGATTTCTATAAAAATAGTGGCGGGTGACATAGCTAAACGAGAATATTTACTTTTTAGCACGTCATTTCCCGTCAAAAAATGGTCACGATTCTTTTTAACAGCACTGACATCTGCTGAAAGAATGCGAGAACAGCTGGATAGATTGCACAATGCTGAAAAAAGGACAGCCTTTGCCATTGCTCGACTTAACTACCAGCAAGAGGGCGGACGATCGAAACGATCTGTGTCACGCGATGAACGTTTCGATCGCCCGCCATCTTGCTGGTAGTTAAGTGGAGCAATGGCAAAGGCTGCCCTTTTTTTTCAGGATTGGAAAAGGGTCACGCCTCAAAGGCTTAAATCAAAATTATTTCGCTGGTCCGCTGGACTTCGTTAAAACAGGATTCGGCTGTACAGATATAGCACGTATTTCAAAGAATATCTTGACTACTTTTCAGAAAATAAAAAATCTGGAGTGACTCCACTCGACTTTCCGAACACTTACGATTAAGATCATTACCAAGCACTTAAATAAATTTTAATCGATGAAAAATTCAAACATATATACCAAATTGAAACTCAATCGAATGCACCGTTTAAACGCTTGCGCACTTTCAAGAATTTCTCCCCATATGCTATTATGCCATAACATAAAAGAAAGATTTGTCGTAACCCTTTAGGAGAACTATAAGTCCTATACACACCAAAATCAATACCGGTCTTAGGATGGCGGTTTATAACATGTATACCGAATTTGAGCTCAATCGAATGTATCGTTTAAACGCTAGCGCACTTTCAAGAAATTCCCCCCATAGGCCATAATGTAAAAGAAATCTTTGTCGTAGCCCTGTAGAAAAACTATAAGTCCTATACACACCAAAATCAATACAGGTCTTGCGACGGTGGTTTATAACATATATACCCAATTTGAGCTCCATCGAATCTACCGTTTAAACGCTAGCGCACTTTCAAGAAATTCCCCCCCATAGGCCATAATGTAAAAGAAATCTTTGTCGTAGCCCTGAAGAAAAACTATAAGTCCTATACACACCAAAATCAATACAGGTCTTGCGACGGTGGTTTATAACATATATACCCAATTTGAGCTCCATCGAATCTACCGTTTAAACGCTAGCGCACTTTCAAGAAATTCCCCCCATAGGCCATAATGTAAAAGAAATCTTGGTCGTAGCCCTGTAGAAAAACTAAGTCCTATACACACCCAAATCAATACCGGTCTTGCGACGGTGGTTTATGACATATATATCCAATTTGAGCTCAATCGCATGCTCCGTTCAGGAGCTATCGTGTTCACTCACATACACACAAACACACATACACACATCTCGTAAAAATAGCATAAATGGATTCAGAAACCCTCAAAACGTGTAAAAACACCAAAATCTCGAAGTCGAATTTTTTTCATGATTACAATACTTTCCTTACATGGTACATGTTCGGAAAGTAATAAGTAAATAAATAAAATAGCTCCTGTTTCTTGGCAGTGTATGCTTAAATCGGAACAATCAGAAAATTGTCACCGCACAGTTTAGAAACCTTCGTGTCATGCGACGTGGAAAAGTCCGCCGTTATTAGCGGAACAAAGCTTTTCCGGATATCCACTTCTAATTTGGTAAACAAATTCTTAACGTTTCCCAGACACGTGTCAAGCCAATCTCTCAGCGAAATCTCCTTTCGATAATTATTCCCTTGTGTGTTACTTTCATGGGCTGTTATTTCAAAACGGCGCGTGTGCCTCTCAACAGAATTAGGCAAAGCGTAACAAGTTTCGGTGCTTTGGATTTGAGAGAGATGGACTCAGAGAATAGAATTTATTTCTAAGTTCTGTACTGAATAGAATTTATTTATTACATTACACATTGCATGGAATTTATTTATTTTTATTATTTGATGCATTGCGTAGAAATAATTTCTCTTTATTATGGCATAGTATAGAATTTTGTTTAATATGTCAAACAAAATTAGGATTTTATTTAGACTTCGGATTAGACTTTAGATTTTATTTAGACCCAGGTCGTGCAGTGGCCTAAAGAACCATTTTATCAGTTCTTAGGCCTTATTGCTTAACACTGTTATACTTCAGTGCATATGCATACAAAAATTTATAATTTTTCGACAAAAAAAAAAAAATAAATAAAAAGTAATTAAAATCATAAAAAAAAAATCTGAAATTCCTTCCATATTTTATTTACGCACTCGGCTGGAAGAATTTCAGATTCTTTTTAAAAATCTATTCAATCAATTCTGCCATATAGAGGAAAATGATAACTGTAAATGCTCCTATAGACTCCTGTTCGCATCATTTTGTTGCTGAAAATGGCTTCCATTGTTGTTTGGCCCCTAGTGGTGAAATGTTTTGGATGAGTGCGTATTGGAAAATCTAAAGTAACAATTTCAGTTATGAGATCGGATCCTGGATAGGAATTTCCTTCTATGTTAAAATCTCCTACTCAAACAGTCTTGCAATCATCCTCCTTCAGCAACGCGTTTCGAATAGAGCGTCTCATTTATCTTCATGAGAAATTCGAGGACTAGCCTATGTATCTGCAAATCTCGCTTTATCTTGAATATACGCAATGACCATTTAAACAACATTGATCTGGCTCGTGTACGCACGAGTAAAATGTTTCATGTTCTTTTTATAAAGGGATTTTTATAAAGTTTTCCTCTATAAAAATCTTAACTCCAGATGGCTTTCTGTTTTGGAAACCACTGTCTATATGTTCGACCCAATTGAATCCAGTTCGACCAAAGTATTCCGTTAGCAATATCAAATCACTCTGCAGAGAACATGAATCACACGGAAAAGTGACCACGGCGCGCCGCGTAGACAAAATCCCGTGCTTGAAAGAAATAGCACCCGAGTGCTAAAAAAAGAAAGTTACAAAATGTCTAGCGTCCATTTCAACCAGAGAAAACAAGATATCTGCTGAGAAATCAGCGAAAAATTCCTTTTCGTTTCGTTTTCTTCGAACACTTACTTGAATGAGATAGTACAACTTCAAAATCCAGGATACGTCGCAGATGCATTTAAAGAATTACTTATATCTCTTACTTAACCCATTTGTGCCTGGATATTTTTGCGACTCTCTTCGATTTTTAGTGATAACAGAAATAATAGATATATTTCTGATGTCAACTTCTTGAACAAGGGTTGATTTCTTTTAAAATCATTATGCATAAAAATCGAAATATCAACATCCTACTGGGTCATGTTAAAATATTTTGTAGAGTTGAGGCTCAATACTCATGAATAAAGGCTAGGAAAAATAAATAGCGTTTTCGACTAATAGCGAAAATGCCGTCCCAAAAAAGGGACACTAGGCATAAATGGGTTAACAGCATTTTAACTTGTGTCTTTAAGCAGCTGTCAGACACTGCAAGCGTAAACTTTCGTTACAAAATGTTCAAATTACAGCCTTTATAAAATCAAATTTTCCCTCGATTGCCAAGTCCGACCCAATTCCAAAAGAGTTAAGGGGGACTTCTAAGAAGTTGAACCCGGTTTTAGACCCTGTCGATAACTGAAGACTGAGTTCGAAAAATAATAATAAACAAATGAGATCCGGCTTGCAAAAGTCGGGGAGAACAGATTTCCTGCAGTCTGCAGTGTGATATATGATAATTCGGAACACAGCGCGTACGCCACTGATAAATATAAAGAATTACTTCAATCTTTAAAAAACTACGGTTAAGGCTGCAGTTCAAAGAAAAAAAATCATAGGATTTTAGACTCTGTACACAAATTGAAATAAACTAATAGCACTATGGTCTCAAAAAAATTCCTGATGGTTCTTCATGAGCTGCTTTACACATTGTAATAAGCAAAAAAGCTGTGCCTTTTGTAAAATTTTCAGAAAAAATTCTTAAACTTGGATCTGAGCTGCAAGATTCTTCGAAAAGTGACACGTTTTACGAAAATTTCCGGTTTTTAAGACTTTTTTCTAAAAGTTTTGAAACTAATACAGGTTTATTGTTTATTTCAGTATGTAGTAAAGCTCGTAAAGAGACAGTTTCAAAATTTTGAAGTGCCTGACATAATTAGTTTATTTGTACTTATTTACCAAAATCACATGATTTTTTTCGAACTACGTTAATCCGGTGTATTAAAACAGCTACCAGTTGACAGACTAGACTAAAGTGTTCAAATTACAGCCTTTGAAAGATTCCATTTCCATTCTACAGCCTGGCCAGATTCCAAAAGAGACACAATCTTCATTCTAATTTATATTTAAGCAGAAAATTAGATTCTAAACAATTTTAAAACCGTCATTTAACCCTCGCCCCGAAACTTTCTTTACGTCTGAACCCTCGTCGAAAGCTGGCTCTCTGATGGGGGAAGAATGCCTCAAGTCTCCGTCAGTTCATTATTACGTACAATTCCCACGCCTATAATTTACATGCCGGGATTAATTTAAATTGTACTACCAAAATCTTGCTCCGTTTCTACAGGTCTGCATTAAATTCCTCTTTACTTATTACGCAGGTAAATGAGTAGCGACGAAGAATGCAAAAGGGAACAAACTCGAAAAGGCCTTTGTTTAAAACTTTTAGAGACAATGATTAAATCTGGGACATGTCCAACATCTCCGTGAGCGCGGAAGAATTCGGGGCTTCCAAAAGTGGTATTTTCTTGAGATATTTCATTGCCTAATAAGTGCCAGTGTGGTAGAGACGTTGTTTAATCAGTGTTTCATTGATTTTGTAATGTAGCATTACGTTCTAAACATAACGATCCAATGAAAAGATATAAAAATTTCAAAATCGTTTTAAATTATAATATTGCTCCATCAAAGAACTAAATCTGTGAACTAATTACCTTACTAATTAACTGGGAAGGCAGTCAAAATGTGTATAATGTAGCCTATTTTTTTTTCTGTGTCTGAACTGCAATCTGTACAAAATTTCAAACCTATCAGTCCACTCGTTTGGGAGTAAATATCGAACATGCACACGTACATATATTCTTATTATATAGACTCGCGATTCTTGAACTGTGTGTCTGGGGGAGGGGGGGGGGTGGCAAGCACATAGAAAAGTCGAAAATGATGTGATCGAGAAGTATGGATTCTGGTTTTCTCTAAGCAGTGGATCCGTGTCACCAAATATCAATAAATGTAATACTTATCATGATAAATTTTAGGATTTATTATTAAGTTCGTATTATAGCGTCAGAGTAAATTTTTATTGCATTTCGTGCATTTTTATTGTATGGAGCGGGTAATAAAAATTGGGGCGCAAACATTGAAAGTTTGAGAAGCACTGATATAGATTGATTACTAATAGTTTAATATGACCCGACACCAAAGTGCCTACTTTGCACGTATGTGTACTGTAAACCAAACTTTTTTAAAGAGTATGACAGAAACCCATATTTTTAAGTAAGTTAGCGCCGTAAGTACGGCTTCAAAATCTTAAAATTATTAATGTAAAATGGGCTAGCTTTCTTGCATAATTTGGACTGCACCTGTTATAGAAAAACGTAAACATCATTCTTTTCTTCATATAATCTCACAACAATTACCCTTTTGAACATCGAGAGATTTGCCAACAATCAGAAGTTTTAAATTGGGGAATAAAAGCGAAAGAAATTCAGTGAACGCATCCCACTTACCCCTTCCTTAGGGTAAGACGAATACTAGTCAGCATTTTTCTATAGTCTGATGGCTGAAGCCGGGGTGGAAAAGTTGGTGAAGGTAGATATCTTGTTGAAACCTTGGGAAGGAAATCGCTGGTTTTTATGAAGTGGTTTTCTAGTGCATAATTTCTTCAGAGACTATGACAGACCACGATAAATGTGAAACGACTGTACATTTTTTACTTTGAACAAAGAAGTAAAAAGGTATTTTGGCCGAGACAATATGCGAGACCACACTCGCGGTCTCGCACGAGACGAGACCACGAGACGATACTCGATATGAAAGGACGAGACGAGACGAGACTTCAGCCATTTCTCGTCTCGCATGTTCTCGAGTCCGTCCCTAAGTACCAAACTCTAGATGGAACAAGCGTTTAAGAACATGGTTAAAGAAAAATACTTCTAGGTTGAAAACGCTTTGTGTGCATTTGTAAACGACAAAATCGATGCACGAGTTTTCGTTAGAAAACTGGAATGCGTGTGTTTAGTGCTATCAGTTTCTTTTGACTTTACGAAAAACTTCAGCTTATTTAAATTCGTGGCCTAGGAGACGCGTTTGTTTAAAATTCGCGAATGCATTATTTTTGCTGAGGAGAGTTTATAGTACATACTCAATATAAAATAAACAGGAATTTTAAAAGAAAGAGTGGCCATAATTGAAGTGCATAGATAAAAATTTAGAAATTTCAACTTCATTTTTTCAAAAGCTTTTACCAAGAGAAGTTCAAATTTCACCAATAATGGTTTAAATCAAATTCAATCTCAACATTAAAATGTGCATTTCTTAAGTTACTAAAATTCCAAATACAAGAAAATGATTGCCTTTGAAAAATTATGTACCTTCATATGAGTTTCTAACGTATGCATGAATTTCCTCCTCGAAAAAATAATATTTGCAGTTTCGGCAAACGTAAAATTTTTTCAAAACAACATACATTTCCAAAGAAACGCACGCCATTTGAAAACAGCAACACTTCTTAATAAGTGAATGAACCTCATCCGAGCTGTTTCGAACCCAACCTCATTTACGAAAACAAGTTAACAACAGGTTTGCAGACTATATGAACGCTCCTTGGACTCTAACACATCCTCAAGAATGAACTAGGGTTTCCGTATACGGTTATCGAAATATACTTCTAGTTTAGAGAATACTACTACTACATGGATGCTCCCATCATTCTAATTCAATCTACCCAGCAAACACACACAGGTTCTCTGAACGTCTACTAACGTTCAGAAAACGTCTTCTGAACGTTAATAGACGTTAAGAGAAGTTGTGTGTGTTTGCTGGGTAGAGATTGTACACGGTTAAAGTAAAAAACTCTGAGCCCTGACCATCCTTGTAATCGAAGTACAAAATTCCAATGAAGCTACTTCATAAAATCTATAGTTTAAGAACAAGGAATGCTACCACATGGACACTCCCTAGACTCTAATCTAAACTAAAAACCATATAAGGGTTTAGGAACACCGTTATGGAAGGTTAGAAAATCATCCTACTACAGGGATGCTCGATGAATTCCAACACAACCTGAAGTCAGTACTCGGTTATAAAAAATACACTGACCCCCCGTTTAATCGAATAATGCAGCTTTTTCATAAAAATTCCAGTTCAAGAACAGCACAAAAATAGTACTCCTACATGGACACTGCGTGGAATCTAACCCAAACTCTAGATGCAACAAGGGTTACAGAACATGGTTAAAGAAAAATACTTTACGACTAAAAACACTTTTTTCCGAACGTGGAAAGAATTCGAATGCAGCCTCATACACCAAACAAACAAACAAAAAAAAAGAATGTACGAACACGGTATTCGGAAACACAAATTCACACTGTCGGCATTCAAACCTACGCAGAAGACGAAATTATCAGCTAAAGAACACTGGTAAAGGATAATACGCTACATGAAATCCTAACATTAACCCATTTGTGCCTGGATATTTTTGCGGCTTTCTTCGATTTTTACTGATAACAGAAATAATAGATAAATTTCTGATGTCAACTTCTTGAACAAGGGATGATTTCTTTTAAAATCATTATGCATAAAAATCGAAATATCAACATCCTACTTGGTCATGTTAAAATATTTTGTAGAGTTGAAGCTCAATACTCATGAACAAAGGCTAGGAAAAATAAATAACGTTTTCGACTAATAGCGAAAATGCCGTCCCAAAAAAAGGACACTAGGCATAAATGGGTTAACACAAAACGAAACAACGGCTTCAGTAGACTATGAAAGAAACACATAAAGAAATGTGCACAACCATCATTCGAACCCAACCACAAGACAAAAATAAGTTTACAACAGGGCTAACGACAAATACTGCATAGAGGCTACCGAGAATCTAACCCACTCTCCAGGCGGGACAACGGTGTCCGATTACGATTATCAAAATGTACTCCTAGGTTAGACTCCTACTACTACAAGGTTGTTCCTTCAATTCTAACACAACCTGGAGACAGTACACGGTTTAAGAAAAATACCCTTATCAGCCATCTAATCGAATAAGAAATTCCAATGCAGCTTCTTCACAAAAATTAAAGATTAAGAACATGGTAAAAATAATGCCACTACATGGACACTCGCTGATTTCTAACACGATCTACAGACCGAAAAAGAGTTTAGGAACACACTTACGGAAGAATACTTCTACGATTATAGAAAAGTAATTCTAGGAGAAAATACTACTACTACATGGATGCTCCCTCCATTCTAAACAGACCCTGAGAAAGAACACGGTTAAAGAAAAATACCCTTACGACCCGTGAAATCGAATAAAAATATTCCAACGCAGCTTTTTCACAAAAAAACAAAGTTTGAGAACACGACAAAATAATACTCCGACACAGACACCAACCAAAACTCTAGATATGACACGGGTTTAAGAACGTGGTTAAAGAAAATACTTTTAGGCTGACAACACTTCATCCGAATGTGAAAAGAATTCGAACGCAGCCTCATAATATAACAAAAAAGGAGTTTACGAACACGGTATTCGAAAACACAATTTAGCACTTTTGGCATCCATACCTATGCTATGATTTATGAACACGGTAAAACACATGCAACTACTACACAAAAACTTCAGTTTAAGAGCACGAAAATAATACCCCTACATCGACACTGCACGGAATCTAACCTAAACTTCTGACCAAACTTTAGATTTAAAGAGCGTTTCAGAACATAGTTAAAGAAAATATTTCTACGCTGAAAACACTTTATCTGAATGTGAAAAGGTTTCGAACGCAGCCTCACAAAAAGGAATTTACGAAGAGGGATTTCGAAAACACAAATTCACACTTTCGGAATTCGAAACTATGCTACGGTTTATAAACACGGTAAAACACATGCAATTTCGTCAATAAAACTTCTGTTTACGAACACGAAAAAAAATATTTCTACATGCACACTGCCCGGAATCTAACACTATGCTAGAGGGGACGAGGGTTTAAGAACATGCTTAAAGAAGGGTAAAACACAAGCAACTTCCTCAGAAAAACTTCAGTTTACGAACACGAAAAAATAATACTCTACATGGACACTGCACGGATTCCAACCAAATATTTAGAGGGAACAAGGGTTTAAGAACATGGTTAAGGAAAATACTTCTAGGCTGAAAAAACTTCATCCGAATGTGAAAAGTATTCTAAAGCGGCCTCATAACAAAACATAAAATCAGTTTACGAACACGCTATTGGAAAACACAAATTTACACTTTCGGAATTCGAACCTATGCTAGAGTTTATGAACACGGCAAACAAAAAAGCAACTTCCTCACAAAAACTTCTGTTTAAGAACACGACAAAAAATAATACGCCTACATGGACACTGCCTGGAATCTAACCCAAACCTTACATGGAAAGAGGGTTGAAGAACATGGTTAAACGCTGTTCTTCAACCCTCTTTCCATGTAAGGGAAATTTCACTTCTACGCTGAAAAAACTTTATCCGAATGTGAAATAGATTCGAACGTATCAATAATTCGACGTAATAATATCTAACCCAATTTTACGAAGTAATCTAACACAATTTTAAGAACTTGGGGAATCCAACCCAGAATTTTACGAACACGTTAATCGAACCTACTCTACGGTTTATGAACACGGTAAAACACATGCAATTTCCTCACAAAAACTTCTGTTTAAGAACACGAAAAAAATAACTCTCTACATCGACTCTGCCCGGAATCTAATACAAAATTTAGATGGAAAGGAGGTTTAAGAACATAGTTAAAGAAAATATTTCTAGGGTGAAAAAATTTTATCAGAATGTGAAAAAGATTAGAAAGCAGCCTCATAGCATAAAAAACGAGTTTACGAACACGCTATCCGAAAACACAAATTCATACTTTTGGAATTCGAACCTATTCTAAATTTTATGAACAGGGTAAAACACAAGTAACTTCCTCATAAAAATTTATGTTTAATAACACGATGAAAATAATACTCTACATAGACACTGCCCGGAATCAAACCAAAAATTTGCTTAAGGATTGGTAAAAGACAAGCAACTTCCTCACAAGAACTTCTGTTTCAGAACACGACATAAATAATAGTCTACATGGACACTGCCCGGGATCTAATCAAAAATTTGGAGGGAGAGAGAGTTTAAGAACATGCTTAAAGAAAATACTTCTAGGCTGAAACAAATATCCGAATGTGAAAAGGATCCGAACGCAGCCTCATAGTATAACAAAAGTGAGTTTACGAACACGCTATTCGAAAACACAAGCACACACTTTCGGAATTCGGACCTATCCTAGAGTTTATGAACACTGTAAAACACAAACAATTTCGTCACAAAAAGTTCTGTTTAAGAACACGACAAAAATAACACTACTACATGGAAACTGCCCGGAATCTAAACCAAAATTTTACGAACACGCTAATCGAATCTACTCAAGGGTTTATGAACACGGTAAAAACATGCAATTTCTTCATAAAACTACTGTTTAAGAACACGACAAAAATAATACTCTACATTGACACTGCCCGG
>JAWZYV010004572.1:0-11350 GCA_038373885.1 Cheiracanthium punctorium | reverse complement strand
AAACATATATATATATATATATATATATATATATATATATGGGTGCGCCACTGAGCAGGGGGCCCCTTGGTAACATTTGCTACGGGCCCCGCGCTGTCTTAATCCGGCACTGCTGTCATGCTTAAAGAATAAAGATATATTTGAAGGAAAGCGTATGGCGAAAGTTGAGTTTGATCTCGCGAATTCCGCGTGGTAGATTTAGGCGTTGTCCAACCAGGCAAAAGGTAGAGGTTGTCCGGCCTTCAACTGACAAGTTGTAACGACCACGGAGGCAATCTCGTTCCGCCGCACTAATATTTCTAGAGAGTCAGTCGGAGGCTGATGAACGATGTTCCAATCGTTATGGAATTTGCCACACGTTGTGGACTTTGAGAGATTGCTGTGACGTACTATGAACTTTTAGAGACTGCTGCCGCGTGTTGTAGACTTTGAGAGGTTGTGGTAGCAAACTCCAAAGGCAGTGGCGTAGCAAGAAAAAAAAATTAGGTTTTTTTTTTTGTTACAGTGCCGTAACGAAATATCTTGAGGTCCGTAAATAAAAAGCTTCAAAAAGGCCCTTTTTAAAGTACATTGAGATCCCCTTATCCAGAGCCATAATATCACTGGGCATCCAAGGCAGTGCAACTCTTCTGTGCCTCGAGCTTAGGAGATGGCATGCATGCGAGAAAAGTGGAACATAATTCGATTCACGGTCAAGCTGGAAAAAATAGTGAAGATGAGACCTCATTATCATTTGCTGCCACAGAGTCCCCCAATCTATTGTTAAGTATCTGTCTTTATCGGATATTTTCCCTACACAAAAACAATTTCTAGTCTAATTCAAATTTACAATAGTTTGTTTGTGGATTAAGGCCGATTGACTCACTAGAGTCCTAGGCCTATGGCAGGATGTCCTTCGTGGGGGGGGGGGTCATAACCGCCCCCCATGAGGAATTTTTTGCCATACAAAATGTATATTCTTCATTCCATTATAACACACACGTATACATATATATGAGTTGCAGTAGTCATAACCTCCCCATGAAAAATTTCTGACTACGCCACTGCCGACTGGGCGTGGTTGTCATTGTCCGTCCCTTCATAGGAGGCGACGTTGGTCCACCTACAACAATTCCGGCTTATTGTAGCCAAAGCCTTCAGGCAGAGGCCGGCCATTAGAAAAAAAAAATATTTTTTTGAAAGGTAATACTTAAAAATAGTTATCAGCTTGTCTTAAATCTGGGATGCACTAAGTATGACTTGACAAGCTTGAAAATCAGGCAGGGGCAACCTTTGGAAAGTTACGGGCCTTATAAATGGGATTTATGTGGAATTTTGAATATATTTTATGGACTTTCTATAGGAATTCGAAATGTTCCGCGGGTCGGGGGCAGGGCCTTATTATCGGATGGGCAAATCGGGACTTTGCCCAGGGCCCCCAATTTCAAATATTGTTCTGAAATATATATTTTTTATATCAAATTTTATGAAAAATAAAACAAATTTCATAGAGTGGGCCCCCCAAATTCATCAATTCCCGGGGCCCCCGTTGTCATAAGGAGGCTCTGGTCGGGGGTTGCCCATATGTGTTGTAAATGATAATAATGTATTATGCTTGCACGTTAAATCAGTGGTTCCGAAAGTCCTCTCGGCGATCGCTAGCAGTTTCCGAGGGGTGCCAATATTCAGAAGTCCCTCACCTTCTGATGAGGTTCCAAATTGTGGCGGGAAATTCCGGGAAGGACGTATATGTAGCTCGAAGCGACACATTCAGTGACGCGAGCTGTCCTCTCCTGGCAAATAAATGTATTATGTTGATATGATAGCCAGGCACGTGTCCATAAAAATATTTTGGAGGTGGTCCAAATATTTAAAAAGGCAGAATTTTTTACAAAAAACTATATCATTTTAATAACAAAAATGAAAATCTCGGGGGAGAGGGGTCCGGATCCCTGGACCCCCCTTAAATACGTTCTTGATGATATTTGAAACTGTTTATGAACAGTGTAACAATACAGTCTGGAATTTTATCTATAAGATTCTGAGAAAAGTAGAAAATTCAGGAAATTTTGTTTCAGAAATTGAATAGCAACTCTCAAACTTAGCCACACATGTACATAAATTGTTATGTAATATAAATTGCAATATAGAACTTTTTTATGTTTATCCCGACAGAAAATTTTAATAGGACCTATCATGAATTCCCTAGACATGAGTCACCGAGTGACGTGTTTAGATGGTTATTTTGCAATCAGTTTTGTAAATTTTGCGGTATCCAATAAAATTTTCTGAATATTAAATCTGAATAAATACAAAATTTTAAGTTGTATACTCTCTCCATACAAAAGCTCCCAGTTAGTAAAACGTACCCCATAGATTAATGAGGTGACGTAAGAAAAGTTGAGCATTTTATCCAGACTGCTCAAACTTTGTCGCAGTCTGGATAAAAGACTAGACGGTATTACTCTAGACAGTAATACAGTCTAGAGTATTTTATTACTCTAGACTAACGAAAGGTACTTCTTTACTGTTATCTGAGTTCTGAGTTCATTGAAAGTCACGATCTCCCCTTCATTAAAATATTGCTTTTGCATTAGCCATAAAAGAGTATTACAAACAAACAAACAAAAAAAAATCTGATTATTAATTAAGACTTTGAACCATTATTGTCGTACTTATTTAAAATAAATTAAATGCGAATAAAATGAGATCAAATTAATTATGAGTCATCATTTAAGATTAGGGAATGCAATCCCACACTGTTTTTTTTGGTTTTTTTTGTTTTTTTTGTTTCGCGGGATTGCGGGATTGATATTTGTTGATCCCTCGGGATCCCGCAATACCGCGGGATTGACATTTCATTCAACTAAAAATTGATTTCGATAGAGAAAAGTAGGAAAAAGTAAGATTGTAATCACACTATCCAGTTTAAGTTTAATAATAATATGCTTTATCTTATTTGATAATTAGTACAATACCTAGCATAAATATGAAAATTCTAGTCATATTCATAATAAATATGCTGTTACTTTTTAGTTGCTATAAAAGAAGAATGTAAAAGAGACAACGTAAAGAGGCACTCGTCTTCTCCTAGTCTTCATCCAATTTTGATACAGAATAACAAAACTGCGATTAACAAACGATTTTTTTTTCTTTGTATGCAGAGGCGGCGTAAGGCGTGGGCGGTGTGGGCCACCGCCCACGGCCTCGCGGTGCAAAGGGCCTCGTGCCTCACAGCCGAAAATAAATTTGGAAAAATATGGAAAATCCAAAAGTTCACGCCACAAGGTTTTTCTTATAATAAATACATTAGAATTAGAATTAATTCTCAACTTAAACATATTCCACTCTTCGGCGCACGAATGAATGTAAATGAAATCTATATAAATAAAATTAGACTTGTCTTCACCCTTGTTTGGGTGGGAATTCTAAGAAAACCTTCACACTTCGGCCATCTACCATTTTCAGTGGCATAGAATAGTGGTAGAAGGGAGGCTATATAACAGCATTACAGTCAGCAAGTCGTCGTCTATTTTAATATCCATTTCTGAAAGTCTGTCCACTATGTCGAAGAATTATCTCAAATGGTCGTGAATTCCATTGGACGAGTCGGGTAACCTATATTGAATTAAAGATTTCAGTAATACAGCTTTACGAGCAGGTACTTTAGACTGATAGATTTCTCCCAGTTTTTTCCAGACATCTCATGAAGTGTCACAATTTTTTATTTGTTTGAGTTCAGATGGCGATATACATAGAATTATAACTGATTTTGCTTTTTCGTGCATTTGGGCGAACGTATCGAACTCTTCTTGCGATTTTTTGTCATTTTCCAGAACTTCAGGTTTAGGCTTTGAACCTGGTGCATAAATTCAAGCATCATTCTAAAAGCGCTTTCATTTGCATTTTTCATGTTTCGTAATTATCTTTAGTCAGCGTTTCAATTCGCCAAGTTCCAGTCGCCATTTTGAGGATGAATGATGCAGCCTTGAAAGGAACGTTAAAAATCAGCAAATAAATAAATTAATCCATCTGGTGTCCATAACCTTTTAGAAATGTTAGCAGAGTTATGGCACATAGTAAACGTGGGATTTTGACATAACATTTACTTTATTAAATTAGAACGGAAGAAACAGACACATCACATAACAAGGTAACATCAAGAAGGAAAAAAGTATAGAAGAAGTAAAAAGATTGCGTGCTCGAGCACAGTTACAGTTAAGTAGATAAATGTTCATTGAGGGATGCAGAATTCAGGAGGATAAGACATTGCACAGTAAAAAAATAAACAAGTCAATACACAACAATTTATTCTTACTTTTATGTCGCATTTTTGGGACACATTTTCCGGACAATTTTCAATAAGATAAAAGAGAGATAAAATGACATAGTCATTAATATTCTATGATAAATAATGTTTAATATACGAAACCAACGTGAAAAAATTATTTCTTACTCGAATACTTTTTTTGGAGGGTGTACATACATACATAGTACATACGTACGTTACGTACAGAAGGCATGGAAAAACTGGTCAAACTAGACTCGCGGTCGGTCAAATGGGTTGCATACGAATTTATATAAGCGTGCATGCTAGTTTACGATGAGATGCATCGCAAAAATTCTTCAAAAAAGTAAATTTACAGGTAGTCAAAATCGGTTTTTTCGTCGAAATCTGGCCCTCGAAATTTTTCAGGATCATATTACTTCCTTATATCCGTACAAGGAAGTAAAAATTTCGGTAGCCAGATTTCGAAGAAAAACCGGTTTTGACTACTTGTAAATTTACTTTTAAGAATTTTTGCGATGCATCTCATAGTACGCATGCATGTACGTTCATATAAATGCATGTACTTGTACATTTTGACTGACCGCGAGTCTATTTTGAAGAGTTTTTCTATGCCGTTTGTACGTACGTATGTAACAGGCATATCACAGGCTCAAAAACTATTGGTTGTAGAATGTTGAAACTTTATATTTAGGATCTTTGTAATATCTAATTATACACCTCCCCTTTTGGTCCCAATCGACTGGATAGTTTATCTACACGGCCGCCCAAAATATTTTAAATACATTACGCTCTATGGGCAGAAATTAATTAAAGTGTAATTTTAGAGGTATTAGGCTATTTCAAACGACTCAGAAGTGATATATGCTGTTAAGGACTACAAAATTAATCTCACCATCGAAAATAGTGTTTTTATCATTTATAGTTCTGCTACAGGAACACTCACCACGAATCTCGCAAACTATCTCAAGTTTGTCGGTTTGTGGTGAAATATCGACAAATTAAGTGTCAAAAAACAAATCTTTCAAATTGAACCCAGCGTGGCGATATCGGAAATATTTGACTAGAAATCGCTAAACCTTAGTATTACTGCAGTATTTTCTCTTTTAAAAGAAAAAAATGAAATAAAAAGTTTAGATGAAGTGCTCCAAAAATATTTTTGATTTAATAGACATGCAAGGAAGTCATGTGTTGTCCACATCAGACTTTTATTAGCAAAAATATAGAGACAGGTTGTTAATAATTAAAGATTCCCTAGTTAGAGCGGTGTGCAGATGGAACAGTAGCGGTCAGAATGCTATCAAATTTGCAGGAAACCTGAATGCGACGATGGGAGAGAGATGTACGCGAGAAAAAATAGTTCAAATAATCACCACTCTGTGACGTTTTTACAATATTATAGTTGTTTAAATACAAATCTCCCATCGCCCAGAATTGTATATCTGTTTCACAGCCTCTTCATTGATTTCTTGGCATGCGCCAAGAATCAATGAAGATTCAATCAATGAAGAAGTGATGTACAAAATTTCAGCCTTAAACGTTCCAGATGTTTTTAAACAAAGACGCTCGGAGGCTATACATATATTTGTAAACTTTCATTACTAGAGCGGGGGGGGGATTTTTCTTTGGTAATTTCTGCGCGACCCCTGAAATGCGATCATCCGATTTTTACATTCGTGCTACTCTTTCCCTTTGAGAGCCATTGAAAAGTGTTTTAAGTCAGCATATATTTATCTACATATCTTTGACAGTTTTCAATATTTAATTCTCAAATTTGTGCATCACCTCATTAGTGTATGGGGCACGTTTTACTAGTTGGAAACTTTTCCGCACGGGGGTCGTATGCAGATTTAAAAAATGTAACTTTTTGTAAACTAACGAGAAGAATATTTCTTTCTTATTTCCTTCTCAGAATTAACGCCCGTCACCCAGTTTTTGGGACACCCTGTATAAAAATGGCGTGACTCTACGTAGTAGTTAAGTTAAATGGAAAGACAACGATTTTCTGGCCTCTTGAAATTATGCAATATGTGGAAAAAAAAAAGCATGGTGGGCAAAAAAGTAAGATGTGGCGAACCCAAAAAATTGATTGAATTAAAATGGACTGAAGTGCAGAGGCGCAGAGAGCCAAGTCGGGGCCCCAGGGATAAAATCTTTGGGGTCCCTTTGCTATCCAGAAATCCTTTTTATGCCGTATTAGATCAATCATTTATTCCTTATTAAAATTATTAATCATTTAAAGAAATTTTAAATTAATAGTAATTGGTAAATAATTAATAGAATTAAAATTATTAATTTAAAAGAATATTATACTTTAATAAACATCCATGCTCTAAAAAATGCTAACAGTTTGTTTTGAAGGTTTCGTCACCTCCATAGAGAAACTGTATTTGAAACGTTAACATTTTTGCAAAGCTTGCTTCCTGAGTATTGAAAAAATTAATATTTTTATTCATACTTCCATGCAAGCAGGCAGCCAAAAAAAGTTTCAGAAGGCCAAAAAGTGGAAATTTCAGAATTTCTCATAGAAAGTCTTGATCTTTAACATTTTGTTAAGGAAAATTCAAAATTTCGGAGGTTGGGTGTGCCCATAGTCTCTCCTATGGCTGGCTTTCTTCCACTATTTAACGATGTGTCTCGGGAAAAAAAAAAAAGATTTTTTGTTAAATAAATCTTTTCTACTTTTAGTCATGGCAAACCGTTGAATAACACCTTCAATGTCTACTTTTCTTGGAAAAGAAGACACAATCACTAACACTCCTTGTTTTTGTCAAGTTGGTGGTTTATGCTATAGATGGTTTTTTGTAATTTCATTCAAAAATTAATTTGAAACATCCGCGGACATAATCTAAATTTGGACATTTTTTTAAAAACAAAATTGACAACTCACAATTAAGTATCATATAAACAGCAAAAGTGGAGCCCCTTCACAAGCTGAGGCCCTGGGGATTTTTCCCCTGCTCCCCCTCCCTCTCTGCGCCACTGCTGAAGTGTTGACATACTAAGCATTGCCCAAGTTAAGTAAAGTTATAAATTGCGAAAAGGTGCTTATACACCAGCTGGAAAAACAGAGGTAGTATTTTATTGCAGCGCGAAAGTTTGCATTACCTCTGCGCAATTTCTCAGACGATAGAAAAATGGTAATCTAGATTTCCATACCCTATTTAAACAGCCCTTCTTTTAATGGAATCCGGGATAAATGTAACAAATATCCTACTATAAAAGCCACGTAGGTAGTATAATCCTACTATATCGTTACGCTGATCCCTGACTCAATCATTTTTTAACAATTCCGGGCAACTACACAAAGATAAAACTTTTACCGCCTTTACTTCAGAAAGATTAAAAAGTTAAGCACAAAAAGCCTATCAACATCTACACCGTTTGTACGATCCGCTTGAAGTTTTTAATAATTATGAATAAAAAAATAGAAAGCAATCTGTGCTATTTCTGAAATCTGAAAATCCACCCGTTCCCTCATTTTTCAGCTATTTTCACTTCTATTTTATTTCCGAGGGTAAAAAAAGGTGACTCATTTGCGTGACAAAATTTGCTGTCGTAATTAACTTGACATCATATTGGAGTCATGGTCATCAGGCTTTGAAGGGAAAGATGCCATTCCAATTCGTTTTAAACAGTTTCTCCAGATAATAAACTTTATTTTTTTTTATTAAAACGGTCGTCTGCATGAAGCATTGATATAAGAGAGGCTGTGTACACGAAACGAAATCTTTCGAATGCGAAAAGTTCCCATGCGTTTCTAGAAGAGCATTAAATTCGATTCGGGTATATAATATAAATTAAATATGAAGTTATTTATTTTCGGTGGACGAGGATGAAATGCATTGAGCGCAGAAGTATTTTCGTCAGATGTTTTTTCTAGCGCCCGTTGTAATTGACTCCACAACGGGCTTTGACTTCTAGTTAAAATATACATTAGCACTAAATGTATGGAGTGTATCAGCGTACTGAGATCAAAATTGTGAACGAACGGAGAAATGAGTTTCACGTGTAAATGAAAAACCTTTTATGTGACTAGAAACACGGCTAAAACAGCCACAAAAATTTAGTGAAGTCGGCACCTCTGGCTCATATAACAGTCCTAGGCCACATTATCTTTCTACTTCCTTGTACGGAGTATAAGGAAGTGATGTGATCGCGAAAATATTCGGGAGCCAGATTTCGACGAAAAAAAAACGATTTTGACTACATCTAAATTTACTTTTAAGAATTTTTTCGATGCATCTCATCGTAAACTAGCATGCACGATCATAATATATCGATCATAAAAATAATCATAAAATATTCATCGCACCATTATAAAAATAATTTCGTATTTCGCATAACTCTGAGCTTTTAACAGTAGAATGTAGAAATTTTGTATTTAGAACTATTGTAACATCTAACTGCTCATCTCTTTTTTGATTGCAATCCACTGGGTAATTTATTTACTGGTTCATCCAAATGACTTTAAATACATTAGAGGTGTATGGACATGGTGTGAAGGTGTATGGATAAACTCAATTCATTGAAAGTATGTGGTCAACGGGTTTGGGACAATTCATCGACAACAACTACACCGACAGGACATTTCACCGACACCGTTTCACCGACTGGACATTTCACCGACATGGATTTTTCACCGACTGGATATTTTACCGACACGGATTTTTCACCGACTGGACATTTCACCGACACGGATTTTTCACCGACTGGACACTTCACTGACACGGATTTTTCCCCGAGTGGACATTTCAAACGACATGAATTTTTCACCGACAGGACATTTCACTGACATGAACTTTTCACCGACAGGACATTTACATGAACATTTCAGGCACTTTAAAATGGACTTAATTTTCAATATTACGACGACAAGCCATTTCCCGCACAGTTTTAATAATACGTTTAACGAAAAATCTCCCATAAGGAGAGCAGCTAATTATGATTCTTTTTTCTCAAAAATTTATCAATATATCTAAAAAAGTTTTCTTTTGTACAAAACTAGAAAGTTTAGGCGTTTAAAGCAGGACCGTGACTATAGTTTATTTATTAATTTTGGTGGGGTGGGAGGTAGGGGGTTTCCAAAAACACTCATATGAACTATAATTAATTATACGTGCGTTATTAAAAATCATACGTATTAATTATGCATACTTAATTAATTAACATTAATCAAATTATATCACATATAAAAATTATTAACTTAAGTACATATTTATTAACTTCATTGTGTAATTAAATTAATTACGTAATTACCATAAATGGTAATTATATATAAAAATATTACGTATTTATTAAAAAATTACGTATTTATTAAAAATATTACGTAATTACCATTACCAATACCTTATTTATGGTACGTACAGTACCATAAATAAGCATATATGCCGTTTTATATGGCCTTGTCGGTAACTAAGTTCAGGCAAACATGGAAAAATGGGAAGTTGATTATATAGCTTTTAAACTTTCGGAAAAACATTAATTGGGGATTTTAGTTGTATGAAACAGAAAAGTTCCTTAATGCGGGAAAATATTTATAAAGTTTTGAAACTCCAAGAAAACATTAATTGGTGACAGGACATTTTGCCGACACCGTCTCACTCTAAGGGAGGAGGCTCAAGCTCCTGAAGCCTCCCCCATGGATACGCCACTCATATGATATCAACAATTTCAGGAGACAATACGCATGTCTGTGAAAATCCACGTCCGTAAAATGTCCTGTTGGTGAAAAGTTCGTGTCGGTGAAATGTCCAGTCGGTGAAAAATCCATGTCGGTGATTTGTCCAGTCGGTGAAAAGTTCGTGTCGGTGAAATATCCAGTTGGTGAAAAGCCCATGTCGGTGAAATGTCCAGTCGGTTAAAAATCCATGGTGAAATGTCCAGTCGGTGAAACGGTGTCGGTGAAATGTCTTGTCGGTGTAAAGGGTGTCGGTGAAATGTCCCCGACCGGTGGTCAACACCTACTTTGGCTATCGCCAAAATCTCACAAACTATCTCAAGCTTCTTGGCCTTAGGCGAAATATCGCCCAATTAAGTGTCACAAACAAATCTATTAAATTGAACCCAGCTTGGCAATATCAGAAATATTTATAGAAATCGCTAAACCTTAGTATATTACTGCAGTATTTTATCTCTTTCAAGGGGAAAAAAATAAGTGAAGTGCACCGTAAATATTTTTGATTTAATAGACGTGCGAGGAAGTCATGTGTGGTCCACATCAAATTTTTTTTTTTTCAACGCCTAATAGGCACTTGCCTATTAGGCATTGTCCATTACAACTGCCCGAAGGTATTGTGGCCATTTTATTATGGGAGTACCCATTGGAAGTCCAGCTTCACCCCCTATGAAGTGACGACATGTTAATATTCAGCCCAAGCCGGGATTCAAACCCGGACCCAAGGCATGATAGAATGGTTCTAAAGGCCAACGCCGTTTTGCGTGCACGGGACGCCACTCCAGGGGGTCAGAGGAGTTTTTTTAATGTTCATTTTGCACTTGCAGGGCATTGTAAAAGGGGGGAAATATTGCAGGGTGGAAATATTTATGGGGTTTCAATATCTGGTCGGGATCCATCTACAAAAGGTAAGCCTTCAAACCACAAAACCACACCCCAAACATAATGGGGAGACTTTTCTCCGTAAAGGCCACTACACATACCCAGAGACCGTCGCGGCTACAATGTATTTGAACGGGGAAATTTGACATGGTTAGGAAGCTGCGACTGGCGGCGACACATGGGGTGTCCTCTACCGAACAATAGATGTGGGGGGGGGACCACAAGTGTAAAAATCGCAATATTATCCACGGTCCCCAATTACCTATTGTCCGGAGTATCTCCCGCTTTCTTCTGAGTGCGAAAAATTTATTGCTTACAAGTGATAATTGGCCAAGCGACCCGCGACAGTCTCTGGGTATCTGCAGAGGCCTTAAAGGCCGCTTTCCACATCGAGAGACGGTCGCTTGCCGCCAGCAGTAGGGTGCCAGTAGCGGAACCAATTATCACTTATAAGCAATAGATTTTTCGCACCGCAGAGAAAGAAGGAGATACTCCGGACAATAGGTAATTGGGACCGTGGATAA
>JAWZYV010004571.1:0-11500 GCA_038373885.1 Cheiracanthium punctorium | reverse complement strand
GCAAAATTTGGTAGCCTACGATTTGGCGGAGTACCCCCAACTTAAATCAATAGACTTAATTTGGAGAAAATTCTGAATATAAACCGTTTAAAATCGTCTTAATAACTGCATTATTTCTGCACAGAAAATTGAAATTCAACGCCGTATTTTAATAAAACCTACGCTTGATTTATAAATACACTCTGATTAAATTGCGCCAAGCGCTAGAATGGTCTTCTCAAAATCGCATATCGACCATTTTATTTTTCGCCAAATTAAAAAGTTGTACTATTTTAGTCTCGGAAAATTTCCAAATCCTATTTTTCTTTTGAGTATAAAACATTTCATTCCTGCTCTTATTTCACATGCACACGATGTGTGAATTAAAAAATAACCTTACAAATAATTTAAACAAAAAAAATCGTTATTCTTTTACTTCAAGAGTCTGAATGATTTAATAAACTTGCCAAATATGGCAACCTAGATATGATTAATCCTCGCTTTTCCTCTGCAAGGGTTACAATGCAAATGGCGGAAAACAAAAATTAACCTTTTGCGACATGTTTTTTATCGATATCTCCGAAAATAATTCGAATTTCGAAAAAATCGCTTCGAGGTATATCGAGACCCGCTCTGGAGAGTTTCCATACAGAATGTGGTAGGTCTACTATCACCCGTCTGGGAGCTTCGCGAGACACAAACTAACTGACTGACATTTTACAGTTTGTTTTATTTATATAGATGAGTAAAGGATACGGCCATCTTGTTTTTACTAAAGCTAGCTAAAGTATGGGAGAAGGGAGTACTTTGAATGTTTTTTTTCATATAGTGCAAAGTTTGAGTAATCTGGACTCAATATGTTTAATGTAAACAGTTACTTTTGAATACCTGTTTAACAGCAATTGTCAACAAATGTTGTAATTATAACATTTTTAGTTAGTTCTAACTTGAAAATTAATGTTTACAAAAAATGATTGTTTGTATTTCGTATATGCTGGCAACTCTGTGAATAGTGGTCAGTATTTTTAAATAGAAATCGCAACACAATAGTATTATTTATTGATCTAAGACTTATTAAATGTTTTAAATGCATTCTATTGTCTGATCAAGAAATGCATATTTCTCTGTCTTAAATATAAAATTAAGCAATTAATTTCTAAGCTTTCAGGTGAAAGTTTTATTCTTATAATTTTAGTGGGATGTTAAATATTTAATCTGAGGTTCTATCTTCAGTTTAAAAACTTCTTTTATTGGTTTTCCTGAGCTTTCCAGAATGCGATGGGCCGGAATTCATGATCGCTTATCCAGATTTCATGATAGAGATGCTTAATTATAGAAGTAACCGTGAAGCCTTGCTCAGACAAATAATTTCAGTTAGTGTTAGCGTTAGTGTTAGATATCGATGGTTTAATGTTATCGTGGGAATTTTACTACTCTCTAAAAATTCATTGTTCGCATCAGTGTAGAGTCATCATTGATCTTATTGCACCGATCCAAGTCAAAGGTAATTGAAAATATTTTTGATATGCCATATGAGGAAAATATAGCTTCATGTTATTTACAATATAGCTAGAATATTTCTACTGTATTTATACTAAAGCCCACAGATTCGAAAAATTCCGAGTAACCTGATAAGCTGACTTAAATTTCGAAAATCGAATTATTTTAGAAGATATTAATAAAAGACTGAAAAAATAAACATAATGGTTGCCAGATTGGCATAAAATCATTCATTTCTTTGCATCAAAGCGTTTCCAAGTATGTAGAATCGAGTGAAATTCACAAACATGAGTTATAGAATTACGCCCATTTTACGCCAAAATATATGAAATAAATAACTCAAAGTGTGTTACACAAAGTTGAGAATTTTCACAACAGGAGCTTAGAATTAGCAACTATTCGTTTTTCCAAATCAGAATAACTAATTGTAACTGATTTTAAAAGCGCCATCTTGGCATTAGCAATAATCTGGCAAAATAGTATCTTTCCAAGCAGGGTGAATCTAGCTTCGAGTTCCAGAATGCTGGAACCCAGTACCTTGAAAATGAAAAATAATTAAAATGCAGATTATTTTAAAGCCGGTTCGGTCCAGCTGTAGTATTTCCTACCAGTAGACATATTTGGAGGCGCTAACTATGCCTATTTGTCAGCGCGGCGAGATGATATAATTCGCGGTGCTAAATACGCCAATCTGAAAAGGATTATGTATATGAAAATATGGATAGCGGTTTTCCGGGAACCTTGCATGAGCAGTAATTATAAGTCGTAAGCATGTGTAAATCACCAAATAATGAAAAGTCGCCATGGGTGGCAAGCTATCCTAGCTGTTCCGTAGTTTTTATCAAAGAAAACATGTGAAGTACTGTTTTCTTAGAGCTCATTATTAACTATACATATACGCAAGTCGCCAAATAATGAAAGATCGCCATGGGTGGTGTCCAATAGGTTTTACATAATTAAAAATACAGCTGAAACAGATGTTCTGATTTTATTACGCTTTTACTCCTAATTAATATAACTTTTGAATGGCAACATTAAATATCATTGTGTTTCTGAGAAGGGAAAATCATTTTTCCAGCGGTTATACGCGGAGTCCGCACTCCAGATGGAGTATAGCTCAGGACCTGTAGAACACTGATTCCTATAACAAAATATCTACCGAGATATGGGGTGGTGGTCTACTGTAGTGTGAAGTTTAAATTTTTATGTACCAATGAACATGCAAGAACCAAGCAACGTGTAGCTCAGTAACATTCTATCTGATCCAATCTTTTGGATTTGTCTGTTGAAATTAAGTCTTTTTTACGAATAAGCCTTATTAGGGGCCGAATGCCTCATATGAAAAACGGGCGAAGCGAGTCTAGGGGCCTTGGCCCCTAGTAAGTATAAAAAATTTTATGCCGATCAGACGAACTCTATAGAAGTTGATGCGTTGCAGCGCCAGTTAGCGGCAAGTTACAGCAAAATGGCTAGTGAAAAATATTCCCCGCGTTTTAATATCCGCGTGTACCCAACTTCATCGAAATCGGTTGGACGATATTCGCATAGCAAACGGCTAAAAGGAATAGAATTCGACGTTCTACTGAGCCACCTAGTGGCAAGTTAGAGGAAAACGGATAGCATAAAAACCGTCTCCATGATAAAAGACTTGGTGAACCAAAAGGTGAACCAAATTTCAGTGATCGGTCAAACGGTGCTGGAGTTTTTCAACCTTATACACACATACCAACATTCATTTTTATCTATAACCAATGTTACTATATATACCAGTCTTAAATAAAATGTTTCAAATCTAAGCCTCGCCAAAGTGTCAACATACGGCATTTTGCAAAAGTTTTTTCAGGGAATCATTCGAAGCATTGACCGAGTAGCAATCAAAATGGGAAATGGTTCGACTGCCAAAAAGTAAAGCAGGCATTTATGTAGGATGGAGCTAGCGCTCCAAATTAAATAGACGTTAATCTTTTTAAACATTTAATGAGACGAAACTTTAATACAACGACGACACTAACATTTAAAAACATTGAGAGGTAGAAATAAAAATAAAAATAACATCAAGAGAGCTATTCTGCTCTTTTAACATCGAACGTCTGCCCAGTCTCGTTCTCCGTCTAGAGTGTTCTTTTGCGGGGGGAACAACTGGCGGGAGTTGAAGTCATAGCTCGTTCAGTGGTGTTGCCACAGCAGAACTAATTATTATCCACACGGCCGTCCTGAGGTTACAGACGTCCGCGGCTGGGTTGAAAAAGCAAAAGATCTGAAAAGATAAAAGAAAAACAAGCAGAAAAAGGGAGAAAGTAAAGTTGAAAAACAAAGCATAATAAGATTGGGTGTTCAGTTGCTGCACCACTGTTTCATTTTATCTGCTGCAGTTGACGTTATGGTGGGACCTTCATGATGTCCTAACTTCCGAACTTCATAACGATCGTTGGGGTCCGAAGAACTTGGGTCGCAGCTTTAGTCCAGTTCCAAATTGAGTTCGTTGTATTGCCACTTTGTCACCGATCTTGTATTTACAGGCTGGTTTACGTCGTTTGTTATACTGTCGTATATTTTCTTCCTGTAAACGGAGGATATTTCGTTTAGCTTCGATACGTAACGCTCCTTTGTCATCAATAATTCTTTGCTGGTGTTCCTCGTCAAGAAGTTGTTTAATCTGTAGGTCCTCCTGTTGTTTCATTTGAACACCAATTAAAAGTTCGAAATATGTGAATTTGGTACTGCGTGTGGTGGTACTATTTAAGATACGTTGCAATCGCGGGACGAATTTAAACCATTTGTCAGGTTCATCTATAGCTAACTTAGTTAAAACGGGGATAATTGTGCCATGAATGCGTTCAACCTGACCGTTTCCACGTGGTACACCTGTCGTAATTGAAATGTGTTTAATATACTGTTCCTGGCAGTAGCTTTGAAATTCTGAAGATGTGAATGCGCTACCTTTGTCTGTGATGATTTTTGAAGGGTTGCCAAATGTAGTTTGTTGCAAGGATAGTTTGTCCAAGGCATCTTTCGTAGAGGTTGACTTCACGGGATAGATCCATATAAATTTCGAAAAGGCATCAATTACTGTAAAAATATATTTATAACATTTTTTTGTCGATGGTAAAGGTCCTAAAAAGTCGCAATGGTAACATTCAAGAGGTGCATCACCTTTTGGAATTGGGTGAAGCAATCCTTCTTGTTTTCCAGATTTTCGCGAGGAGAGAATGCAAGGAATACAATTTGAAATAATTTCTTGAACCAATTTCTTAAGTTGAGGGATGTAAAATTCACGAGAAACAATTGATTCGGTTTTTTGTGAGGCAAAATGACCTTGTGAATGGGCGTTTAGCACGATTTCTTTCTGCATCATTTGTGGGACTACTAAAAGTTCGGTATCCTTATGAAGTTTATAAAGAATGCCGTTTTTAACCAAATATTCATCGGAAGGTGTAGATTCGAGCATAGATTTAATTTGAGTTATAAATTCATCTTGATCTTGGGCATTTTTCACCTTTTGAGTGATATCATTTGTGGTAATAACAAGAATGGGGTTACGACTTAAAGCGTCAACATGTTTCATCTGTCTACCAGATCGATGACAAACTTCATAATCAAAGTCCTCTAACATCAATGCCCATCGAGCAATTTTAGCTGGTAGATCTTTTTTGTGCATCGTTTTTTGGAAAGCATCGCAATCTGTGATAATTTTAAATTTTGTACCTAGCAAGTAGGTGCGAAATTTCTTTAGCGCCTCAACGACGGCGAGAACTTCCAGTTCGTAACTGTGATATTTTTCTTGTTGAACTGTAGTTTTACGGCTAAAATAATGAATAGGGTGAAACTGTCCATCATCTGATTTTTGTAAGAGCACAGCGCCAAAACCTAAGGAGCTTGCATCAGTGTGGAGTTCTAATGGGTATCCTTGTTGAAAAACATGAAGAACTGGGTTTTGTGAAAGAATGTTTTTCAGGTGTTGAAAAGCTGCTATTTGTTCAGGGCCAAAATTAAATTCTACATTATCCCGAAGGAGGTCACTTAATGGTCTAGCAATCAGCGCATAATCTGGAATAAACTTTCTGAAGTAACTTGTTAGTCCAAGAAAACTTTGAACTTGTTTAGGGTTTTGAGGTTGTGGGAATTTTTGAACTGCCTGTGTCTTGGTAAGTGACGGTTTAACTACTCCGTTTTCGATAATATAACCAAGGAATTCTATCTTTCGTTGTAAAAATTGGCACTTTTTTAAGTTCAATTCGAGGCCATAATCTGCAGCTGTTTGGAGAACTAGGCGCAATTTTTGTAGGCCTTCGACCTCGTCATTAGATGGTATGAGAAGATCGTCCATGTAAACAATAAGAATGTTATCGCGAATGAGATCTCTAAAAACTGTGTAAACATATCGTTGAAAAACACTAGGGCTGTTGGATAATCCAAATGAAACTCGTAAAAATTCGTACTGGCCTTCATGAGTTACGAAAGAAGTATAGTGCTGTTAGGGTCCATAGGTACATGAAAGAAACCATTTTTAAGGTCAAGTGTAGTGAAAATCCGAGATGTTCCAAGTTTATCTAAGGCTTCTTCTATGAGTGGTAAGGGAAATTTATCTTTTATCATTTTTCTATTAAGCCTCCGGTAATCAACACAAAGTCTGTAATCTCCAGTTTTTTTCTTACATAGAACAATCGGGGCGGCATAATCAGAGCAACTTTGTTTAATAATTCCATCATTTAACCAATCTTGAATTTGTTTTTCCACAATTTTCTGTTCAGCAAAAGGGAGTCTTCGAGAGCGTTATGCTACGGGTATTTCATCTTGTAATAAAATAGTCATCTGAATTTCAGTGTCTTTAACTTTATGGGGTTTGTAGGAAGTAACGATATTTTGAACTTCCTCACGAATTTCAGAATTCAAAATGTGTGAAAGATCAAATGTAAAAGTTTGGTCATTAGAAATATTAGCAATATTAACGAAAATGTTATCATCAAGGGTACCGCATAAATGAATACCGTCTTTATCAAATGTAAATTGGGTTTGCTGCAAAAAGTCGCTTCCGATAATCACATCAAAAGGAATCAAGTCATCTTTTAGAACATGTATTTTAGCAGGTAAAGTAATCTTTTGAATTTCGATGGAATCCTGGAAAAACCCGAGGCTATGAACTTCGTTTCGGCCAATTCCTGAAAAGGGAATGGTGTTGGAATGCAATGGTGGCGAACCGATTCTTCGATGTGTTTTCTCATTAATAAGGGTTGCTTGTGACCCAGTGTCACAGAGTGCTGTCAATTGAATTCCTGCAAGTTGAATGTCAACATGCATGGGATTTTTCGATGAAGTTTGAGGAGATAGCACATTTACAGTTTTATCAGGAGTAGGTTTTTGAGATTCAGGTTTTGGTTTCGAATTTCGAGAACTTTTGGGACAATTAGCATGAACATGACCAAAATTTTTACATCCATAGCATTGTTTACCATGTGACTTATTCAAACATTGGTTGCTTTTATGACCCTTCAAGCCACAAGAATAACATACTGGTTGTGTATTTGGGTTACGTTTATTGTCGAGTTTCACATTAAGGTTGGTATCATCGAATTTCTTCTGATTATTTTGTCTGAAATGTTGAGAACTGTTAAAGATTTTTTCATAAATCTTTAATTTTTCCTTGAATTCTGGGATGGATTTACAACCGTAAAGGAAAATTTTATTGTGTGATGAATCTGGAATTCCATTTATAACATATTCAATCAGGGAAGGATCATCAAGAGATCCTTTGTGTGCCAAATCTCTCATAGCTAAGAAATATTCTTGTAGGGTTTCAAACGGTTTCATACGTCGAGATTTCATTAATTGATGTAACTGAATGCTGTTAATTTTGTCAGAAAATTCCTCTAGCAAATGGTGCTTCAATTGTTCCCAATTTGTGATTCCACGAATAGACCTAATTAAAGTTTGAGCGGGACCAGTCAAACATTTTCTAACAAAAGTAATTTGGTGAATTGGATTGTTTATTTGGTATAAGTAAAAAATTTCTTCAACGTCGGATATGAAATTCTCAATGCTATAATTATCGCGAGACGAAAAATGTTTTATTAAATCAACAACGTCTTTGAGACTAAATAATTGGAAAGAGGAACACGTAGTTTCGACTGAAGGCAATAAATTCTGAGCTGATTCACTAAAAGGAATCTGTGTCTGTTGCTTATCCGAAAATTCTTCTTTTGCGTCAGGGGTGGGTGGGGAGGGAGTACTATTTTCACCCACGACGTTATTTGTTTGAGATGAACTGTCAACCGGATGTGAATCATTGACTTCGCTTTCCGAAAGATCGGAATAATCTGCTTTTAATAACGATAAATCATTAAGACTCGTAAGAATGGTGTTAGCACACTTATCTTGGTCAGTTGAGAATTCTAAATGAAGTAAATTGCAAATAGAAATTAGGTCTTTAAGTGAAAACTCTTTAAGTACTTTTTGTTTCGTTTCTTCTAACTCGAATGGCTGTGGGAAACCAGTAAATTTGCGTAATCTCGCGCGATTTTGTCTATCGCCGTCTGTACCAAAAATTAAGCTATGTAAAACCTTTATTTGACTCGTACTACCAATTTTTAACGATTTTGCGAAATTGGGGTAATCAGTGAGAGTAGACATGATTACATATATTCAAATAGTTACTGTACACAGATATGCAAAACCAAGATCAAAACTCAAACACTTCGGAATTTAAAATAGAATTTCAGTATCAAACATTTTCTTCACATTAAGGCATTTAAATCTCATTAAAAGAATATAGAGACTGTTCTCAAAAATATGCATCAGAATAACAATATAATATGTTTCAAAACTGTATTCAATTCACAACAAATCAAAATAGATACGAAATACGTGTTCTTCAAATGTTGCTGTTCAAGAAAACGAAGGTATATAATTCAACCAAACTTCTAATTACCAATCTTTCAAATCACGCATCAAAATATTCATCAAATCATCATATTATTCCTCGAAATCATCAAAATAGAAAGCCAAGAAAACAGAAGTAATAAAGTCAACGTCAAAGTCGCATCAAAAAAAGAATTTCGCATCAATTAAAAAATTCTTGCATCAAAATAACGTTGAAATATTTCCTCAGTTTTCTTATATCTTGAGTGAGATGAGCATTTCATTAATCATTGACATTTTCTTGAACAAGCATCAACGTATGCATCAAATAATTAGAATATGATTAGAATGTACTTACAGTTTGTGTTTCTGTTCTTGTTACGACATTCCATCAATATATTATCCTCATTATCCTCTGTAGCACATCACTTTTAATTTCGCTGGCATATAAATCACAAGAACAATAAATATTACAAGAAAAGTATTAACTTTTTTAGTTCCGGTACTGTATCTAGGGGATGTGCGGATTCGAACGGCGAGCCCCCATGTAGGATGGAGCTAGCGCTCCAAATTAAATAGACGTTAATCTTTTTAAACATTTAATGAGACGAAACTTTAATACAACGACGACACTAACATTTAAAAACATTGAGAGGTAGAAATAAAAATAAAAATAACATCAAGAGAGCTATTCTGCTCTTTTAACATCGAACGTCTGCCCAGTCTCGTTCTCCGTCTAGAGTGTTCTTTTGCGGGGGGGAACAACTGGCGGGAGTTGAAGTCATAGCTCGTTCAGTGGTGTTGCCACAGCAGAACTAATTATTATCCACATTTATTTGAAAGGTGGAATCCCTTACTGCAGCCGCATTTTTTAAATTATCAACTATCACGTGTTTATTCATCGTTACTCCGATGTACTAAATGCGAAGACTTCAATTTTCTGAAATTTGGCGGAATTCCCGCAACTTAAATCAATGTACTCAATTGGCGAGAATTCTGAAGATAAATCGTTGAAATCCCTTAATAACTGCATTATTTCTGCACGGATTATTAAAATTTAAGCTATATTCTAATAAAACCTATGCACTTGTTTTCAAAAATCCATTTCCTTAAGCTCTCAGTAAATTGCGCCCAGCCTAAAACTGTGCAAACCGCTAGAACTCACTTTCTCAAAATCGGCATATCAGCCATTTTATTTTTTGCCAAACTAAAAATTTTACATATTAACCTCTGAAATCTTCAATTCTTATTGTTTTGCGTATAAAACATTTCATTCCTGCTCTGGTTTCCCAAGCACACGATATTATAATTAAAAAAAAAATTACCTTACAAAAAAAAAAAAAAAAAAAAAAAAAAAAATCATTATTATACTTTTATATTTACTTTAAGAATTTAAAACATTTTATTCCGCAAAATCGCCACACATGGCAACCACGATGCTTATTTCACACTTTTTTCACTACAGGGGTTACAATAACGGAAAGCTTTCTGCGTGGAGAACATAAAAAAGCTCTTAAATTCCTGGAGCGGGTGGACTTACAAAGTTTTAAAGTTGACTATCATTTATTCTATATTATTTTACATATCTGTGCAAAATTTGAGGCTCATAGGTCGATTTTTGTGGATTTGTATACTATCCAAATCCACAAACTAACAAACAGAATTTCATTTTTACTTCCTTTTAGGGAGTATAAGGAAGTAATGTGATCCCGAAAAATTTGGGGGGCCAAATTTCGACAAAAAAACCGATTTTGACTACCTCTAAATTTAATTTTAAAAATTTTTTCGATGCATCTCATCGTAGGCTAGCATGCACGATCATATTAACGCGTCTGCAACTCATTTTGACCAGTGGCGAGTCTATTGTGGCCAGTTTTTCCATGCCGTCTGTACGTACGTACGTATGTATGTAACTCGCATATCTCAAAAACTATTGGTCGTAGAATGTTGAGATTTGATATTTAGGATTGTTCTATGATCTAGTTGTGCACCTCCCCTTTTGGTGGCAATCGAATGGATAGTTTATGTACAGGACCGCCCAAAAGATTCGAAATACATTACGCTCTATGGGCCGAAATTCATTAAACTCGCCTAACTCAAAAGCTATTAGGCGTAGAATGTCGAAACTTTATATTTTGGATAGTTGTAACATCTAGTTGTGCACCTCCCCTTTTGGTTCCATTCGACTGGATAGTATATCTACAGGACCGCCCAAAAGATTCGAAATACATTACGATCTATGGGCCGAAATTCATTAAACTCGCATATCTCAAACACTATTATCCGTAGAAAGTTTAAACTTTATATTTTGGATTGTTGTAAAATCTAGTTGTGCACCTTCCCTTTCGGTTCCATTCTCCGACTTCTGGTGTACGTGTGTATGTATTTAACTCACAAATCTCAAAAACTATTAGTCGTAGAATGTTGAAATTTCATATATAAGATTGTTGTAACATCTAGTTGTGCATCTCATTTTATGTTCCAATCTACTGCAGAGTTTATTTACAGGACCACCGAAAAGAATTTCAGTACTTTAATATCTATGGACATTTTCAATATAACACAACTGTAGACAGTCATTGTTTGGTTCATGCCCAAAATCTCGCCGTCTGTCGTCGACCTTAGCGAGTTTTGCGGAATACGAAAATTTGGCCAGTCTGTCCATGTTTGTCCATGCCAAAATCTCGCCATTGTCGTCGACCTGGCGGTTTACCAAAATATCGGCAAATTGGCGATAGTCAGTCATTTTGTCCATGTCCAAAATATCGCTATTTTTCATCGTCTTGGCGAGTTTTGGTGAAATATCGCAAAATTTGGCGATAGTCAGTCATTGTTTGGTCCTTGCCTAAAATCTCGCCATATGTCGTCGACCTTGGTGAGTTTCGTCGAAATATCGCCAAATTTGGCGCCAAAAATTACTTCGTATTTTGTAAAACTCTAAAGCTTTAACCCATAGAATTTTGAACTTTTGTATTTAGAACTATATTGTAATATCTAACTGTTTTCAATATATTTTTTGACTGCAATCGACTGGGAATTTATTTACAGGGTCAGCCAAATGACTTTCAATACATTAAGGTGTATGGATGCATTCAATTCATTGAAAGTCTATGGTCAATGACTACTTTGGCTATCCCCAAAATCTCCCAAACTATCTCAAGCTTGT